>JABTTQ020001099.1:0-324759 GCA_016081115.2 Rehmannia glutinosa
GCTTTTACTTGGGATGTCTCCTGATGAGAGAAAAAAATTGAGCCTTGTCAGTGAAAACTTTTCTTCCTTCGGGAGACGGACTCGAACTTCCATGCAGGACCAAGAAGCCAAGAGGCTGCAGCTCCACCTATCAACCCTCCAACCTGAAATTTTTGACGAGCTAAATTTTTTTTTTTTATATAAGACTCGGTAGGAGGGATAATTACAAAAATGTCTACTGTAATACTTAGGGATAATTACAAAAAAGAATCCCGAGGTTTGGGGACTGGGGTAGTTACAAAACAATCCAGTGAAGTTTCAAAATTACGTAAACCTCATTGAGGTTTGATTTAAATCTTTAGTTGACTTGATAAAATTTACACGTCATCAAGTATTTTACAATTGTATTCATCAACCTTTTCAAATATTTCAAATAAGTTTTTTTTGTTACCATAATTTCCAGATGCAAAAAGTGGCATCAGACTTAAACCACTAAGATTTGGCTTTTCTTGAAGACAGATTATATACAAGTGCAGCTATGTCTATGAGTTACCAATCAAACTTACATGTCCCCAGTTGTCAATGCCTTGAGATAGCAGCCCAATAGCCTGCACAAGAGAGAGACTCATTTTTTCATTAGTAATAAGTTTACACAGCAGACAAATAAAATTTTAGCATATCCATTAATTGCCTTAAATGATAAATCTCTGCAGAAAAATAAGTCGAAAGCCTATTAATGAAAGATTCAGTCAGTCTAATCCTACTGATTGAAAAAGAGTCTAGGACTTTCAGCCCTAAAAAGGTGAGGACATACCATGTTTAAAACAATCACTTGAGCAATATGTTTGAGATCACCCTCAGTGCCTTTGACCATGCCCCTGTGCCTCAGTACAAACATAGCAAATGATCCAACCTGAACATGCCGCCATTTAACCAATTCAAGATACGCTGGTACTAGAAATGCAATGATGCAAAAGAAGTTGGTTTTTTTCACTGCAAGTTTACATTAGTTCTTAAAATCAATTATAGCAAACAGAATGAAGCTTCTAGTTAGTTTGTGTACTCAACAAGAAAAGTTGCACTTTTGAAGTTTAAATAAAGTTGAATTACATTAGAACATCAAGAAATGGTGTGTTTAAAGGTCAAGAGATTACCAATCCAAAAATAGCTCGATGCACCAACTGCTGGTGATGTGCAGAACCAATAACTCATTGCTGAACCTGATGCATGCCAAAGGACATGATAAAACACACACACACACACACACACACACACACACACACACATATATATATATATATATATATTACACCGATAAAATAGGAATTATCTATTGTAGTGGGTTGACAGTAGTTACTTGCAATTGCAGAGGTGATGTATATCGTTAGATATCTTTTAGGACCACAAATATTCTCAACGGAAGGACCAGTTGAGTTCAAAGAATAGCAATTGACCTGAAAAGAAAACATAACTTCTCTTAATGAACTATCAACGGGCCAAAAACCACGAGTTTTTTATTAAAAATATTCAAATCAAACCAGCAGATGCCCAATATTTGCGTGCAGAAAGGACGATGTAACTAGCCTCCACAACTGCCCTTTACTAATGAGACCATTAATCTGCAAAAATAGTGGGGTAAACAAGTTTAACATAGAAATTCTCACAATGAAACTGATAATCCAGCACTAGGATGAGAACTAAAAAGTCAGACCTTAGCTCCCCAAAATAAGAGCTTGCCATCTGAGACATATTGTGCTATATAGACTCTGCATATAAATTCAGAAAATATTTTCACTGCTCTACAGGAACTTATGATACCAGACACTATTGAGGAGAGTGATATTGTCGCTCTTCAACTGTACATCGCTCTTTCGTTGCTTATTTATCCTTTTTTTTTTTTGGTGGGGGTGGGGGTGGGGGTGTGGAGCGTAGGGTGGATGGCAGGGACATAACTGTAGTAGCATTATATACTAGGATTTAATTAAAAAATACTCTTGAGGTTCAGTCTAATTACAAAAAACCCGACTATCTTTCAAAATTACAAATAACCCATTGACATTTATTTTTATTTTACAGTTTGCACCCTCAAGAGAGAGGTATTTGTTAAGTAAATACAAACCTCAAGGGAGTTTGTAATACCATAAGGGGTATTTGTAATTTTGAAAGATAACTATAGTCATTTGTAACTAGGCTAAATATTTGGGGTAGCTTTTGTAATTTACCCTATATATTAAAATTATGTAACTGGTCCCTGACACAAGTGTGAGGTAGCGATACTCACAAGACATTAGCAGCAAGAAGAATATTAGTCCATTGCCTTCCTTGAACAAATCTCTTCTAGATGTCCTTGACTGTGGCTTCCCAAAATCTTTATTACTTCCACTTTCCTCTCCATTGAAGAAACTTAAGCTCATCAAAGTAGAAGAGAGAGCATTGAATGACCATTGAAAACAATTAAAACCTGTAAATTGAAGGGCCCTTTCATGACACATATCCTTCCAAAGAGGCACATCACCAAGATGAGAAATACTCTGTACAAAAAGCATAATTGCAGTGAAGATTTTTGGGTACTAATAACATGATGAACAAGCCTCAAATGGATGAAAGATTCACATGATACGATGCCTGCCTAATTTGCGAATTGTTTCTTGTAAGCCCTTCCCAGTCCCAAGTATCGATTTGAAACTGTATTACTGCTGGTTAATCCAGATCATTATACATCACAAAGCATTATAAAGATTTCACGATCATGAGAATTAAAAATAGCATTTATTACATGAATTGCTCAATCACAGCTCAAGGATATATATGCTAGATCAGATCTGGAACTCAAATACATTATACATTACACGGCTACAACTAATTTTCCAGATAAAAATCCATACGCTGCTTTTTGATTTGTTCAAATTAGAAACGAAAGACAAGAGAACATCTTTGGTTACAATTAAAACAAAAATATCAACTCTAACAAGCTCAAATTTCCACTCGTTTCTTAATAAACACAATCCGCCATCCTCTCTTCCAATTCCTTCTTTTTATGTTTCAGACTAGAAAGAGTTTTTAGCAGGACAGCGTAATGTAATTGTCTATGATTGTAAAAGGTAGTATATCACAGGGAGAGGAAAAATCGCAGTAATTCTTAGCAAAAACCCGATTCTCTTTCAGCTACATCTTTAAATCATGAAATTCTGGAAAATGAAATCTATCCCTAAACAACACATATTTATCCATTCTTTGGAAAAAAAAAAAAAACACAGAAAGGGCGGAATAATCTGAAAGCAAGAACACATATACTTCATCCATTCCAACAGTATAAATCGCAATTAACACCAAATTACACCCAACTATGCCGAACCAGCTTCACTCAAGTTTGATAGTATGATAGAGCGACTAGAAATTAGGATTCTTATTGTATTTTGATGATGCCCTTTCCTAATTACCTTGAGCGAGGAGCGGAGGAGGAAGCCAAGATGAAAGCGGCGGTGGAGGGCGTCGCTAAGGCGGAGAGCGACGGCGGCGGTGCTCATGAAGTGGTTGGTGGGTGTGGGCCCAGCTCCGAATATGGGGATGGAGTATTTGGGATCGGGTGACATTGGTAATCCCATCATTGCTTATGTGCTCCTTCAAATTTGATACTCAGTGCAATAGAATTTGTACTCTGATCTTCAACTTTTTTTGTTCTGCTCAATTAACTAATACCAACTACCAAAACTTGGACATATTGCAGAAAATTTGATTTGATGGTTGAAAAATTTGGAATAAATTTGACTTTATGAAAAAGAAAATGAATAAAAAAAGTGTGTGTAAATGAAAAAAACATTATCTTTAACATATTATTTTTTCTTTATTTTGCAAATACTTTCAGAAGTAAAAAACTAAAAATGTAATAAGAAAACTATTTCTTGAATAAATAAATAAGTATATCATCAAATAAACCCATATTAAAGGTTTAGTATTTATCTTTGTACACATAATTTTGAGTCTAAATCCTATTTAAAATAAATCATATAATTTCCAGATTGTGTGCAACAAAGCCATATAATCTCTTCTTTGAATCCTGCATTCCAAATCCATGTTTCATCTGCTGATCCAAAACATTGGAAATTACAATTCTGCCCTTTGCTTCAAACTTGGAAAACCAAGGCTAATCTGGGATTATCAACTTTTAGCCATGCCCTTTTGCAGAATATAATGTCAGTTGCCAAATTTCACCTCAATTAACCCTGAAGTTCAAAACTGTTAATTTAAAATCATCTTGAATTCAGTGTGTGTCTGTGTGTGCATGTTTTTGTAAAATTTGTTTTGATCTTTTAATATTAGGAGATTGAAAGTACTAATTAATATTTGCAGTTTGTCTGGATGAGAATGCAACATACCTGATATCTGCTAAATTTTCTTGCATATTTTCTTGTTTGTCTCATCAACTAATATATATATTAATCTTGAAATAATTTTACCTCTAAATAGACTGTTAGTTGGATGTAAGAGAGCTAAGGGATGCCCCAAGAGCGCCACCATGAGTTACCTGTCATGTAGCACGAAGCCATTGTTAATCAGAAGCCAATTTATCGTTAATTACAAGAAATATCCTTGAGGTGTTTGTAACCCCAACTATCTTTTAAAATTACAAACACTCACTTGATAATATTTTTCGTTTTACAAATTGTGCCCTATTGTGTTTATTAAGTAAATACAAATCCGGAGGGGATATTTTCAATTTTTTTTAATTAGACTGACCATATGGGTAATTTTTTAAAAAGGATAATTACAAAAACAACCCTTGAGGTTTGAGATAATTACAAAAAAGAACCCGGCCAGACGGATATCCGCCCGTCCCACCTATATTTTTTAATATATAATATATATTATAATATAACTTTTATCTTTTAATGTTATATCTAACATTTATGAACTGAAAATAATAAGTTTTATAAAGAATATTATATAAATATATTAACATAAACATTTTATTCTTTTTTTTCATTTTTTCTATTTAAATTTATTTTGTGAGCGAGCGGCCGCCCGACCCATCCGTCTGTGACCCCCAGCTGGTCGGTATTCCACGTCCCGCTCTAGGGACGGAGCGGTCCGGGTATGACTCATTGTCATCCCTAATTATGCCTTAAATGTCATGACTTTAATATTTTTACAAAGGTGAAGAGTGTGTTTGAAATGTTTTTGTATATGAAGCGGATAAACTGCAATACAAAATCAAATATCAAGGGGGTCTTTGTAATTTTCAAAAGTTTCTGGTTTTTTTTGTAATTACCCCAAACTTCGGGGGTAGTTTTGTAATTATCCCTTTTAGAAATTACCCTATATTCAAGGCACATGTTTTAAACACTTTACCTCCACGAGAAACATTAACTCTGTCATCAAGAAAATCAAGACAGAGCTGTGCGAAATTGAGAACCAAACTGAAGGGCCTCAATGAAAATAATTGCATCCACCTCCAATTTCCAGAATCCCAGTTCATCATGCCTTCTTCTTCTCCAAAAACCAAACCCTCGAAATCGTAATCATCATCTTGAAAGTTGCTATTATTATTATTACTGTTGTCGCTAAATAATCCTCGTATTTCATGGCGACACAGGACAGGTATTGTGGATGTGCAGCCAGGGATAATACACTCGGAATGATAAAAATGTCTGCACGGAAGTTCCTTTACCTGAACCCCAACCGCAAATTCGTCCTTACAAAACCGGACAACACGAATCGCTTTTTCAGATGTTCGGTTGTCAGCTCGACAACCGGCAGGGCCCGAATCGCTGATTCGGCGCCGCTGGTGGGCCGGGCCTGTCGTTTTGGGTCAGTTCTTGAACAAACTGTTCTAATCCGTTATCAGGTGAAAAGTTGTTCCCTGGCGGGGAAACAGGCCGATTGTCGTCCGGGCCGATGAACTGGAGCAGGATCCAGGCCCGTTGGTTCGGGCCTGTAATTTGATTCCGGCCTGGAATTTGATTCGGGCCTGGATTCTGGCGTTGTTGTGGAGGATCGAGCATTTGTGCTAGTGTGTCTAGTACACGCGCGCCTGGAGATGGTTCCAGGCGGGATTCCAGGAGGGTCTAGGCGGGAAACGTCGAGTTCGTGCCTGATTTGTCGGAAGCAACGGGGGCAGAGGATTTCAGTGGGGTCGGTTGTGGTGGTTCGGATGGAACGTTGGCAATGCCGGCACCAGTAGTAATGGTATGTTCGTGTTCTGTGAACTCCATTGACGGTAATACCAGGACGACGAATCGTGGACATGGTTTTTTTGTGTTGTTATTATGAATGGTTTTTTTGGTGGCTAGAGGTGGAAAAATGATATGAGGAGGTCTTTTTTTATATGGACTGATGGCTTAATTGGGATGTGAAGAGGGAAAGGGATGGCTTGCATGAGAGATTTTTGGTGCTTTTAAGTTTTAAGGTATTTGGGAATTGGGATTGTTTGCTCATTTTCTTTCTCTTGTGTTTACAATTTTCTTTCTCTTGTGTTTACAATTTCGTTTGATAAAAGAAAGGGATGATTTGGGTGAAAAGTTAGATATATGAACTACCAAAACAATTTCCTATATGCTACCAAAGAAGAAATGTCTCTTTATTTTCCATGGGATTAGCAATGATAAGTTTCAGAAGCATAAATTGCATATGGGCCTCTACAAATTAGTACACAGCAAGGGTTTGGATTTGGAAAACCGAAAACATGTACAATCTGCAATCAAAAGAAGCACAAATTACATATGGGCCTTGTACAGTTTCACTAACTAGCTTCTACTCAATGAGGCCCAATGGCCCCCACACCTTTGCAATAAATGGGCTGGTATGCTTGGATTGTTGGGTCATCGCAAATGTACCTGATTTCAATATTTCATTAGTTGGAGTACGGTGCTAAATAATAAATATATATACTTCAATTGTTTCCGAAGGTTTTATTTAATCAATGTTCTTATAGTTCAGTTAGTTATTTAGTTAAATTATTGGACAATAAATTACTTTGAGAAATGAGCAACAAATACAACTAGATAAGATAGTAAAAAAAAAACACTGTGTCATCCAAACTAGGATGTTTTTGACACTGTTATAGCTATTTCCCAGAAGATTAGTGACAGATGTGGGTTTGTGATTTGTCTAGTACTTATACGATTTTCTGATTCTATTTGATAATTTAGATCTGTATAGGTTTAAAATATATCGATGTTTTAGATATATATTGATTTATGATTTTGTAGGCTTTACAAAGATCAATTTTGATCTTTGTTATCAGTTGTATAATTATTTTACTGAATGAAATTTATTTTTCTAAAGAAAAAATATAAATAACCACGATAATTATTTCTAGAATTAATACTGCACAAATATTTATACTTACCTAACAAATGGACAATGAAGTATTGAAAATAAAAAATAAAAATGAAAGAGTTAAACTGTGATTGCATATTAAATATTTAAAAATATTAATATATCTTTAAATATATTGAACATAAATCATTGTTTTTCACTAATATTTAACTCACTATTTTCTCAAATGATTATATCTTTAAACTTTAGTTCACCAAACTCAATCCCTAGTAACCTACAGGAAGTCAAAAATCAATTTTTTAAACACCTTAAACGAAATTTACAGAAAAACCGATTTCTAGTCAAAAAATACAATGTTACAAAGTAAGGGACCCAAACTGCAAATTTTGGAAAAACGCGGACCGAGTCGGTTCAGAGAGTCACAAGATTGGTTTGTCCCAAGCCGGCACGGTTCGATCAAAACCTTAACTCCACCTTCACCCCTAATTTCCTTCTCTCTCTTCTTCTCTCTCAAACTGAGAGAGAAAATACCCAAGAAAAAAAAAACCCATATCCATTTCTTCATGAGAAGATAAACCCTAATCTTCAAACACAAAACCTATTCAGAAAATTCGGAATTAGAGAAGAAAATGTCTCACTCGGTGTTCCAAACAGCGCAGATTATGCCCCTGGCGCCAACCCCCAATACCTTATCTTCTAAATCATTACTGCCAACCACCACCGTTTCCAGGCACTCGGTCTTGCCGCCGGCCGCCGGTAAGCTCCGGAAGTGTTACCTTACTATCAAGGCATCATCTTCCTCGGTGGTTGACGGCGACGCTATTGCCAGCCTGGAGCGATGCTTTCAGGCGTCGCCGGACGCTCCGTCGTCGACTCCTTCCTGCTCTGCAGATTTTGGTCCGGTTATGAAGGGACAGTACGGTGCGCTTGGTGCGGTTACTTTGGAAAAATCGAAGCTTGATTTGACGCAGAAGCAAACTAGGTCTAGTCCTGAGGTATTATATATCAATTTGTCAATTTTCTTGCACCAATTTATCTATTGCCAAAAATATAAATACAAAAATGGCGACAAATTAAGTGATTTTTTTAATAACAAATTAAGTGATTTTAGTTACTAGTTTCAGGAAATTGAGTGATTCCCCCTTGTTCTAACTTCGGAGACATGAATAACTTAGTGAGCTTATTCTAGACTTTCTTGCCTAAGGCTAATTTTGAGTGGTATTGAGTTCCACAGCTGAGGGTATAGACTAGATAAGGAAAATTATCATTAGCAAATTTTACTCAGAATGTTCTTTTTTCTTCATTTTCGTTAACCAAAAACCTCTTTTTGAGATTGTTAAATTTGGTTGACAACATATTTGACTTATTCATTTCAGTTTGAGGTTTTTAATTGTTTACCACGGTGAAGCTTAATTGTGAGTTTCTTTTGCCGATTTATCACTCCCTTCGAAATCTGTCCTCCAAAAATTCGAGATATTAGTAAATTGGTGGTCCATGTAAAATTGATTCTGTATAGCAGTCTATGATCTGTCTTGGCTGTTGAACAATTGATGCAATTGGCTCCATAGTTCCGCATAAAGAACTTTAAATTATTAGGTTCTTGTTTTTTTTTAGCAATGATGATAATGTAAGCTGACTAGACCATTGCAGACCTAATGAAATTACTGAATAGGACAACCATAACTTTACTGGACAATTTGTATGCCTTCAACTGTTTCAGGTTAAATTACCTTTTGATGGGTATACTATCATAGAAGTTATATTCGGAAAATAATAATAATATGGTATTATTAATAGATTTCTTACAATGGTCTGGAGTATAAGTTAAGAGTTTCCCAGTGCCTAATAGATGTCACGTTCATTGCCAATCTGATATCTGCTTCTTCTTGATGCAATATGGCAGCTTTCTACTGGGGGAGGAGGTGGTAATATGGGAAAGGGTCTTAGCCATGGAGGTGGTGACGGAGGTGATGATGGTGGTGATGATGATGATTACTTTGACAACTTTGACGAGGGTGATGAGGGAGACGAGGGTGGACTGTTTAGGAGAAGGATCGTTCTGGGAGAGGTAATAAACTGATCTGTCCACACACGTGGCGGCAATTTTTATCTGATACTAATCTTTTCAGTTATTTTATCTAAAACACCCGTTGTTTAATGCTATATGTTCACTGCCAGTTGTTCGATCGAAAATTTGTTGATGCTGTATTGAATGAGTGGCAAAAGACAATTATGGATTTGCCTGCTGGATTTCGTCAAGCCTATGAAATGGTAATGCTATGCTTCTCCTTTCCTTTTTCATGAACTGGATAACATCAGGACTGGACTCTGATGCCAATTTGGCTCTAGGGTTTGGTCAGCTCTGCTCAAATGGTGAGGTTTCTGGCCATCAATGCCAGACCTACAACTGCAAGGTTCATTTCTCGATCTCTTCCCCAAGGACTGTCAAGAGCATTTATCGGCAGGTAAATTTAAAAGCTTCCTTTACTAACTTTAGTACATTGAAGATCAAAATTCATGACAAGTTTTGTTTTTTCAATTGCATTCTCTTGACATCTGTTATCTCGGGATCTAAATCTTGGTTTTGGCATGTATTTGGAACATATCAGTACACTCTGTTGTCGTAAAACTTGAAAATGTTATCTAGCTTTTTAGGTCAAACTCATCGTCCAAAAATGATTTGGTCTGGTAAAAACACTCAACACTACCCTAGCATTCAACTTGGCTCAGTTCAAACAAAATCAAGCCAACAATCGAGCTTTGACCTGTTGACAATCCCAATTTTGGCCTGCTTATGTTATTTAAACAAACTTTCCAACTGGAATGGATTGCATTGGTCAATTTGGGGATGGCCCTTCAGGTCACGGGAAGTTCATTGTGTGGGAAGGTTACATACCTATCATATGATTGAAGTTAATTATTTTTTGATGATGGTCATGAGTAATTGTGTCTGTGCGCAGAGGCTTTTTATGAACCTGTGATTAAGAATTTGAATGCGATATGCTTTTATTTTTATGATGGACATTGATATATTGATATATTGAATATTCAGAGATGTTCAGTTTACAAACTTCACAAGTCAAGTTTAGATTGAGGAAACCGACAATTAATTTGATGGAAAAGAGAGAGTTGGCGAGAATGACGTGGGATGGTATTTTCTGTTAAACCATAATGATTAGGTTAGATACTTGTATGTTTTTCACATATATTCCTCATATCCAGTTGCATGACTTGAATTTAAATTAGGAGAGTGTCTTTGTAGCATAGTCACACCTGTGTATATATTATACACTAAATATATTACATGATGAGGCTTCTTCCTCGATTATATCCACATTCTATTAGCTGTTGATGGTGGTTGAATTGGTATCATAGGAAACTTATAAATCAATGATGGAAACCATGATGATACACGTGGGTGCAGCTGCTTCAGTTAGTGGATATTATATGCTGTATAATATTTTTGTTGAGCGGGGAGATTTTATTTTGCTGTTTGCTTTCTACTATATGGCAATTGATTGATAACTTGCTTTGGGAGTATGATTATATTTTGAAAGCTTGCTATTAATGTGAACCGTCCGGACAGGATGATTGCGGATCCAGCCTTTTGTACAGGCTGCTTCTCGAGAGCAGGCAACTACAATTGGTTGCTCTGTTTGGTGGGAGATCAAAAATCGCAAGGAGAGGTACATTTTAGAGTTGCAATGACAAATTTTTCGGACTCGATAAAAAGCTAAGTTTTCAATGCAGGATAAAGCAGGAATGGGACCTTGCCCTCATCAACGTACTCACCGTGACAGCTTGCAATGCAATCGTGGTTTGGTCACTTGCTCCTTGCCGTTCATATGGAAATACTTTCCAATTTGATTTGCAAAATACGCTCCAAAAGCTCCCAAACAATATTTTTGAAAAGAGCTATCCACTTAGGGAATTTGACTTCCAAAAAAGACTTCAGTCATTCTTTTACAAAGCTGCAGAGTTGTGTATGGTGGGATTTACTGCAGGAGCTGTACAAGGTGCTGTCTCAAACCTTGCTGCCAGCAAAAAGGAGGGAAGGTAGAACGATTTTTGATGTATTAAAACAAAATTCCTATTATCTTCCTTGCTAATATACGTATTTTGGTTATATGCGTAACTATTGGTTTTGCAACTGCCTGGTCCACCTTAGGTTATCAGTGACCACTCCATCTGTGAGCTCAAATGCACTCGGTTATGGAGCTTTTCTTGGTCTTTATGCAAATTTCCGATATCAGCTCTTGTGTGGTCTCGACAGAACAGTTACGAGTTACTTTGATGTTATTGGAGTAGCTCTGTTCTTCAGCACAGCCCTGAGGTATATCCTCTGATTATGTTTATATGACCTTACATTTGTTTTGCACGTGATGCCTTTATAAAGCTTAAATAATATCAAGGCAGTTAAGGGTGTGATCGCCTACCAAGAATTTTCATTTTCGTTCCGCTTAAGAAGTATTTTTACCCCCAGTATTCACCTTCGCCTTTTCAATTACCAATCACATTTATTCATTATTTCCGAAAAAACCATCAAATCAGCTATCGTTATTATACATTTTCTCACAAATTCCTCTATTCACTCAGTCACACATTTCCAATCACCAATCATTATTTTACTTTATCTATATCACATCAACTTTTTTCATAACATTTTCATCTCATATCCAGTCACACTTTCAACATCCATCGTTCTTCTTTCAAAAAAAAAAATTTGTATCAATATTTTAAATTTTCAAAATGAATGGCTCTCTCTCTGATGGTAGCCTTCTCTCTCTCTCTCTCTCTCTTTGATGGTAGCCTTCTCTAGGGCCGTCTCATTATCTAGTATGTAGACCACAGTTTTGGTAATATTGGCCTTGGCAATGCTGTTTCAATAAATCTAAATACGACATTAATCCACTTCTAAAAGTACTTTGCAAGGGCAATGCCATCAACGTACAAGTCTCGTGAAACTTCTTTTCATGCATTTTTCAATATCTTGCTTCAAAATGTCTTATCCTGATCTTTGAGGACATAAAATCTGGGATGTTAAACACGTGTAGGGTCATGAACGTTCAATTGGGAGAGACATCTAGGTTAGCCTGGCTCGGCGTGGAGGTTGATCCACTGGCTCACTCTGATGATCTCTTGAAGGCTGCTTACAATAGACCTTCAGAAGGAGTGGATCAATCTTCGTCCAAATGGTTCATATCCAAGAACGCTATCGTCTCTGGGCTCGGGCTTCTCGGGATCAGACAAGGACAAACGGACTCGACCATGGAGGGCGATGCACCTCTTCCTAAGGCTCGGAGGAAGAGAGTTGTTAGGAGGAAGGTGGCAACCAGTTAGAAACAAAGATTTTTTATGCCGTTGCTATTAACTCTTCAATTTTGCAGCCTAGTGGATCTACGTGGATGCTCAATGGGGCACGACTAGAGAGCTACCGAGTTATGGTGCTATATGCTCCACCGTGCTGAGGTCTTGTGATTGTCGAGCGATGAAGTAATTGTTTGTAATGATATTTGGAAGGATTTGGGGAAATATTTTTACTGATTCTTTTTCGTAATTCTGGTCTCTAACGATTGTACTGCAATAAATTTGTGGACTGCAGATTGCACGTACTTTATAAGAAAGTTTGATGCTGAGTTCTGTTGTTGAGTGAGTGCGTATATTTTACTTTGTACTATTCTCCTTCCTATTATGTCCTATTGTAGGAAATTAAGATCCCTACAGGAATTTAAGGGCTGCTAGACCCATAATTCACACGTCTCTGCATCTGGAAAGATATAATACATCTACGATTTTCTTACTTCTTTTTGAGTGCATAACATATCTACAATTACTGATTTCTGGAGAGATATAATACATCTTTTATGCATACTGTTAAATTCGGGGTACTTGGTACGCTCCCACACTTGAAGCGTACCCAATATGGGAAGAAAGCACAAGCCCACCAAGTGAGGTTCCATCCTAAAACCAATTGGTGATAGGAGGAGTAGCTCACTTGACTTATAAAGTGGACTCTCTTCCCTTAATCAATCCATGTGGGACAACTCACAAGTGACATATCTCAACACGCCCCCTCACTTGTGAGTCTTTCATCAATTCATTAATCATTTTAATTATCATCACATGATCAACCATGCTCAATCACATCATGTGATATGGCCCACCTGGGGCCGAGTATGAGCCTGCTCTGATACCATGTTAAATTCGGAAGGACTTGGTACGGTCCCACACATGAAGCGTACCCAATATTGGTGATAGGAGGAATAGCTCACTTGACTGATAAAGTGGACTCTCTTCCCTTAATCAATCCATATGGGATAACTCACAAGTGACATCTCAACACATACTTCTTTTGGTTGATCCAAACCATATTCTGTTCTGCTATGATGATAAACACTAGTTAACCGCCTGCCAATACACAAAGAACATTGGGAACATAGGTAATATATATATATATATATATATATATATATAAAAGACAACAGTGGAATGTCAGTCTTCAGATTTTTTTTTTAAATAAATTGAGAGTAATGGTTGGAGGGGAAATGATAAATTCAAAGAAACTAAAAGATACAAGATTCAACCCTAGTTAACACTCTTAGAAAGGGTGAGCGATACCACTTGAGCTATAAGCTCGTGGTCTTCAGATTTTATTTTTAAGGTGTCTATTCTTTGATTAGAGTGCGAGGGATGGTCTTGCCTTCAAAAAGAAATCTCCAAAACTTAACTTTCATTGAAGAATTTGAAACTATGAATTTCAAATCCATAATAATAAATTCATCGAATTTGTTTGGACGAGCTCATTTCATAATAAATTTCAAATCTTTAAAGACATACTTTAAGTTATTTTCCTGAATGATTGCGGTGAATTCAAAATTTATTTTACATATGGTATCATTTGAAATCATTCCCGCAAATATTCACCTCAAATCCAAAACTTGGGTTATTTTCAGTTTTAGTACCTCAATTATACCTAGTTTTCAGTTTTGATCCCAAGGTTTTGATTTAATCGGTTTTAGTACCCAACGTTTTGGGTTTTAATCAGTCGGATACTGTAGTTAAATAAGCTGTTAAAACCGACCGGTTGATTAGTTGTAGAAGGTTTTCCAAACTTTCGAATGTATCATTTTGGTACCCTATGTTTCTTGGTTTATCAAATTTGGTCCCTAGATATTTCAATTTTTATTCAAAGGACTCGATCTTTTCAAGACTCTCAACTCTTTAACTTTGGGCCACGAAAATGGTATCGAGCTAGGTTTATTAAGAACTTTTAGTTATATTTATTATATTTATGTAATTAACAATTGGTGAGGAGAAATTACTCGAGATTATGGATCCAGGACCGATGTCCGAGATGTACCCTTACAGGACATATCGTCAAATATTGACGATGTATGCCTAAGAACACCTTGACCAGGTTTCATATTGGGAATACCAACATGAAGAAAAGGAAGGCGAGCCGACGGGAAACCTTAAGCAAAGCGATGCAAAATGCGGTGAGAATATTATAAGCGATTCCGGATGCTTAACGGCACTTATATGTTCACTTGATGAACCTTCAAGAAAGCGGTTCATGAAAATTCCCATCGAGAACAATGATTCACGATGGAGTAGAGTGGAGCGAGATCTTCCCAGAGACAAATCTAAGATCTCAGAAGATCTTAGAGAAATCGAAGCGGTGCGAATTATGGCAACCGCCATATTCATTTACAAAGATCAAGTTCATCGAGATCGAACTGGATGGAAACGATGGTGAAATATCGAAGGAAACTCTTGAACTCCTTCATGATATTGAAACGAAGTCAAAACCCTGGAGACGAGGCCAAGTTCATCGGAGGAAGGAAACGTATTGATTTTGGGGAGTACCCTATTTACACCAAAAGGGAAACCAAAGAAGTCATACAAAAATGACGGATGAGGAAAAGCTTATTGCTCTAATCAAAGGAAAATCCATCAAAAATTAAAAAGATGGATATGGAAAAGATGAATCTTAAAGATCTACACGACTGGCGAGAATCCTTGGCGGGATTAGGTATTGTAGATTTAAAGATGAACGCGGGTGAGAATCGGCTTTGGTTACCTATGACCCACTGAGGTAGACCAATTCCTCCACCACCGCCACCGATTAATCCTAACGTCGAAGAAATACGGGTTCACATCATGGAGCTCGGGACGAGAGGATGCCACATGCCGGGATTTCACGGCCAGGGAGTGATCCACTTTCGGGGACGGAGGAGGTCGAAACCCTCTTGCGGGAACGGACAACCTAGGAAGGCCAAATGTTTATCAGGACGCCTTATGGAAGATCGCACCTCGACCCGATACATCCGTATGAGTTGATGTTAATCTGGACATCCCGATTTTAAAAGCAGAAGTTCTCATTGATGAATGGGCTTGACTATGAGAATTTCGGTGGGGAACCTCGATCTTACAAAGGATTCATTCATTTTACTCCTTGAAATGAGTCTTGAAGGATCGGTGAAGATTACGGGATATGACCGATCTTTAGTACGAAAAGTTCGGTCACATCGGGGGAATCACTTAAAGGAATTATCGATGGTATGGCAAAACTATTCAAAATCAATTCATCGGTGAGGTTATTTCGAGGATTAGAGGATGAAAAAAAGAAAGAAATATAAACAAGCCCTCTGCCTTGAGTTCTTTGGATATTTGTCATATAGCGAATATATCAAGTTGTTCACCGAATACGGTGGAAATCAAGATTGAGGAAAAAGAAATTTGCCATGACTATTCTTTGCCAAAATTTCGAGTCCACGGAGAGAAATGCTTATCGTGAATACAAGGGTGGATCAAGAAGTAGAAAGCGTGGCCAAAAAATGTCTTTCCTAAAGGCGAGTTATCGAATGGTCTTTATCAAGCGGCTCTGCACAGAGGAATTACAAGAGATTAAGAGGAATTAACAAGCGGTTCCTCTATGTTGCGTGGATAATGATATCCCAACGATTGTGGGAGGTCAACCAAGGCGGCACAAGAAGAAGAAGAAGGAGAAGCCATCCATACGCGAGGAAGCAACAACAAAAGCGGTCTTCATGGAGACCTAGAAGGTTAGTCAAAACAAAAGCACGAAGTTATAAATCGGGACAAAGACCACACAGCGGGAGTAGAGCCTCATCATCGGTTCTAATCAAGCAAGTACGGCCAATCCGGGGAGAAGAACTTTCGGGCGTGCTCACACTAGAGCTAATGAAAGTTTCAAAGTTTCGTAATTCTTTGGACATGCGGAGCAAGAGGGCATATCTCAGCGGATTGCCCAGACAATCAAAAACGAGTCGATACGAGTTCGAGGCCACACGGAAATCGAGAAGAAGGCATCTATTATCGGGATTTAATACAAGTGTATCAATTTGAGGATATTCCTCGAGATGAAAGCATCTATGAAGAAGAGATCTATTCGATGATGGAAGTGAATCGATTCGAGAATCGCAGTGAAGAAGAAATTCTTCAAAGAGGCGGTTAGGGAGGATATGTCGGGATTCCTCTCTCACACGACGGTTTCTCATAAAACTCTTATGAGAATCATGAAGGAAGATCAAAGCTTCAAGTCATGATGGATTTACAATTGGAGCTATGGAAAAAGCATTGGATAAAATTGGGTTTCGTAACGAGAAAACACCAAATTATCCACGAGGGTAACTTAGGAGAATTTGCTATTTCGATGGAGTTTTGGGAAACGATCGAGATGCGAGTTGGTCCCTATTAAAGAAATACAGGAGATCAAAAGCGAGTTAAAAGAGAAGTTGCAAATACACTCTCATGGATTCACATTGGAGCCATAAGAGTCATTATTAAGGCAACATTCAAGGAAGGAATAGATTCGCCACTCAATCTTGCTATTTTTGACAAGCGAATCTCACATCTCAAGGATTCATGCCTTGGAAGCGATTCTGAAATTTGTATGCGGGGAAATTAGCATTTAATGTCTATCCTAGAATGGTATACAATTTGGGAGATCGAGACTTGATGAGAGTCTAACCCTTCATCAAGATTTCAAAAGAGTCGATTTGATGAAAGAAGGAAAGCAGGCCTTACTCGATCACATACAAGATTTCCTATGCTCTCTCGAATACCCATCATTAAAGTATTCTTGAGAAAGGAATTTATTGAAGTCCCAAGAATCTTTGAGGACTTTGCGAGAGTGGTGTTACGAGAAATCATTGAATCTCCAACTATTAAGGAGATTGATATGATAATTCAAGATCAACCTTGATCTTCAACAAAAGTGAGTCTCGAGTTGAGCACAGAAGGATGTCTTTCGGCCAAGACAAAATGGTGAGTAGCAGCCGTTGGGAAGAAAAGGAGACCGAGTCTGATATTCGAGCGCATCCCCGAGGCATTTAAAAAGCAATGAGAAGCTGAAATGTCGAGAAGGATGGCGAGAGGTTGAAGTAATATTCGACATCACTCAAAAGGATAACATTTTTCCTTGTGATGTTCTATATTATCTCCAACAACCAATCGTTGGAAGGTATCAAGGAAGCTGAAGATAGGAGAAATTGAGCTTACTATCACGGGAGTTGCGGGGAAAGATCGAGAACAATTAATCTTGGGAATTGAATTTCTTGAGGAGCATAAACCTTGGGAAAGATTACAAGACGGAATGGAGTTCACAGTGGCTAATAAAAGATACTGAGAATCGAGATGACCACTAGTCCATTCTCCATATACATTTCTATTGGAATGTTATATCTTGAATACAAGGCCGAATATTTTCACGCTATATTGATTAGTCTTAGGAATATATCTTGCAAAGCGGATGTTTTTCTAAAGAAATTGGAGAAGATTTACCGGCTATTGCGGGGAAGAGATTTCTCTAAAAGGATTCTTATCCTTAATGAGGGAATTAAGCAGCGGATCATGATCGGAGGCGCGACGGTACCCGTGGTACAAAGTGAAAACGCCACCAATCTATTTCCATGATAAAGTGCGAGATATTTTCTTTGGGAAATAATTTCTGCAAACATTCAAGCGGTTCACACAAGAGAACGAGACAAGAAGACTTATTTTCACAACCTTATGTGATCATAAGATTATTGTCCGAGAGCGGGAAGCATTTTACCGAAAAATGCCCATTAATTTTCGCGCAGCAAAGCGTGGTGATGAAGCCAAACTTCGCAATCCAAAAATGGCGGATCGAAGGAAATTTGGTGAAGCTTTATTATCCTATAGACAATTTGGTTCCATCCAGGAAGGATCGGAAGATATGGGATAATAACTTGTATTCATTCAGTACAAGGAGAAGAAGAACGAGTCACTCCGGAAGCCGTTGCGGAATTATGGATGAGTCTAATGGAGAATCCGAGTGATGTAACCATAGAGGAACAAATATCTCTCGAGGATATCAAGAAGAAGATCCAAAGGAATTACAATGAAGATCCTTTGGCTTGGTGGGATAAGAACGAGCTTAAAGCTTCCTTAAAGGTTAAACCTGGAAAGGAGTACGAGTTCGTAAGATTCAAACCAATCCTTATGAACGGGCGGATCGTGAGGACATGCGAAGATACTTAAGGAACATCCGGACCTTAAGTTAATTTCACCAGGAGTTTCTCCATACGGATCCGGGGTTCTTAGTCGAAACCATGGAGAAATCAAAAGAGGAAAGCGAGACTTGTTATTAATTACAAGGGAATTAATAACATTTTGGAGTTCGACGGATACTATATCCCAAGCGAGAGAACATCCAGTTAGCGTATCAAAGGTGCAAGATATTCTCAAAGTTCGATTGCAAGTCCGGATTCTACAGTTAAGATGGAGGAAGAAAGTAAGAAGTTTCTGACTTTCGCTACACCACGGGGACACTATATTTGGGCGTGATGCCTATGGGATTGGCTAACGCACCCCGGATATATCAAAGAAAGATGGATAATCTTTTCAAAGATTATTTCGATTTTGTTGTTCGTATATATCGGCGACATTCTAATCGCATCAAAGAACATGAAGGAGCATCTCAAACATTTGGAAATATTTTGGATGTTTGTCATAAAAAAGGATTAGTGCTTTCGGAAAAAGCGCGTAATCGCAACAAAACAGATTGAATTCCTTGGAATAGAAATCGATGAATCGGAATTATTCTAGAATCATATTGTGGAAAAGATACGGGGATTTCGGATACACTAAAAGACAAGAAGCAACTTGAGTTTTCGGGAGTTGTTAATTTTCTTTGGAATGTTTATTAACAATCTAGCATACTACAGAAGGTGTTTAGCCCATTACTTAAAAAAAGATGCAATATTCAAATGGGAAGATGAACATCAAGAAGGAATTAAGCAACTTAAAGAAGTTTGTAAAAAGCTTCCAAAACTTGCGATTCCCAGATGAGGATGGCTGGTTCTTTACGGATGCGGTGATGATTGGTGGCGGCGAGTTCTTACGAAAGTCACACCAAACGAGGAAGTGCCATGCGAATCTTGTAGTGGTTTATTCACCCTAGTGAAGCAACTTCGGTGGCATATTAACGAGAAAGAATTATTTGCGATCGAAAGGCTTTTAAAAAATGGCCTTTATTTTTCTTGGCTAAAAAGTTTACTTTAAAAATTGATAATTCAAGTGTCGAGGCTTTTACGAAAAACAAAATTGAATCAAAACCGAGAAAAGGCTCGATTACTTAGATGGCAAGTGAATGTCAATATTATGATTATGATATTGTCATTATAAAATCTCATGAAAATATTCTTGCAGATTTCTTGACACGAGATGGAAAGCGGCGTTGGCGACGAAGTCTTAAACGAGTAAGACATCTCGGGAAAACTGGAGAGTCTAGAAGCGAGATTTTGGGACGCTATGTCTCAATGCGAGTTTCTTTGGGCGACTTCAACGGTGACAGGAAATCCGTTTCTAGTCAAATACGAGCATGCCGGTTCGCTCGAGGACAATTGTTCTTAGACTGCGGGGCCTCTCTTCCAGCCGCATCTCTACGGTGCAAAAAGGGGCCGAGAGAGTACGGGGCTCTAACCCGGAGGTTATGGATTCAAGTACCATAATCACAAGTGTTGCAGGTGATGCATCCCGAGGTGTACAAAAGAATAGCGAATGTTGAAGCTCCGGTGTCACAACCCGAGTCTTCAAGTCAACCCAAGCACCTGCAGGGTAAAAGGGAGAGTTGAATCTTAGGCCATGACAGACAAATCTAAGGTTCAAAGCGACGAGATTAAGATTTCTCTATGCGGTATATCGGAGGTAATGGGAGAAACTAGTTACAAGACAAGGTATTAACCCGGAAAAACAATGGTTGATATCTCGGCAAGTATCCCGAGTTTGGATGAAACCAGGAAGTCATCAAATGAAGTACGAGGGAATGGTATACTTTTGGAGCTTTAGCTTCAATCTATACCGTGTCACGAGGATTCCAGAAATTTCAAAATTACCGAAATGGATTGGGGAAGCGATTTTGAGACTGGGCGATAATCCACACTTGGCGAGGCGATATTTTGGAACTTTATTTTATCGGTCGGCTCACGAACCGAAGAAAGGCTTTAATGAAGCTTTTCATTTCATCAACTAAGAAAATAGGATGGAAATGCTTTAAAATACATTAAGCGGCAAATTTTCAGGAAGAAGGACGATGTTAGTAGGAGCATTTTTCAAGACGAAGCTACCCAGGCGAGCATAAGTCTTTGGGTTTGTCTAATGAAATGGACAAAGTCAAATATCCATTCAAGTTCTTCAGTCGGCGAATGGATCTTTCCTTTTGAATTCGATGATGGATCAACCACGGGTTTTGCGGAAGAACTCTTGAGACCAAAAGAAGAATTCTCGGGAAAACAAGATTAGGCAAGCAAAGAAACTTACCGAAATCTTGTAACATGGCGCATGTTGGCCGTTGGGTCAACCGGATCTGTCAAGCATGCAGAACAAAAGGAACCGAGTTTGGGAAAGGATTCCAACCCAAACCCGGCCAACCGACAAGATCATGCATTTGGAAAGGATAAGGGCCCGACTCATAAGGCAGCGTTATCTCGGGGACCACGTAAACCAAATTTTTAAAAGATTCACGACAAACATCACATGGGTTGAGTCACGCGGGAGGAGAAAAAGAAAACCGGTGGCGGCGATAATGTGGGATATGGCGTAAGCGGTGGCGTCGTATATATCAAGCCAAGATTTGAAGTCGCCTTTGAAGTCCAGGACTTAACTCTATAAAATGCAGGATTTGAAGGAAGGCG
Source organism: Rehmannia glutinosa (assembly GCA_016081115.2). Classification (NCBI taxonomy): domain Eukaryota; kingdom Viridiplantae; phylum Streptophyta; class Magnoliopsida; order Lamiales; family Orobanchaceae; genus Rehmannia; species Rehmannia glutinosa. The sequence goes on from JABTTQ020001099.1 coordinate 21,438, forward strand.
AGGACATCGAACATTTCCCTTAGTTTTCTTACAATAAAATCGAGTGAAAATTTGTAATAAGTTTGAGTGTTTAGTTTTTAAATTTATGTATTTTCGAGTGCAAGCTCAATAATGAGAAATTTAAACAAGTTTTCTCCTCCCAAAAGGAGATTACTAATGTAATAAATTTTTCTTTAAGTTCTTAATAAAATAAAGACTTTTGTTCAACATGTGTTCATAGTGTTCTATTGATCTATCCCCCGAAGAAATACTTTTACGCCTGGAGTAGAAACGAACGCAAGTGTCTTTGGCAGTCTTTGAAGAGTCGGATAAACTGCGAGATCATCTTCCCGAGGTGAGGTTGAGCAGTGAGGAGATGTTTGTCAAGCGATCCGGGGCGATAATTTTCCGATGGTGGCGTTGCGAACCACTTAACGTGCGGTGTTTGGTCGAAAAGAGGTATGAATTTTTAAGGGATCTATTAATTTTACGGAAGCATGTTGGGGGCACGATATGGTCGTAATGGATTATTTCCATTATTGTATTTGAAGTAAAGTATGGGTCTTGGAAGAGATTATTCATAAAACATTAGTCGAAATTGAAAGGTTGTTAAAAAGGAAACTCGCTATAACAGGTTAAAGCTGTTAGAGTTAACGGAGAGTTAACGGAAAGGTACCAAATATGATTAATTTTGTGAACATTAGGTACCAATCTTGATTAGGTTGAAAAAGGGGTATCAAAAAAGTAAAATTAGGGTATAGATTGGGTATGAAAAATGAAATTATCCCCCAAAACTTTATTGAATTGAGAATTTTGGGTAAACACAAGTAAAAAGGGAAACAATAGGGGTGCATTTGAGAAAAATAAATCCAATAAAGATTCAAGGCAACGTGGCCTCGTATCATACCTTAGATTAAATAATTGAATTTTTTTTTTTACGAAAACGATAAAATAGGAATGGTGATTGAAATACATAACCCCACACAAAACCCAATCCCAACGGATTGCACAGCGCCATTCTCATATCTCCCTCTCTCCTCGGCGGCGCGTGATGGACACGCTCTACACCACCATCCACTACTGGCTAGTCGACCACCCCATTATCAGCCAATACGAGTGGAAACCCTACCAAACCCCCGGCGCCTCCCCACTCTTCGTCGCCACCACCGTCGTCACCTACCTCACCCTCACACTCTCTCTCCACAAATTCTCTCTCCTCCCAGCCGTCCCCTCCGCCGCCCTCCGCCTCATCACCGCCGTCCACAACCTAATCCTCTGCCTCCTCTCCCTCCTGATGGCCGTCGGCTGCGCCCTCTCCGCCGCCCACCAGACGCCGCCGCACCACCGGATCTGGCCCATCTGCTTCCCCGCGGGCCAAACCCCGCCGCGCGGGCCCACATTCTTCTGGGCCCACGTCTTCTACTTCTCGAAAATCCTCGAGTTCGTCGACACGCTCCTGATCCTCCTGAGCGGGTCCCGCTCCCGGCGGCTGTCGTTCCTCCACGTGTACCACCACGCGGTGGTGGTGGTGATGTGCTACGTGTGGCTGGCGGCGTCGCAGTCGCTGTTCCCGGTGGCGCTCGTGACCAACGCGACGGTGCACGTGGTGATGTACGGGTACTACCTGGTGGCGGCGCTGGGAATCCGGCCGTGGTGGAAGAGATTGGTGACGGATTTTCAGATCTTCCAGTTCGTGTTCAGTTTCCTGATTTCGGGTTGGATGATGTACCACCATTTTAGCGGGTCGGGTTGCGAGGGGATGTTGGGATGGTGGTTCAATGCGGTTTTCAATGGCTCGCTTTTGGCGCTTTTTGTTAATTTTCATCTCAACAATTATGCCAAGAAAAAGAGATTGGATCTGGATAAGGATAAAAAAACATCTTGAATTTTGGTTCTTAATTCTTTTTTTTATTATTTTGGAATTGAGGTTTTCAATCTTCATTCTTTTTCTCAGTACACGAAAATTGTTCAATCTTTAGCTGCATCGTGCTAAGTGCAGTAGTTTTTTGCTTAGTTACAATTTTCTTGGGAATGGAGTATGATATCATAGTAGTGTACCCACAATTATTAAAGTCGTAGAACCCATAAATAATCATATAGTTGTCTGAGTGTTTAAAACTCTCAAATTTATACCAGATGTCTCAGCTTCGATTTCTGTGAGTGCATCACCCACCCCCTAGTAGATATATACTAAAAATAAAAAGAAAGGGAAAATTAGAAAATTGGTCTTCTAAGTTGGTATGTTCACACTTTTGGTCCTCTAAGTTGGTCTGTTTGAAAATTAGTCCTCTAAGTTATGAAATTTCAGACTTTTGGTCCTCTAAGTTGGCCTGTTTGAAAATTAGTCCTCTAAGTTATAAAATTTGAGAAATTTCGTCCGATTTTGACCGAAAACTTTTCAATCCGTAGAAAATTCTTGTTAGGATCTCAAACAATCGTCGCTAGCACAATTTTCTTTCAAAAGTATGCAAAACATCACCTTTCACGCCTGGCAACCATAAAATCATCTTCTCGGATTATCAATCGTCCAAGAAGTCCGTACTTGCGCCTTAATATCAACGGGGTTAAACAACTCTCCCAACTTCGTCATCTTCCACTCTGGCCTTCCTTCTTCTATGAGATCCTTGACCCTCAAGTTGTTCGTTCCTTCAATAGGAGTTGTCAGCGGCTTAAAGTTTGGGTTGTCCGGCACCCATAGGTCGAACCAAACTCGTACCGCATCTCCATGTCCAATATTCCACCTAATACCTTGTCGTAGTAAATTTCTACCACCACAATGCTTCTCCACACAAACGACGGATTATGGCCAATTGTGGCTTCGAGAAAAGAACTACTATAAAGTATTTTGCTTTAAGGACTTTGGAAAGAAGGGAGCTCTGGTCCATAAGAATCCTCCAAGCTTCGCTAGCATAACCTCATTAAAACAACGAGAATCCCTAAAACCCAGGCCGTCTTCGTCTTTCGATCGGCAAAGAAGTTGCCATGCGCGCCAATGAATTCTCCTTTCCTTTCTTCGTTGTCCCTACCAAAAATTACTCAGGATTGAGTTCAATTGGTTGTAAATATTAGAAGGGAAGGAGAAACAACTCATTAAATATATCGGGATTGCTTGGGCCACCGATTTAATCAAGATAATTTTCGGTAGTTGAGAGATGTCGACTTTTCCAAATTTTCAGTTTTTTCCGGACACGGTCGACTATAGTCTGGAATATTTCCTTCTTTGATCGGCCTACAACAGCAATTTAGACGCCAATACTAGTTGCTTGCCGTGAGATATCCTACATTGAATGATATTTTTGATTTTTCCATGCTTATCCACTGTCTCGATGCTCCTTCATATATAGAGATAATATTTCGAGTTGTTTCGATCTCTGATTCGGTCACTCGGTAAAATATGATGCTATCATCTACAAAGAATAAATGTGAGATTGTTGGAGCGTTTCTGCATATTCGAATGCCATGGATATCACCGCTTCCTTCTGCTTTACGAATCAGCGAAGAGAAAGCCTTTGCACAGAATAAAAACAGATATGGGGATAGCGAGTCGCCTTGGCGAAGCCCACGGGATGGGATGAAAATAGGACTCAGTTTTCCATTAATTAAGATAGAAAAAGACACAAAATTCACACATTTCATAATAAGCGAAACAAAAGAATCAGATATACCCAATCTCAACATCACCAATCTAAGGAAAGACCATTCTACCCGATCATAGGCCTTTGACATATCAAGTTTGAAAGCGAATGTACCCTTATTTTTTGATTTGCTATTTTTCATATAGTGGAAAATCTCAAACGCAAGCAGAGCATTATCAGTAATAAGTCGACACGGGACAAACGCAGGATGAGTGTGGTGAATAAGATGAGGGAGTACCAGTTTAAGCCTGTTAGCTATAGTCTTCGTGTCAATTTTCAAAATAACATTACAAAGGCTAATCGGGCAAAAATCAATCACATACTCAACTTTTTTCTTTTTTGGGATTAGGACTATAAATTTGTCATTTATAAGGGAAGGGTCAGCTTGGCCATTGAGAATTTCTAAAATAGGAGAAATAATATCGGAAGCGAAGAAAAGACTAGAATTTTTGAAAAAGAGTGCGGTATCTCGGACTGGAGATTTTGTGGGGTGCATTTGAGCCAAAGTTGTCGTCACTTCATCCACCTCAAAAGGTCGTGTTAATAGTTCATTCATTTCGTTCGTTGCTTTCAAGTCGACAACATCCAAAGCTCTACCCATGTCCATGCTTGTTTCTGCATGGAAAAGGCCTGGGAATAATTACTGAATTCCCTCTCAATACCTTGATAATCCTCAGCCCATTCTCATGTTATAGTTCGAATCCGGTCAATTGAATTTCTAGCCCGCTGGCCATCGGCAAGTTTGTGAAAAAACCCCGTGTTTTTATCCCCATCCTTTATCCAATTTGCTCTCGATCTTTGGTGCCACATTTTTTCTTGTTTCGAAAGTAACTCTTGAAGTTTCGATTCCGTTCGAGCCCGCTCCATCACAAAATCCCCAGACGGCCGAATTAGGGGTGGTGAATTTAGCTCCTTTTCATATTTATTGATTTGGTACCCCACATGTCCAAAATGATTTTTCTCCCACTTCTTAAGGCTTTGACCACATTTGTTTATTTTTTCCTTTAAAGATTGGAGTCCAGTAATCCCATTGTCAATGTTCCATGCATCTCGAACAACCGTCTGACACGATTCATCAGTAAGCCACATTGATTCAAACCGGAATAATTTCTTTCCCTTTCTTGAACATCTCTGTCTCTTAATCGTTTATGCCATCTGACAAGAATCGAGCGGTGATCAGAAGCGATATACGTGGCAAATGCGTTATTTGGTATTCCAGATATAGTAAGACCCATTCCGATGTGCCTAAGCATCTGTCCAAACGCTCCTGGATATTATCTTCCCCCTTTTGCCCGTTCGTCCATGTGAAGGAAAATCCTTCGTACCCTAAATCATCCAAATTAGCCTCTTGGATTGCGGTGTGGAACTCCTCCATTTTAGCATCAGTTCGCATTCTCCCTCCAATAGTCCAATTTTCTCGAAGCTATATAAAATCTCATTGAAATCCCCGATGCAAAGCCATTGCGGATTCTGATTAACTACCAATCCTCTTAGAAGGTTCCAAGTGAGATATTTCATGTCTTCTTCAGTCCATCCGTACACCCCCGTAAACCTCCACGTCTTGTCTTCATCTTCAACAACCCCATCTGTTCGACCGCTAAACACCTATAAAAGTCTAACAATCCTCACAAGAGAACGAGATCAATTGTAGGGTAGCAAGTTAACCACAAGTCATCTCTCAAGGAAGACTTAGCCGACAAATAATTATTATGTATCTGATTAAGAAAATAAAACCTAAACACTCTAACGATTTGTTGGTTTTAAATAAACTAAAAGAAAGCGATTAAAAAGACAAATTAAAACTAAGCGAGAATTAAAGCGGGAGAAAAAGATATGGGAGAAAGTCTAGGATTATGGATTCATCTCATCAAACTTGCAAGCAGAATATCAATTAATTGATCATGCGTTTAACAAATATAACAATCATGCAAAGACTAGGTCTAGATCTGATAACTCTCGTATTCACATATTAGGGCTATCCCAACATAATTTGCTATTTTCATTAAACCTAGGGTTAGATAATACATTTTTGATTCATATCTAACCCCCTGAATAAATTTAATCCAGGGATAATATCTTCGATCGATCTCAATTATCCCCTTAAACAATCAAGAGTTGGCCAAACAATCAATCAACAAGTAAAACAATTTATTCAGGAAAACAGATCAATTAATCAATACTCATGCTTGTTTGTTTGAATCAAATCATCATAATTCTAGAACAATGAAATTAGTTCATGCTTGGGGATGGGATCATAATCTCAATTGAAGGAAAGAAAACAATCATAAACATGATCATGCAATAATAATAATCACCCCAACAATTGAAATCAGACAAAATAGATGAAGAAATCTTACTCTTTGATTAAGAAGCAAAAATAACTTCAATGGGAAGAACCCAAGCAATCCCAATGTTGATTGGAAGAGAAAAATCCAAAAACTAAAGTCTAAAAGTGCTATGAATGAAGGTGTGTCGAAAATAGGGGTTCCCCAAGTCCTATTTATAAGCCTAAAGTCCTAAACAAGGTGGAAGAGCCAAAAATCGGAAAAAAAATCGAAAATTTCGTGTTCAGCAAGTCACGGCGCACGACCGCGCGCACCCTATTTTGTTGTGCCATTGTTTGGCGCATCGCATCGCGCGCGATGGGCGCTCAAATCAATTTTCTAGAGAGAGTTATGGTCAAAATACTAAGACGTGTCATTTCCGAAATTTCAACATATTATTTAGACTTGCACATGATTTTAACCCATCCAAACGTCTTCATTTGCATTTTGTAGAAGAACTAGACATTGTAGAACTTTGTATTAGCTTTCCAATGGTATATGAATCATGTCAATTGGACTTTGGATGTGAACGTTACGTCCAAAATACGATGACTGTCGCTATTGCGCGGAATGACTTTTTCACGTTTTTTGCTCCAAAACTTGTTTTTTCCACCAAAACCTAAAAAATCAATAAAATAACACAACATAACACTAAAATATGCAAATGCAAATAGAACATGCCAAAAATATGTATAAATCTTCACACAAAACACACACAAAAACATGCAAAACAACTCCCCCACACTTAGCCTTTTGCTTGTCCTCAAGCAAATAATAATGCTAATACACCCAACAAGAAATATTATGTTCAATTTGAGAATCAATTAATCCATAACACCATGTTCCATCTACCTCGGATTATTCCTCATCGATCCCCAACCTTCACAATATACTCACTCGGCTAAAGTTAAATATTAATCAAAGTATTTGGCGTTCCTTACTAAATTTCAAATTTGTGTCAAAAGTTGCAACCCTTTTACTCACACAACCAATCACGTAATTACTAGCCATTTTTTTTTCTCTTTTTTTTTGCTTCTAGAACTCCCGAGATATTATTTCACTAGGTATAAACTTCGGATGTTTTTCAAAGGCTCCTAGGGTGGTTTCCCATACTCATGTTTGAGCCGCCGTTTTACGTAAAAGTCAAACATAGGGCTCATGAATGCTCCTAGTTACTAAGCAGCTCAACCATCGGAGTATAATCTCGATTGTTCTATTTTTTTTCTTTTTTTATATAGCTATATGATGAAATGAGTCAGACAACCATCTAAAGTTAAAACTATCCTTCCATACTAAACACAAGCCCCCCCTTCTGCCTCCATTGTTCGTATCACAATCAACCTCATGCATTCCACTAAACTCCAGTGCCAAAAATTGAAGAGCTTTGTTTCCATAAGGAAAACAAAGGCGGGATCTTGTAAACGAATGTATCTTTTCAGCGCACTAACTGCCCGTGAGTTCCCAAGCCCATGGCGATTCGGCAGGCAACTCATTGTGCCCAGTGGGATCGCTCGCTGCGATGCGATCTCGCCGATAATGCAAATTTACACGAGTCTCAAACAAACCGAATTCCTTGCTGCGTTTTGTTTTTTCAGAAATAGAGTCAGGGTCATGGGTTTGGTATGATAAGAGATATTGGGAGGGTGTTAACAGGTTTGCAGGTGGGGTTGTGTGGGTAGTGGGTTTCTTGGTAGGAGTTCGGTCCTTCAGTCTAGACCACCCTCGATTAGGTTTAGTTTTGTTTGGTTCGGGCTTGGGTGGGTTGTTTTTGGGTCTGAATTTTAGGTTGAGTGGATGTCGATGTTATTGGGGTATTTGCATGGGCTTGGGGGTTGGGATGAGATTTTCGGGCTGGTTAGTCAAGGTTAGCTCGTTAGTGGGGAATTCATTACCAATTATAGCCGGGGGGTGATCTTTGGTGACGGTGGAGTGCATGCGGGAGTAGAGGATTTGTTAGGGAATTTTGTTATAGCTAAGGCAAGCTGTTTTGTGTCTAATTGTGGGGGGTCTATGGGATTTTTGTTCTTAGGTGAGGAGGTTATTGAGAGGGATTCCAATGATTGGTGTACTTGTTCAGGTATAAGGATATTTGGGACGGGGCGTGGGGTTATAAGGTGCGGTGCAGTGCGGTTCGGGTTGGGTGATCGAGATGGGTTATTGGCGTTGTGGTGCGAGGTGGATGAGGAGGATATGGTTGGGTTGTTGAACGGGTTTTCGGAGAGTGGGTTTTGGTGTGGATTAATGTCTTTGGAGTGTGTATGTCTTTTTAGAGGTGAAACCTTTAGCCACGGACCGTATCGCATGCTCGCCACATCATTGTTTGATAAATGGTTTTATCATGATTTTGATGATTTTGTTTTTATACCAAAACAATAGTTTTAAAGGTTGTCCAAATACTCCTAAATGATTTAAAATGGTTTTAATATTTTAGGAGTATTTCTTCAAGTTTTATTTTCGACAAAAATTGGACAACATATTTAATGATTTTGTATCAATGGGTTTTTACATCCAAACTATGTTTCTAAATGTTGTCCTAATACTCCCGATTTGTCTAAAATGTTTTTACTATTTTTCGGAGTATTTCTTGAAGTTTATTTTCAACACAAATGGACAACTACTCTGTTTTGAGGTCAACCTGGTCGCCGTATAGGCAACCCGTACACGAAAGTAGTGCAAAACGAGAAAACTTCATGTTTGCGAGAAAATGGTGAGGTGACCGGTCACCTATAGGGCGACCGGTGGCGTCGGCGGTCGGTCGACCTATAGGCGGACCGTTACACTGAAGGTTGGTTCAATTTTGCAAACTTCTCTGTATTGGTTTTTGAAGAGGGCAACCGAGTTGGACCTTAGGGTGACCGGTCGGACCCCGTCGGCCGTGCGCCTGTAAAATGTGTTCTTATTTTCAAACGTCTATTTTGCGCGACGGGTCGCCCTAATGTTTGAATGACAAAATTTAACCGTTGTGCGTGAGACATCTTTTTCCTTAATTGTCGGATTGATTTCTAAGCTATAGTCTTGATTTTAATTGCAATTTTTTTGTAGATATCAGATTCTAAGAGAGCCTATCAATGATCAATCATCTCCTATAAATAGAGGAAGATTTGAAGCACAACAATTGAGATACAACACAACAAGATACATTCCAAGTAAACACTTGTTCTTCATAGCTATTATTCTTGTTGTAATTTGCCTAGCTTATCACTTTCACATCTTGAGGTCTAGGCTTTCATTTCTTGATTACACTTGCACTCAAATTGTATTATTCATTATTGAGTTGTAATCTTGATTTTTGGTCATCATTCAACACAAGACATCCTTGTGAGTATTCTTGTGGAAAGAATACACTTGGGTGATCTAGGTGATAGGTGTTTCAAGAGTGTGGTGATCTTGAGGTGTTGAAGAATTTGGTATTCCAAGATTGAAGATTGTGGTGATCTTCAAAGGTGCCGTTGAAGGAAGATTGTGGTAATCTTCAAAGGGAGATTGTGGTAATATCCAAAGGTGGTGTTAAAGAAGAGTGTGGTGCTTTTCAAGGTGTTGTAAGTTGAAGTTGTATTAATTTTGGTAATTAATAAAATTCGTTTTCTTTTTGAAATCCATCCCGGATATACTGGGGTGGTAGAGGATTAGGCCCTAGGTAGGTTGAACCTCTATAAATCGACGTGTGTTGTTTACATTCCGTACCTTCTATATTGTCTTGGCTTGTTTTGTTCGAAAAAGAGGGTAAAATCGAAAAGATGGAGATAATCTATTCACCCCCCTCTAGATTATCGTAGCCGCTTGGACCTACAAGTGGTATCAGAGCCAAACTCTTTGGCAAGCTCGTTTCACATTGCGAGTGAAGAAGAACGATCGTCGGCTACGAATGAATCTCACCTTTCCGGCACCTCCACCACCAAGCCACCTCGATTTGATTCCAAAAATTTTGCATTTTGGAAAGAAAGAATGGAATGCTATTTATAATGAAAGACACACCATACACCTCAAAAGCTCTCAAGGAGCTCAATGATGAAGAAAAGAAAATCATCTCCTTAAATGGTAAAGTTCTTAATATTTTATATTGTTCACTTACCATTTTGGAATATGATCATCTTGTAGGAATTAAATAGGCTCATGAAGTATGGAGAAAATTAGAACAAGTATATGCAAATGAAAGGAGTCACTCAAAAGCATCTACTTCTCAAATGGGTACAACTTCAAACCCAACAATATGGGATGAGCTTCCTACAACTTCCGACGACGATGAAAACGAACGTTATCTTATGGGCTTCGAATAAAATGAGGTAAGTTCTAAACCCTCTACTTCTTATGACAATGAATTGAAAAATGATTATAGTGATTTGCTCAATGATTATGATGAACTTCAAAATGAATTCCAAAGCTTGCTTGTTAAATACAAAAATTTGAAAAAGGAATTCAATGTTTTGAAAAATGATAAGGATAGTTTATTTACTTCCTATGAATCACTATCATGTGCTCACACTACCACACTTGACAAGGTTAGAAACCTTGAAAAAGAAAATAGTACTCTTGTTGAGGATATTAATTGCATGAAAAAGGATTTATCAAAATCCAACTTGAGTACCGATAAAATGACCGATATTGTTGATGTTTATAGTTGTGATAAATTGAAAAAAAGACTTGATCATAAGCCTAGTGTTGTTAATTATGTGAAAAGAAATCAAGTCCCTATGCATGTTGGTCATTATGCTCCAAAAATTATTACTTGCTTCTATTGCGGTAAAAAGGGTCATACGGTAAATACTTGTCGGGCTAGAAATAGCTATAATTATTTTTGGAGACCTAAAAGTCTCAAGACTAATCCCAAAGGACCCAAGCACTTGAGGGCACCGCAAAATAATGTTATATTAGGTACCCGGCGGAATAAAAATCAAGGAAAATTCATACCACCTAGAAGACATCAAATGAGCATCTCATTTGATCAAAGGAGAAGATATCACCACAATGAATTTTCAAGAGAAAGACATTTTCAAAAATGGGAAGGCCACAATGCTTGGAGATGGAGCAATTGGAGAAGTCATCATCAACAAGATGATTTTCAAAGGGGAAGATATCTTCAACAACGGGAACGGCACAACCCATGGAAATGGTGTAATTGGTAAACCGTATCTCCCCATTTAAATATGTATTTTATTTAGTTATTATGCATGTCTTTATTTGTGCCTATATTTTCAAAATGAGTTTTCAAAATATTTATTTTTAAAATTAAGGTCTTCAATATATATTTGTGTTTTTAAAAATTCCTTTAAAAGAAGACCTTGTATGATGCTTATATTAAACTCTTGTGTATTTGCTTAGACTTAATTGATTTGTCATTTCTTATGAATTTTTATGGCATGAGCTTACTTGCGATATCTTTTATTGTTTTAGCCTACACTTGTATCATTTTTGTTTTGTGCAAGTCTTGTTTAAGAATTGTGTAGGATTCATATATCATCACAAATGACCATCTACATCATAATATGTCAAGAGTAACATGAACTATCGAGGTACGCTCACTATTGTTATTCATCTCTTAGACTCGATACATGTTATGCCATATGTCTATGTGCTTATTTTATACAAGTTTCATTAAGAGGATGTTTTGATTTTTTGAAAAGGCACTATTTGACATAGCTTGTTTTATCCAAGATTTGTAAAGGATTATATTTTGTTTTGATAAAACAATTGATCTACTAAGTTATGCAGTTTATTGCACTTATAAATGCCATTATTCTTGGATACTTATGTCAAAGCTCTTGTTCATATGATTCTTGTAAATGAGGTCTCAACTATATGCTCTTGTATTTTCATATTTCAAAAGAGACCTTATATAGCTTTTTACAAGCTTATTTGAACTTACATGTTATATTATTCTTGATGATTTTCTTTAAGCATAGTATGTGTTACTTGCTATAGTGTCTCGATCATTCGATATTACTATGCTCTTGTACAAGATTCTTTGTTGAGATTTTTCAGAAATTTTTGGTATTTTGGAACAAGTTTGATGAACAAGGCAAGGTTAGTAGCTCAAATGCATTGTCAAGAAGAAGGTATCGATTTTGATGATTCATTTGCACCCGTAGCATATTTAGAAGCTATTTGCATTTCACTTGCCCATTCTTGTTTTAAGAAAATTTCAAGCTTTACCAAATGAATGTTAAATCCAATTTTCTAAACGGTTTTTATTCTAGAAGAAGTCTATGTAAAACAATCGGGGTTTGAAAGTTTTTTTATAGGCCAAAAATGATTTTTATAAAAGGCCTTATTTTTTTTAAAACAAGCATCCCATGTATGGTTTGATAGACTTAGCTATTTTTGCAAAATGATTTCACATGATGTAAAGTTAATATACTTTCTTTGTTTTTGAAAAAAAAAAAGGGGCCAAGATTGTTCACTTGTGCAAATTTAGGTTTGGTGCTACTTATGAATATTTGTGCAAGATATTTTTCTAAGTCAATGCAAGGTGAACCTAAGATGAACATGAAGAGGGGAGCTTAATTTATTCATTGGAATTCAAGTTCAACAATGCCAAGAAGGTGGTTATACTCCACACTCAAAATATACAAAAGAAGAAGTGAGGCATTGAAGAAGAAAGAACCATCTCAGCCTCTATGACTACCATGTAAAGATTAACAAAGGTTGAGGAAGGCATATCGGTCGACAAACAAATTCGAGGTATGATCATTCACGTTTATTACTCCCATAGACTCGACACTCCATATGCCTTACGTCTATATGCTCGACTTCAAACTATCCCAACGAATCTCATTAAAGTGTCGTTAAAAGAAATTTTCAAATATTTGAAAGGTACTTCTTCTTATGACTTGTTATATCCAGTCTTAAAACGTTCTTACTTTCGGGATAACAAGTCCAGTGATAATAATCTTTTTCAAAATATGGTTCGTCATAATCGAACTAAACATATTGAGATTCGATATCTTTTTCTAAGGGATTGCATGTTTAACAAAAACTTGAGATGTGTTTAATTCCGTCTCAAGGATAACTCACGGACTTTTTAATCGCTTACCGCCGAGTATTTTACCTCATTTCGAGCTTGATTATGACATAATGTATATTGAATAAGGTCTATGTTTGCATTTTGCATGTTTTTAAAACTTAGGGCGAAAATCGTATTTTTGGTTGAAAATTCGGATTTTGAAAATTGGACAAGATAGTGGGCTGGATGGGAAGAGGGAAACCAGTCGACCAGTCGCCCTCAACGATGACCGGTCGCCCATACCTTTTTTATGGATTAAAACCGTTATGTTTCATTACTTAGTCATTTTAACCCATTTTTTGCCATTTTTCGTCCCCTTCGCCAAATTCACACAAATTTCACTCAAAATTTATTTTCTTGCATACATTGCATATCTTGGACTTCATGTAGCTCGTCTATCATCATTATTGCTCGTCTTTACCGATTGATGGTTAGAATTCTACTCCTTTTTCTCAATTGGGTTGAACCCTTGAGAACTTGGCTTATATGTATATTTCTTGGTGCAATTCTTATATATTTGTGTTGAGAATGATGATTGTTGATGGATGATATTTATAAATTGCTTTTGGTGATGAAAAACTTGGCTTGATTACATTTACAAGGGCTATATATATATATCCTTTTCAATTTTTGACTCCCGCCAAGTGTTCGATAATGTTTCAATAAAAAATTCATCACCTAAATGATTCTCTCGTTTTCAAAAGTCTTATATATTTATAGAGATCATGTTTTTGCAAATCAAATGAGTTTTCATAAGCCTCTACAAGTCGTATGATCGACTTTTTCCCTCATATATAATCTATAAGATTCAATGTTCAAATAGCTCGATACATCGGTTTAGTTGCGCACTTTGATATGATTATATGATGTTTTTATCGTGCTAACATTCTTTTTGATGATTTCAAAGGGGGAGAAACAGGTTATAAGCTTATTAGCTCATAAAAGCTAAAATAAGCTCGAAAAAGAAGCTATAAGCTATGGCTTCTAAAAGTCATAAGTTGTGGATTATATTTAGTCCATTTGTTGTATTATGGACTTATATACTTGTCTAATGATGTTTTGTTGTGAGGGAGCTTATAAGCTCTTGTACTTAAGACTAATATGTAAAAGCTAAGCTTTTAGCTTGTGGATGATTGCTTTTACATTACTCTTGTTGTGCATATTGATAGGGGGAGCTTTTGCTATATATGTTTAATATCTCTACTCCCATCCTTGTGATTATATTGCGTGGAATGTTGTCGCTCACAACTGATAGTTCCTTTTAAGGTAAAATTGTTTTGTTTTCAAAATCGACCTCGTTAAAATTGTTTTGGTTTGTAATCATCAAAAAGGGGGAGATTGTTTGATAAATGGTTTTATCATGATTTTGATGATTTTGTTTTTATACCAAAACAATGGTTTTAAAAGTTGTCCAAATCTCCTAAATGATTTAAAATGGTTTTAATATTTTCCGGAGTATTTCTTCAAGTTTTATTTTCGACAAAAATTGACAACACATTTAATGATTTTGTATCAATGGGTTTTTACATCCAAACTATGTTTCTAAATGTTGTCCTAATACTCCCGATTTGTCTAAAATGTTTTTACTATTTTTCGGAGTATTTCTTGAAGTTTATTTTCAACACAAATTGGACAACTACTCTGTTTTGAGGTCAGCCAGGTCGCCGTATAGGGCAACTCGTACACTGAAAGTAGTGCAAAAGAAAACTTCATGTTTGCGAGAAAATGGTGAGGGTGCCGGTCACCCTATAGGGCGGCCATTGGCGTCGGCGTCGACCCGGCCGACCTATAGAGGCGACGAAGAAAGGTTGGTTCAATTTTGCAAATTTACGTGTATTGGTTTTTGAAGAGAGCAACGGTTGGACCCTAGGGTGACGGTTGGACCCCGTCGGCCGGCCGCCTGCTGTGTAAAATTGTGTTCTTATTTTCAAACGCGTCTATTTGCGCGACCCGGCCGCCCTAATGTTTTGATGACAAAATTCTAACCGTTGTGCAAATGATGATTTTCCCTAAATTGTCGGATTGATTTCTAAATGACTATAATCTTGATTTTAATTGTAATTTTTTTGTAGATATCAGATTCCAAGAGGAGCCTATCAAGGATCAATCATCTCCTATAAATAGAGAAAGATTTGAAGCACAACAATTGAGATACAACACAACAAGATACATTCCAAGCAAACACTTGTTCTTCATAGTTATTATTCTTATTGTAATTTGCCTAGCTTATCACTTTCACATCTTGAGGTCTAGGCTTTCATTTCTTGATTACACTTGCACTCAAATTGTATTATTCATTATTGAGTTGTAATCTTGATTTTTGGTCATCATTCAACACAAGACATCCTTGTGAGTATTCTTGTGGAAAGAATACACTTGGGTGATCTAGGTGATAGGTGTTTCAAGAGTGTGGTGCTCTTGAGGTGTTGAAGAATTTGGTATTCTTCAAGATTGAAGATTGTGGTGATCTTCAAAGGTGTCGTTGAAGGAAGATTGTGGTAATCTCCAAAGGTGGTGTTGAAGAAGAGTGTGGTGCTCTTCAAGGTGTTGTAAGCTGAAGTTGTATTAATTTTGGTAATTAATAAAATTCTTTTTCTTTTTGAAATCCATCCCGGATATACTGGGGTGGTAGAGGATTAGGCCTAGGTGGGTTGAACCTCTATAAATCGACGTGTGTTGTTTACATTCCGTACATTCTATATTGTCTTGGCTTGTTTTATTCGAAAAAGAGGGTAAAATCGAAAAGATGGAGATAATCAATTCACCCCCCTCTAGATTATCGTAGCCGATTGGACTTACAATCATGTTCCTCATTTCTGTCATAATCGTCGCAATTTCGAACTGAGTGCCCTATTAGACCACAACGGAAACAGTAGACGGGAAGTGCTTCATATTTCAATGGTAGAGTAAGGAGCTTTCCTTAAATCCGTACCAAAATGACGCGTGTGAGTGGTTTTGTAACATCAATCGAGGCTTTGAATCTAATAAATTTTCTGAACATGCCTTCTGTAGTACTATCCAATTTTTCCAATTCTCCGACTTGTCTGGCGAGGGTTTTTGCCGTGTTCGGATTCATGCAAGCCACGGGGACATCATAAATTCTGGTCCAGAATGTGGCATGGGTAATCTGGGATATCAATGGTTGCTCATCCTATGCTATCATTTTTAACGCAAAAAGCCCCCCTCGTAGTGCCATGGTTGATTTTCGAGAACCCAATCCCTATTTTCTTTGGTCTCAAATCGAAATAGAATTAGGTCCGCCCCCCATTCCCGGGCTGTGATCGGCTTTTTGGTCCTCCACGACTTTTTCATAACCTCAATTAGGTAGAATGTTTTCCAGGTTTTATCCAGAAAAAGCTTCCCAGCCAAACAAAAGTTCTTCACGTTTTGTCCAGGGTCCTCCAGATTATCACCCACATCAAGATCCACGATTGTACCCTCCTTTTCAGTTAATCCTTCCATATCTACTGCCTTCCCTTACGGAAATAAGCGTGGACCTAGGTAAATATTTGTATGCGTCGACCTGCAAGGTAAACACGACCAAAAAGAAATAAAACAATTAGCAAAACCTACTATCAGCAGACGAGAGGTGAAGCCTCAATGGATGATCTGCATGAAAAAGAGAAAACAGGACAAAAACCAAGAAGAAAAAAGAAAAAGAAAGAGAGGGGGAACGGTGGGAATAAAAAGCAAAAACAAAAAACCCTAAAAGAGTTTTTTTCATGGGGTCGCAAACTGGTGAATCAAATGCATCTGAGACGAATGGGTTCGGTAGCGGTGACGATGAAAGTTATGGTGAACGGAGAAGAATGTCGGACGGGACTGCGAAGAATAACGCAAGGGCAAAAAGGTTGAGACCTGACGAAACCCTAAGGGAACGATACTCCGAACCCTAGGAGAACTAAGAATTAATAACGATTTAATTAACTGTTGGGCCCCTAATTCTAACTCGTAGTTTAAATATGTATATTTGCTATTACCCACACCAAAATTTCGGAAATATTTTCTTGGGAAAAGGACATAAATACCCCATTTTTCATACCCAATCCCCCGCACAATGTCCATTTTCCGTGATTTTGGACAAAAATACCATTTTTATTTGAATTTGGACAAAAATACCCATTTTCCAGCTGATTTTTGACAAAAATACCCATTTTCCACTGATTTTTGCGTTGGTTTCTTTTTTGTTTCTTTGTTGTTTCAAACATGTTTGTTGTTTCTTTGTTGTTTCATACTGTTTCATTTATGTTTCTTATATGTTTCACTTAGCCAACTTTTCATTGAATTCCACGATTGCATAGAGAAAATCTCGGTTGTGGTATGCCACAATGAACAATGGGAAGAAAATAAAAGTATACCAACTTTGAAATAACAAGAATAGTGATTCCAATGGATGCACATTCAAGACACCTAAACGAAATTTTGGAACAACAATTCAATTGAGAAAATTTGAGCTTACTTGTCCATCATCGCTACGAGAAATGGACACGACTCCATTGTCGGACAAAAAATACTTTGTATTGACTTCCAACATCGTAGAATTATTGAATGCATCAAGCGTAGCGGGGAAAGACTTACTAGTAACAACTTTGCTAGAGTACGTCGGATCTTTAGTTCAAGATTAGACATGCAAACATCGAAATGAAGCAAAGATCAACATTTACAAGGATGACAAAAAAAAAAAAAAAACTGAAGAGTATATGGGAAAAAACTACACTATTTCTCTAAATTTAAAAGCAATTTACTATAAAATTTTATCACATGATCCCCTGTTTCACAATTGTTTCTTACATGTTTCATTTATGTTTCTTACATGTTTCAACTGATTACACCATCATTAAGATTTACATAACAACAATTCTCTAAAATCATTAGGAAGTGGATGTAGAAACTCAATGTCGTTGTCATCGTCATCACCATTTTGCAGCTTCAACTTAGCATAATTGTGAAGCAGATGACTGACCCTTGCTTGTTCATTCTCTATCTCAAATGCTTCGACGTCCATAGCCTTCCCACCAATAAAGTGTTCGACATAACAAGCAACAAAAAATCCCACATTCACTATAAAAAGAAATAAAAAAGATACACAGTCAGATACATAACACAACAAATCAAAAACAATAAAAAGGAACAAATAAATGGAAATACAGAAACATAAAAGAAACAATTTCGAAACAACATCGAAACAAACAAAAAACTTCAAATCACAAAATAATAAAAGAACACAGAAAATTGGGTTTAACCTCTGAGTCTTCGCTCGACATTTCATCAAACAGTTGCAGAGCTTCACCCCGTCGGATGAAAACTCGAAATCAACCACAAAATCTTCACCCCAAAGTGTATCAATCTATGGGGAGACTGAGAACAGATTAAAAATGAGAGGAATCGATGAACCGTCAAAGGATTTAGAGACATTAAAACAAATCCTCGAAGCTTTGCGGCTCGAAGAACTCTTGCACTCTCGAAAACCATCGGAGCAAAATCCCGTCACCACGAGAACTTTGTTTACGATTTAGTCGCCAATTGTCGTTATGAAACCTTCAAGAGTTTCAACTCCGACGCCCGATTAGTGGAGGAGGGGAAACGGTTATTTCTGTCGTATGGTAGAAATCAAATCCGTGGCGTTTCGCGGAACTACGGTTTCACCGAGAGAAAATTCGCCGACGGTGAGTCCCCCGCTGAAAGGGCGACGACGAGTCGACGCGCGGTGATGACGTGGTGTGGTTTTCGTGCCCTTTTTTAAAGCTAAACCACCGGCTATCTCGCTCCACATCCATCCTGTAAGCGCCACAAGTTCGATCTTCTTCTCTTTTGTTAAGTGTTGATTCTTCCAAAGCCGATTTAAGAGCACTCGATCGATGTTTCTCGAAGCCGCTTTATTTTTTTTTCTCATTAAGCATCATCTTTTTATTTTTATTTTTTGAGGGAAATTAAGAAGCATATGAATGGTCATGTGAGCACAATATTTAGCAACAAAAACTCTCGTTAACCAACACAAGACAAACAGGGTTCCATTATTGAACTTTCCAAATATGAATCAATTTTCTGATTATAATCCCGACAAGCAAATCAAATCGTGATGATAGATATAGAAAGGTCAAGTGCTACAAAGTCGTCAAGATTCAACGCCCGTATTGCCGCTGACATTTTGTGCTTCCAAGAGCTGCATTTGGCGTTCTGCGTGTTCTCTTTCGCAAGCACTGATACCCATGATTATATCAAGCATCGTGCCCGTTGTACCAAAGAATACAAGGGGTGCAAGAGATTTGCGTTTGATTCCAACGGGGATCGCAATCAATGTAGATAAGAAAAGTAAAGGGGTGGGTATATTTGGGAAGTTTAGGACCAGATGGGGTAGATTAGTGATAGGGTGGTATTTTTGTCTTTTTTTCAAAAATCAGGGTATTTTGTGGTATTTCCTCTATTTTCTTTGTGAGAAGTGGTAACTAGAGCCTTAAAACGGGTAGGCGGCAGGCCCATGAGATGGACTGAGAGTTTAATGGCCCGCCTGAACGGGACGGTCCCAAGTAACCTTTTTTTTTTGGCCCACTGGGCCTAGGACTTAATACCCTCCTATCCACCAACTTTTTCGTTATTTTGGAGCACTCCATTGTTTCATTTTATTCAAACAAATTTCAATCTAAAAAAAACACAAGTAATAATAGATTTAGTGATTTACGGTGGACCCCACCCATGCTATCCCAACAGCAACTAAATCTCCTATTATTATTGTATTTCATCACATGTTTTAAATCCAAAGTACATTACCATTTGCGTATAAAATGATGTTATTATGATACACGTAGCATTCACATAATATATTGAAATACCATAAATGAATTGGAAATCAGATTACAACTTGGGTCGACCCACCTCATTAGTCGAACAAGATATAGGACCACGCCGAGAACTCAAGACATGTTTCTCTTATATCGATTGAATTTCCCATCCTTTTTACCAAAAAACTCAAGATAAGAAACCAAACATGGCCAACGTTGAAGTTGGTACACAAATAAAATGAGTAATATAGTAATAAAGGAATGAACTTTTGTCTCTTACAAATCAAATCTAACAACTAATTTCAATAACAAAAGGCAAAGGAAAAGACTGTGCTAAAAGACTTAGATGGAAAATGCAAGAGGTAAGGAATCACTTGATTATGGAACAAGAAAGGAAGCCTTTTTCGTTATTATGTTCACTCTCTTCAACACGTATTCTTTTATACTTCCCCTTATCTTACTCGTATAAAAAGTTACACACTTCTTCTATCTTTCCAGTGTCTCATTACACAAACAAAACTAGTACTAGTTTTTACCAAGTTAAAGAAATGGCCTTCAGTTTTGGCTCAATTTTGCTGGCATTGCTACTTGTGGCATCAGGTGAAATTCCTCATGTATCCTTCATCTTTATTTCATTTTATGCGGCATAAAAAAGCAGCCAAGCTATTCCATTGTCTATTCATCAGGTGTTTCATTACACACTAGATAAATGTCACGTATACGATTATGACGTCATCTTTGTACATGTGACAAGATGAAAGAGAAAATCTAACTTGAAGATCTAGTCCTCAAAGTAGTCACCTTTAAAACTTAGTCCAACATCGTTCCAAAATTTGGAAATTTAGTCCGAATTACATGACCAATGAAATTATTTTCCCTCAACATTACAAATACTCTTGATATTTGTTTCTATGTAAAAAATATATCCTTAATAGGGACTATTTTTAATAAAACACAAACCTCAAGCGGGTATTTCATAATTTTAAAATATAACTATTTTTTGGGTTAATTACAAAAAGTACCCTTGACATTTAGTCTAATTACAAAAAAGCCCAACTAACTTTCAAAATTACAAGAAGTACCTCTGAGGTTTTATATTGTCTAACATTTACCACCTTCATAAGCAAAAGAACATGTCAAAATCCCCCATTACATTTATAAAAATATTACAGTTTATCCCTTAAATTTAAAAGTGTATCAAAACTCAAGGATATTTTTTGTAAATTTGAAAGTTAATTGGATTATTTTATAATTAGGTCAAACCTCATGGGTACTTTTTGTAATTATCCCATTTATTTTAATCAGGCAAAACATCCAGAGGAACATTTATAATTAGTCCTATTTTTTTTTTTGACAATATAATTAGTCCTAATTTTAATTTCAGGTTGTTATAATAGAATGTGAATGTGTGGCTTCTTTACAGTGAACAAGCTCAAATATTTATCTCGTTTAACTCCTACAGGCTTTCGATTATCCAGATGTACAAAATTTACCATCACAAACAACTGCAAGGAGACAATCTATCCCGGAATAACGCCTAACAATTTCAGTGGTGGCGGTTTTGCTCTCAAACCAACCCAATCCGCCGTCTTCACCGCCCCACCGGCCTGGCACGGCCGGATCTGGGCCCGAACCGGTTGCAATTTCGATAGAAACGGCAACGGCACGTGCCAAACGGGCGCCTGTGAAACCGCACTCCAATGCACCGGATCTGGCCTCCCCCCTGCTTCAGTTGCCGAATTTGCCCTCGGAGATCTCGATTATTACGACGTTAGCCTAGTTGACGGTTTCAATTTGCCGATTGTCGTCACACCTGTCAGCGGCAAAGGCAACTGTAGCTCCGCCGGCTGCGACGCCGATATGCGGCCCAATTGCCCGCCGGAGCTAACTTTAAAGTCCGATGGGAAGATTATAGCTTGTCAAAGTGCTTGTAATGTGTTCGATACCGATGAGTATTGCTGTAGAGGGGCATTTTCGACTCCTATGGCGTGTTTGCCTACGAATTATTCGAGGATTTTTAAAACGGCTTGTCCTGCGGCTTATAGCTTCGCTTATGATGATCCTACTAGTATTTTGACTTGCTCGGCTGCTGATTATATCGTTTCGTTTTGCTCATCGAGGTATGTTTTTGTTTCTTTAGCTGAAAAATATTGGATTTTTTATGCTATGTTTTTTTTTGTGATATTCTTGTTTTTTGGAGTAGGAACCAAACGCAGTGCACGTATCATGACAATAAGGTTATATGTAATGGTGGGGCAAGTGGGATTTTGGAGGGACTTTCTCAAGCGTGGCGGATTATGCTGATGGTTTTTGGTATTGCAATTAGTATACCAGTTATGTTGTGAAGTTGAAATGTTCAATTTTTTTATGTTTTTTCCAGGTCTGGAAATTTTTGATTTGGAAGAAAAGAGAGAAAAAATTTAAAAAGTAAATGCAAAATTTTCTTGATGCTATTTTGTTGTGTGCATCAATAGATGTAGTTAAGTTTTTTGTAAAGTTCAAACAAATTTCTACTTTTTGGGAATCATTTCAATTGAGTCTGCAAACAAAATTTGCAAGCCCATAAACTGAATTAATATTTAAACTAGATTTGGTGGGGTGAGCCAGGCCCGTGCAGTAGTGCAACGCATGGGCAACTCACGAAGGCCCAGGTAGCAAGCTACCTTGATGGGCCTTCCCCCATAAAAAATTAATTTAATATCGTGTGGGACATTGGCCCACGTATCAGATATTAAACTGATAAGAACAGATACTACACTTGATCTTAGCCAAAAGGCCGAGAAAGGTATGAGTTTAACAAAGTTGGGCCTTCCGTTTTTGTAACCCGTGTCTCTGGCTTTCTTTTCTTTCACAGTCGATGTGGGAAGTAGAATGAGAAACGCAATAGACCACTGCTAACTTTCCTCGCACCCTTGGGCACTTCCCTGAGATAAAATAACACAAGCCATAAAATTGTTCTATTTTGCTCGTGTCTAAATTTCGTTGAACTATGATTAAAAGCAATCACAAATGAAAACGATCGAAAATAAAAAACTGTAAAAGAACATACATAATAGGAAACAATTTTCAATATTGAAACTTATAAGCTGAATAAGAATCACACCTATAGGAATTTGGATGGGATAGGATAAAAGTGCAATCTGAAATCGAGGTTTTTTTTTTTAACATCCCTAATAGGGATGGGGGATTATTGGCACATCCCCAACCTTTCCATTAAAATAAAAATTAATCAAAGATAACTATTTTGCTAAGCCATTTTCCAAATAATTTAAAATTTCATCACGAACTATTCTTGTTTTCTGGTTCCTTGTAATCCCAAACGACTGACTGGAAACGCACAAACACGTACTATTCATGTAGTAACTGATTTTTTAGGTTAAATTATCCAATTTTCTTTTAAAATTATAATTATCCTCTTAATATATTACAAACACCCTATTGAGATTTGTATTTACCTAAGAAATACCTCTTCCTTGAGGATGTAGTTTTTAAAATAAAAACAAATAACAAGGGGGTAATTGTAATAGTTGTAATTTTGTAAACGACAATTGAGTATTTTGTAATTAGGTTGGACCTTAATTGCCCGCCGGAACTAACTTTAAAGTCCGATGGGAAGATTTTAGCTTTGCCAAAGTGCTTGTAATGTGTTCGATACGGATGAGTATTGCGGTAGAGGGGCATTCTTGACTCCTAGGGCGTGTTTGCTTACGAATTATTCGAAGAATTTTAAAACGGCTTGTCATGCGGCTTATAGCTTCCCTTATGATCATAGACGGATGCACCTTTCCTACAATGGGGGCACGTGCCCCCACAACTTTTTTTCTTTTTTCTTTCTAATATTTATTATTTATTTTAAAAGTTTTACATTTAATTAGTTAAGATAAATAAATTTTGCTTCACTAATTTTATTTAACTTTTTTTCTATTTATTATTTCTTACAAAATAATTATGTTACTTTGTTCTATTTATTATTTATTCTTTAAAATATAATTAATAACAAAACAAAGTGTTCTCCACTAATTATTTTTTATGTAGTTTAAATTGCATTAATTTTGTACCCCCATGTAAAAATTTCATGGATTCGTCCCTGCTTATGATGATCCTACGAGTATTTTGACTTGCTCGGCTATCGTTTCGTTCTGTTCATCAAGGTCTGTGTTTTTTTCAGAAAAATATTTTATTTCTTATGTTGTGGTTTGTTTCTTGATATTATTGTTTTTTGGTTTTGGCGTAGGAATCAAACGCAGTGTACGTATCATGTCAATAGGGTTATATATGTATTCTTAAAAAAAAAAAAAAAAAAGGGGTTATATATGTAATGGAGCAAGTGGGATTTTGGAGGGACTTTCTCAATTGTGGAGGCTTTTATGTTGATGGTTTTTGGCATGGTAATTAGTGTACCAGTTATGTTGTGAAGTGCAAATTTTCAATTTTTGGATGTTGAAAATATGTATTTTTCCAGGCCTGGAATTTTGATTCATCTCTGCTTTGCTTTCAAAAGAAGGAAAGAGAAATTTAAAAAGTAAATGCAAAATTTTCTTGAGGCTATTTTGTTGTACACCAAAAGATAGGGATGTGAATTTGGGTTGAATCCGAGTTTATGAGTTTGCGGATCAGAATCAATCGATCCGAATCTAACCTGTTTAATTATTCGTATCAGAACCTTCAACCCAAATCCAGTCTATTTTCCTAAAGGTAAACCGGATCCGACATGTTTAACCAATATAATAAAAAATATTTTTATTTACATTTTAATAGTTTCAACTAAATAAATTTAATTTTTTTAATATCATATAACATTCTATTCAATCAATAAAAATTATCACAATTCACAATATTAAAAAAAACATAAATGAGTCAGGTTACATAATTAAAAAGGTTTTCGAATTTTTAATATTTAATAACCTTCAACATACACTTTTTCGCTTACTTCATTCTTTTAAAATTTACAAATGCAGTTAAATGGATTAAATGAGTCAGGTTTGGGTACAAATGAGGCTAGATGGATTAATTAATTGACAGATTATACTAATTTAAATGCAAACAAAAATTTGCTAGCCCATTCAGTGATTTAAAATTTAAACTAGATTTGGTGGGGTGCGCCAGGCCCGTGCAGTAGTGCAACGCATGGGCGACGGTCGAAGACCCAGGTAGCAAGCTACCTTGATGGGCCTTCCCCCTTAAAAAATTAATTTAATATCGTGTGAGCCATTGGCGCGTATCGACGATATTAAAGCGATAAGAACAGATACTACACTTGATCTTAGCCAAAAGGCCGAGAAAGGTATGAGCTTCCCAGAGTTGGGCCATCCTTTTTATAACCCATGCCTCTTGCTTTCCTTTCGTTCATAACCGATGTGGGAACAAGAATGAGAGACTCGATCAAGGAGAAAATAACACAAGCTATAAAAATTGTTCTCTTTTGCACTTGTGTAAATTTTTCCTTGAACAGTTGAACTATTATTAAAAACCATCGCAAAGAAACTGGAATAATAGGCTTCAATCAGGGAGGATTAAAATAAAAAAGAAAAACAGAACAACATATCAAAATCAAGAACTGCGTAAAAGAACATGCATAATGGAAACATATTTCAAGATTGAAACATATAAGTTGAATATAGTAGTATTTTCCAATTTATAGTTCACTTCACAAGAATCACACCTATAGGATGGGATAGGATACAATGTTCTGAAATAGTTTTTGCTACTATCTCTTCTGTATATATTTGTTAATCTTTTGGACCAAGGCTTAGACCAGTGTTATTACCGTTTTCTTCACAGACACTGCTAATCTAGGCAACTATCATAGTGAAAAACTGACGGCACAAAAACGAAACAGAAATGCACTGAGCGTAAACAATTTAAACGCAGAGGCATAAAACATGGTACGTCCTTCTCTTGGACAACGATCACATAGGAGAAAAGTGCAATCTGAAATCAACATTAATTGTCATAATAATAACCAGTTCAACGTATTCTACAAAAAAAAAAAAAAAAAAGAATCTATACACAAAATTATAGGACATAGAATGAAGATCGAACATTGGACTAGCTCATGTATTCTAACATGTATTACCTTTTGTTTTTTCGCTTCCTTTAATCCATATCCTACAATATTGCTATACAAGATTATGCAATTGTACTGATGGCTTTTTTCTGATCTTCTGGGACGACGACTATTTTGCTACGCCATTTTCCAAATAAGTTGCACTTTCATTGCGAACGGTTCTCTCCACTGGATTCTCCTCAGCCCAGACAGATGCATCTAGGTATCCAAGCTCAAAAAGCTTATCAAGAATATCATCTGCTGCTGGCTCAAGTGCCCAGTTAAAAAGCTGAAATTAATCAAATAATAAAATGTCACAATTTGTTTTCCAATAGATAGTACGGAACCACAAATGGGAAGGCTACAAAATTACATCTCTAGGGCTAGCCCTGTTTTCTGGGTTGCAGTCGGGGCTAATTCCAATTCCTTGTAATCCCAAACGACTGGCCGGAAACGCACAAACACGTATCTGCAACACAGTGGAATATAAATCTTGTTAAGCTGCCTCCTGTCTAGCTGATGACAAATTCAAGTGTGGATGTACGTTTCGGACGGTATAACGTAGGAATACATGATGAAAACTACTTACAGTTAATGCTGAACATCTAAGGAATACGACACGGTTGGACTAATATAGTAACTGAACTTTTTATTTGAAAATGCGGCAATAAAATTGTGAGTTAGTTGAAGAAACTGCCTCCTATTTGTTTTGCTGATTTGAACAAATATGATCATCAATATTAAGGGAGTGTTTGCAAAATCTTCAGCTTTTAAAGAAGTGACTTATTGTAGAAGCGAAAAATAGTTGAAAATCATAAGTTGGTAGTGTTAGCAAATGAAGTTGAAAGTTGATTAAGTTAATTGAGAGTGTTTGGTGAATCAGTTGTAAAATTACTTTTACATATTTCAAAATGAAACCAGAAGCAAATTCTAAGGCACCCCTTCTGCTTTTAGATTCTGAATAAATTATAAATAATCCAGAAGCAGAAGTTGATATTTAAAAACACATTTTTTTCAGCCAAAAGCTGGCAATCACTTTTTTTAAAAGTGTTTACAAACACTCCCTAAAGGACGTACCGTCTCAGCAGCAGAAGTTGGCGGCATGAACAAAGTTAAACCCCCATCTACACATAATCGATTGCGGAACATTGTTGCTGGCCTTGGAGCAAGATATCTGTATTTTATGCACTTCAAATTAAATCCTGTCTAACATGGTTGCAAGTGCTTGACGAAAAATATATACCCTGGAATAAAAGAGGAAGTAAAGACGGCATTGATAAGATCTTCTTTAGAATCAAATTGGTCAACTAGTAATCCTCTGGGTCCTCTCCACAGGATCTGTGTTACAGCAACTGAGATGAAACCAAAAACTCACCATACTAAGGTAAATTTTCCATAAGAAGTGCATATCATAATCAATTGTGGAAGCTAATGCGTAAATGTTATCGTATTAAAACTCGAAAGCTTTACATAATCACTATTCTACGATTGGAAAGGGGAAATTTGTTAGCTACTACAGTCATATTCTATGCACAAGTCAAAATCTATATTAGTTATTACAATACATATCTAAAGCACAAACAGATCATTTCTGCAAATACCCAGAACAATCCTAGTCAAAGAGAAATATGTAATCATGAAAGCATGTTAAGCGAAGTACTGACTGTTTTGAAGGAAGAAATTTCTCTATCAGACAATATCCTGAGAAGAGAAGATACAACATACTCGGTCCATGATACATTTCAATACTTTTCTGTTGAAAGTATTGCATTAAATGGAGTAAGCCAGAAGAACATTTGTTACTTAAGAATTTATCCATGACCGATGCAGGATATTCGTATCTTAACCAACAAAGGCAAAAAAAACTGCTTAGACTCACAAAAAAAGGAAATGGAGACACCTCTATCAAGGGCTTATTACATATATTATACAAATTTGTGGCCTTTGATGGAAATATACCTCCCCTCTTCAACTGCATATAAATTACGAGTGCAAGACCTACAAGCAACAGTTAAAATCTCAAAGGGTCTAGTTAAAGTAATTATACTCACCACGAACTCTTCCATTGCACCTAATATGAGCATCATCTGGCAAAATCTTGTCCAGAATATCTCTAAGAACAGCCTGGCCAAATGAAAGCATCCAGCTTATTAAGAGATCAAATCCAATAAAACCACTGGCCTATAACTTCATTTATTAGATAATTTAACTTTTGGCTCCATGTTTTGTTGTTTCCAATTCATACAAATCTCTATAATTGGCCTCAAAACCCTCAATCTGCCAATCTGAATAATTTATCTTTTTAATCAAGATAAGCAGGAGTGATACCCCAATGCGGAATGCCGTTCCTCGAAGCCTACAATCTTCAGCCAATATCTTGGTAGCCTTTAAGGCTTCTTGCATGCTGGTTCCAGAAGCAATTGCAGCACAGACGATGGCACCAGCAGACGAACCAGCAAGCGGTGTAGTTTCCTGTCTCAGAGAATATCCTAGTTATGAATGCTTACCAGACAAAGTTCTGCCAGGACCAATTCAAAAGGCTGAAAACGAATCAAACAATTGAATGCTTACCAGACAATTGTTAAAGCTTGTCTGAACTTTACTTGTCACTCAACAAACCAAGTTCGGATGTACCATAAACTACTTGAGAAGTAAATGTACTACATATTACATAGAAAGATGTCGAGGTATTTGATCCTAAATCATATACAGCTACATTAGCTCATTTGACATTAAATTCTTTAACAGATCATAACAAACTCAATAAACAAACCCATTAAGAAACTCAATCAAACTTGAATGGTTCATTCTTCAGCTCAACTTATTGCGTTTTTACACCGCCAAAAGTTCGTATTGATAAAACTTAAACATTAAAACCAAGCATTCATAATAAAACCAACATGATTACACACCAGCAAGAAAGCTATCAAACCATTAGCAGGTAGTAATAATCATATTGTGTGAACTGTAGAGAGATTGTTTGGTACTCGTTTGATGGAAAACCGATTGAATTTGTAAATGGCTGTAAAAGTTTTGATCGCAAATTGCAAAATTGTAGCTAAGCATAAACTTATGCACAACATCAATGAGACTAACTGCTTGGGTCAGACGCATCAAGTCGTGCCCAAACACAATAATTTACGAATCCAACTGAGTATCCAAAGATGTTTCGTATGATCAATTACATATTCTCCTAACAAATAGTCATTTTTATCAAGGCTCTTAAGAATCCCCTTAACTTGAACAAGTAATATTTTCCAAATTGACCAAAATAATAATTTATCAATAAAAATCACATACGCTGATACGCATAAAAAACCAAATAATCAAATTCCAGTAAACTACCTTTATATAGCCCTTCTCAATGAGAAGCTGAGCCACCCCAAGATGGTAAGGAAACAAAAGGCCGGCGGCTGAGAAGCTAAACCCGGGGCTGCTCACCACCTTCCGCCGCCGCTCCGCCTCCACGTCCTTCACCCTCTGCTCCCAAACCACCTCCGGTTGCACAGGGTCCTCCACCACCATCGAAATCCCCTCCTTGCTCCGCCGCCTCCACCACCATTCCCCCTCCTTCTTCTCCTCCGCAAACATCTCAACAGCCGGCACGCCCCTCCCTTCTCCTCCACTCAAAAATTTCCCACCCTTATTCCTCAAAATCCGCGAGGCGATGCCGAGGAAGAGTTCCCCCGTGGCGACAGCGAGAGATTTCTTTTCCTGCGGCGGTGGTGAATTGGTGGCGTTTTGGCGGTATGCTGGCGTGGAGGAGGAAGTTCGGGTGCGAATGGGGATGGGGGCGGCGGAGGTGGTGGTGGAGGGGTAGATGAACAAAGGGGAGGTTCGATTAGTTGAAGGGATCTTCAAAAACATCGCAATCAACGTTTTCTTTTTCTCTTCATTTAAAACTTTGAAAATGATTTTCAGCTTTCAGTTTCTGTGTTACTTATTTTTGTTTACATTTGTTTTTTAATTAGTATGTGTGTCGTTTTTTTGTTAGCGCTTGTACCTGTCTTTGTTTTCTTCCTATTTATTTTTCCATAATAGTTTTTTCTATTTTATATACATTCTTTTTGTATATTATTTATTATCGTCCTGATTGGATCAAGTACAACATAATCACCCATTTGATTATCTTATTATAATTATTTAATTATACGAACAATTAATTATGGTTTGTCTAATAATGCACTTAGTTTATCAATAAATTCCGTATCTCCTAGATTAGGAGTCAAAAGTATTAATATTATGAGTTAAAAAAAAATACCCCCTGCAAAGATGTGTTCATATTTGATTGGCATTGAATTTTAAACAATAGTTGGGTAAAGGAAAATAAAATGATGGGATTCATATCTCATACAAACACAATATGAAAGCTTGTATGATAGTTGTTGATGGCCTTTTTGATCAACAACACAACATGTAATATGAAAATGAACTAGAAATTGGAAAAAATGTAATAAAGCAATTGAACTGTACTTTTTATTGTTATTATAACCGAGCTAAAACTCTAGTGAATGGGTAAAAAGGCAAGAGCTTTAATCGCAACGCATTAATTGAACTGTCCAAATTTGGTATCAGTCATAAATGACTTTTATTTATACAAGGTAATCACTGTTTGGAGAGTGGGTGAGACACTTGTTATCTTCTAGTCTTGTATGAAATGCATGTTGGACAACAATATATTATAATTTGTTTGTTGTCTTTATAAAAGCTTAACAAGTGATACATTTGTCTGCCACTAAGTATATTGAGGTCGATCGTTGACATTTATAGCTTATCTTGCCAAATTCGGTATTGTGATGCAGTTGTTCTATCAATTGAACTGACCCAATCAAGTCGATCATTCTTTTTGGATCGATTCTCCTTGGTTCCTAATGTGACAAGTCAATTGTCATGCTGGAGATTGTCCGGAATTTAAATATGACATCTCTGGTCGGCTATCAACAATAGTTGTAGTGATAGATTTCTATAGTTTAGTTTGGAGTTTTATATATTTGATTTTAGTTTTTATAATTTGCTATTAATATCCATATACGAGTTTTATAATATTTATATTATTGTATAAAAAGGATTTCAATAACATTTAAAAATCGAGAATTTATTTTGGACACATAAAATATGAGACTTTCTTTTCGAGATAATTATATTTTACCCCCCAAACTATAGGCATTTTTGGAGTTTACCACCTAAACTTTCTCGAGTCGTACTTCACCCCCTGAACTCCGTGATTATTGCACAATGTCATATATTGGCCACCGACGGCGGAATATTCTTAGAATATTCCGGCACTTGCCTTGCACGTGAGGGCAAAATCGTTATTATCTCAAATTTTTAAAAACGTTGTTATATTTTACCACCTCAACTTTGTTTGACTTGCACATTATCCCCCTAAACTTTGCGTTATTACACTTTGCTACATAATTATTTTTAAAAAAAAACATATATTTTTACATTTATTTTATATCGTTTTTTTCTAATTTTTTATCCACAAAAACTAAATAATTATTTTGGTTAAGTATATTATCAATAAATTATACTATAAATTCTTCCTTTTAAACTTTCTTGTAAAATCTTAGTTTATTTTTCCTTTTACTGTATTAGTTTTTACATTATAATTAAATGTAAAAATGATCAAATTCATTAAATTTGCAATACTTTTATCTTTTAATAATTTTACTTACAAAAGAAAGTAAAATACATCGTATTATGTTCAAATTGACTTTGGTGAATATCTATAATTCTATTCACCTAGAAAATAAAAAGAATAATATATACTTTTAATATAATGCAAAAATTAACTCAATAAAAGGAAAATAAACTATGATTTTACAAGAAAGTTTAAAATGAAGAATTTAGTGTAATTTTGTTGATAATATACTTAACCAAAATAATTATTTATTTTTTGTGATAAAGAATTAGAAGGAAAAAAAAAGAAATAAAATACATGTATAAATATATAACTTTTTTTAAATTTTTTTAAATTTTTAGTGGCAAAGTGAAATAATGCAAAGTTTAGGGGGGTAAAGCGCAAGGCAAACATAGTTCAGGTGGCAAAATGCAACAACTTTGAGACAATGACGATTTTGCCCTCATGTGACGGAATATTCTGGGAATATTCCGCCGGCAGTGGCCAATATATGGCATCGAGTAAAACATCCAGGAGTTCAGGGGGTAAAATGGAACTCGGAAAAGTTTAGGTGGTAAACTCCAAAAACACCTATAGTTCGGGGGCAAAATGTAATTATCTCCTTTCTTTTCTGTGATTCTTATTTTTTTCTCCCCAAGTATCTTCTTTTAATTTGATTTGAATCTCAACTCACATCGAAATTTTCCTTTAACCTCATTGAAAGAGAAAAACATGGAAAATTATAAAAGCAGAGGAAATAGCAATTATAGAGGAACTAGTAATTCCCTATGTACGTTGCACGTATAGTATTATTTTATTATTATTCACATGATTTATTTTTTTATTATTCGTGTGTATTATTATTTTATTTCATTGGTTTATACTTAAACTGTCTATTAACATGAGTTGATAATTATTAATTTTTAATAATAAAATATTCATATAAAATAAATAAGAGTAAAATTTATTTATAATAGGGTATACATC
Source organism: Rehmannia glutinosa (assembly GCA_016081115.2). NCBI lineage: Eukaryota > Viridiplantae > Streptophyta > Magnoliopsida > Lamiales > Orobanchaceae > Rehmannia > Rehmannia glutinosa. Next base: position 53,811 of record JABTTQ020001099.1, read on the forward strand.
GATTCTCTTACATGCATCATCATTGGAAAATATTGACACATCAAAAATGTGGAAGGCACGATAAGAGAAAACTAACAATTGACCATCTGGGATTGTGTTATCATGGACGAATTTGCTCAATCCATCCGTAAAAAAAAACGCGTCATATGGGTCGATCATTTTGACCATCCAAGTGAGTTTGTTCACATTATGCAGATCACTATTTAATGGTATAAAACCATTAAAATGACATGCGAATTTGGATGAAAGATGCTAACACAAAAAATTTAATGTAATTATAATTTGAAGAGATAATGACACGACAAAATATTTAGTTAAGCTTTATAGTGAATTTTTAATGGAATAATAGAATAAGTTATTCCAATAAATCCCTTACAAACATAATAGGAAAAATCAAAATTATAAAACTAATCACCGAGCCGGTATTTAATTTAATTTAGCATCCTCATGGGCATCTGACAATGTAAGCATCAATTTATCACTAAGTATTAATTATTTAACTATTTTTCAATTCTGAAAGAATTTTGTTTGCCACCACTAACAAAATTACGTAAAAAGCCGTACTAAAAAATATAGAAAAAGCCGGTATTTCTATGGATTATTCGAAATAAAAAGAAGAAATTATGGAAGTGATCGACGTGGTTAAGTTTCACATGATCAAAGAGTTGGCATAAGGAATAATAAAAAATAAACAAATCATAATTCAAAATACAACTTAAAAAAAAAATACAACAAAACTATCTTGAATAATAAAAAAACAAATATTTTTTTTATTAAATTCACCAAGTAATATTCGTACAGATCTACAGTGTAGTTTAAAAAATAAACAAATCATAATTCAAAATACAACTTTAAAAAAAATACAATAAAACTATCGGGAATAATAAAAAAACAAATTTTTTTTTATTAAATTCACCAAGTAATATTCGTACAGATCTACAGTATAGTTTATATATAAACTATTGTTTAGTGCATAATCCAAGTTCAATATTGTCGATGTTGGCGGGACATTTGATGAATACGATAATAAGGGGAACGTGAAGTTGAAGCCATATTTGGTGATTATGCTTCGAATTTAGGATCAACAATATCGAAGTATATCTCTAAAGCAATTTAAGTAGTATAAATATAAGAGGATTTACCACAAATAATAAGTTGCCAAAAAAATCTCTGAACACAAAATCAATTGTTAATTCAATGGTAAAAGATACTTCAATGGTAAATGATACATAAAATATGCCTAAAATTCCGCCAAACAGAATTCGTCTATTTTAACTATTATTGAAAAATTTAGGAAAATTTGAATAGTCGATTAGTGTTTAAAATTTGATTAATAATGTAGTATACAAAAAAGTAATGTCCATCATTGAAACAAAAAATAATATATATAAATATAAATGATATATATATATAATCGTAGTAATCATAGTAGTAGTAAGAATAATAATGATGATGATAATAATGATAATAATAATACTATTTAATATATTACTTAATTAATTAATTATAGTCAATGATTGTATTATTTTTAAAATATGAGTAATATATATAGATATAATTTATAGTACAGATTCACTTTTGGTATGAACTCCAGTTAGAGACTAGCCGACATGCATAAAGTAGGAATATCATTTATAATTTTTTTTTCTAGTTTTTATACATATAAAATAGGAAAATCATATATAGTATTTTCCTAATATATATATATATATAGAAAGTAGTAATATATACCATTTACAATATTTTTCTAAATTAAAATATTCTCGAATATAAGAAATAAAAAAACGGGGAATGTTTTGTTTCAGACTCCTAATTTTTATACATATATAAAATAAGATAGGAATGTCATTTATAATATTTACCTAATTTAATACAATTTAATATTTTCATAATTTATATACATATATAATGTGGGCCATTTACAATATTTTCCTAATATAAAAAGTAAAAAGAGTGGGAAATTTTTGTTTTGGACTTCTGCTATTATATACATATATATAAATGATTAAATTTTAAGAATGTTTGAATAATCATTAGTATTTAAAACTTGATTAATTAATATTATAATGTACAAAAAAGTAACGACACCATTGGAACAAATAATAATATATTTGGTGAAGATATGATGTATAGAATAAACATAATCATAGTAATATATATGAACTGACATATAGTGATACTAATATTAATTATAGTCAAATACTATTTATAATTTTGATAAAATACATATACTATAATAAGACAAAAACTTGCGTGAGACGGTCTCACGGATTTAGATCCGTGAGACGGTCTCACGGATTTAGATCCGTGAGACGGAGCCTTTACACAAAGTTTTAAAGGTTTTTTTTTTAGATTTTATTTTTCTTAGGGTTTATATTTATTTTTTTAGGGTTTATTTTGTTTCTTGTGTTTATTTTTAATTGATTTGGGTTTTTAGGATTTTTAGTTTTTTTAGGGTTTATTTTTTATTTTTTGGGTTTATTTTTGTTTTTCGGGTTTATTCTTCATGGTTCATGTTTTTAGGGTTTATTTTTGTTTCTTCATGGTTCATTATTTTTTTAAATTTATTTTCATGGTTCATGTTCTCAAGACGGAGCCCTTAGGAGGTCCGTCTCACGGATTTAGATCCGTGAGACCGTCTCACAAGAGACTTGCTCCTATAATTTATATGTAGATAAAATTGATAGTATAGACTCACTTTTGGTATAAAGTAGGAATACTATTTATAAAAAAATTCTAATTTTTACACATATAAAATAGAAATACCATTTATAATATTTTTTAATTTATATATATATATATATATAAAGCATGAATACGATTTACAATCTTTTCTTATAATATTTTCCTAATTTACATAATTACAACGATTTTCTTATAATATTTTCCCTATCTAAGCATTTATAATAATTACCATTTATAATGTTTACAATTGTTTCCTAATATAAGAAGTAAAAAGAGCGGGAAAAGTATTTTTTCGGACTTCTGCTATTATATATATATATATAGATATGGTGGAAAAACAATTAATTTTGCGGGAGGAAAGATGTTTTCCTGCACCTTATATTTAATGCTCTAGATATTAAGTTAATACTCAAAATTTTATTTATTGTATAAGAAGTATAAATGCAACTAACTTACTTATATTTTAGAAATTAAAATAATTTTGTGAACTAAAAGATTTGGTATGGGTTGGAGCGATTTTTGCAATTTTTTTTAATATTGAGTTTAAATTTCCGTCACTTATTTAAAGCTAATTTGGCAGACTTTTTATGAAATAAAAGGTAAGTATTTACTATATTTTTAGTGATTTTTAAATTGATAATGTGAAATATGAAAAAAATTAAATTGTCTTCAGCACAACCGTAAAATAAATAATTTAGTTCATCATTATATGCTCGATATAAGTTTTAGTCAATTAATATATAATCCCGCTTTTAGAAAGAATCGCCAAAATCTCTCTCAATAAAAAAGAAAAAGAAAGATTTGCAAAAAAGTTCCGTTGCCGGGAATCGAACCCGGGTCTCCTGGGTGAAAGCCAGATATCCTAACCGCTGGACGACAACGGATTGATGAAAAGTTTTCCGCAACATTAATATAAGTCAAGTACCTATTAAGACTTGTTGAAGCACACGTGCATACTATTAAGAAGCATAAACATCCATGCATACCATAAGAAAGGAATGAATGACTGTATTCATTGTATTGATGAAAATGGAAAAATGATAAAAAGTCTGTACAATCCGAATGATTAGCTCATCAGTACACCTATTTATACATGTCCATAAAAGGACGAAAAATATCAGCAGAAAAGAATAAAATTCAGATGGAATCCAAGTTTGTTGGAACAATTTCCTCTACAGTGGGCTGAGGTCCTATTTGTACAATTCCTTCATTTGCAGTCTTTATTTTGTTGTCCATCTCTTCTTTTGATTTCTGAGATTCCCCCTCAAGATGGGCGTAGATATTTAAAATGCCCATCTTGGACAATAAGAAATGGAATCTTTCTGCACTTAATCCTTTAGTGAATAGATCCGCAAGTTGAAATTTTGAAGGCATGTGCATTATTCTGAGTCGTTGTGTGATTACTTGTTCTCGAATGAAATGACAGTCTATCTCGGCGTGTTTTGTTCTTTCATGAAAAAGGATTTTTGGTAAGATATATTCTTTGTTGATTATCACAATAAAGTGTGTAGTTGGTTCTTGTTGTTTTATTCGAAAATCCTTAAGCAAATATGATATCCACATCATCTCACTACATGTTTGAGCAAGGCCTATATTCGAACCTTTCACAAGATCTTGAGATCGTAGTTTTTCTTTGTTCTCCAACCGATCATGGAATCACCTAAAAACACACGAGTATCCTGTGGTTGATTTTCTTGTTTACGGACATGAAGCCCAATCGAGTCACTATATCCTTTAAGAAGGAGAGATGATTGAGAGGAATAAAAAAGACCTTGTCTATAGATCCCTTTAAATATCGTAGGACTCAAAGGCGAGAGTCTAAATGTATTTGTTCGGGTTTGTCCATGAACTGACTTAATATATTGACAAAGCATAAGTGATATCGGGCTAGTGATTGATAGATAGATTAGTCTTCCAACTAATCTTCTATAACTAGTGATATCTTTGATATGATCTTTTGATGAATGACTTAATTTATGATTTTGCTCGATTGGAGTATTAGATGTTTTACACCATAGCATTCTGCATCATTTAGAATATCCAGTGTATTTCCTTTGGTTGAGATGAATGCGCTTTTTGATTTACGGCAATTTCAATTCCAAGAAAAGAACTTCACTTCTCCCAAATCTCTAACTTTGAGCGAGAGTGAAGGAAAGTCTTAATATGATGAATGGATTGGAGATTGTTACTTCCAATTAAGATGTCATCAACATATACAAGTAGAGCGATAAAATTCTCAAATCCATTTCCCATTGTAGTTGTGGCAATGCACTGTCAAATTCTCAAATCCATGAGTGACATTCAAGTTTTGATTACACTTTTAAGTTTTTAATGGGGCTTAGTGATTCCTATGAAAGTACCAGGGGGCAAATTCTCCTCATGAATCCCATCCCTTCCCTGAATACACGATGCATCTATCTTCAAGAAGAGAGACAAAGGAGGCGAATTTCTCTCTTCCCATCACCGAAAGCTCTGCATTTGCGTAGCTTCTCATCAATCTAAGAGAAAACTTAAAGTTGATGTTGTTTGCCAACATTGTGGAAAGCCAGGCCATACCATTGACAAATGCTTGAGCTTATTGGCTTTCCACCTAACTTCAAATTTACTAAAGGAAAAAGAATGCCATTGGGAAAACACTGGCCATCCTCATTCGCCCAATGAGTGTGCTCATCCCGGATACCCTGCTCCATCATTTGAGAACAACAAGCTCTTTTTCCTTTACTCGGGACCAGGTGCGAAACTCATGGCTCTCCTCAATGGTGACACCTGCAACCCTCTCCAAAGACCTCCGGCTCGAGGAATCTCCACCTCCCAATCACTTCTCCAACATGGCGGGTAACACTCTATTTTCCCCTCCCAATGCTTCATCTAAATTTACTTCATCTTGGATTGTTGATCTGGAGCTTGAGATCACATGATTTGTTGCCCTTCATTGTATACCTCAACACCTATCAAAGATCACTACTTGAGTTTTTTTGCCTAATGGCACTCAAGTCCCTGTCACACATAAAATTTGTCAAAATCTCGATCACCTCATACTCAATGATGTCTTATGTATTCCTGGTTTTTCTTTTAATCTTTTATGCATTACAAAACTTACTAAAAATCCTTCTCTAGTTTTTATTTTTCACAAGATTATGGTCTTATTCAGGATCTTTCTTCAAAGATGATGATTGGACTTGCTAAAGCATCACAAGGTCTCTACATCCTTCACACCACAAAGAAGGCCATTGGCCATCCATCTTCATCAAACTTTGCTTTATCGGTTTCCTACAATAAAGAAACGACAAGCTAGTCTTTGGCATCAACGACTCGGTCATCTATCTTATCCCAGGATCAAGCTTATAGAGAATTTAGGCTCCTTTGTTAAAATTCTGTAATAGATGATCTTATTTGCCATCTGGCTAAGCAGAAAAAGAAAAGAGTTTCCTGTTCATTTACCTACTTCTACTTTGCCTTTTTCTCTTATTCATTGTGATGTTTGGGGACCTTATGCAAAGGCCTCTTTGAAAGGCCACCATTATTTTCTTACTATTGTTGATGACTTTACTAGAATTACTTGGACTTATCTCATGAAAACTAAATCAAACTAAATTAACTGAGAATTTTGTTCATTTAATATTTAACTTGATTCAATATCAAAATTAAGGTCATTAAATCTTGACAATGGTCTTGAATTTCTTATGCCTTCCTTTTATGAATCTCAAGGTATCCTCCATCAAAAATCTTGCCCGTACACACCTCAACAAAATGGTGTAGTTGAACGGAAACATCAACATCTTCTCAATGTTGCTCGATCTTTACTTTTTCAAGCTTCATTACCAATACATTTCTGGGGGGATGCTATTTTAACAGCAACATACTTAATTAATCGCACTCCCACCCCCATATTACATAACAAATCACCTTTTGAACTTCTCTTCAAGTCTCCACCTTCTTATGCTCATTTAAGAACCTTTGGTTGCTTATGTTTTGCCTCAAACAATTTGCCCCATAAAACCAAGTTTGAGGCCGAGCTAAGAGGTGCATTTTTTTGGGGTATCCTAATGCCACCAAGGGTTATAAAGTCTATGATCTAGACACCAATACTACATTTGTGTCAAGGGATGTTCATTTTCTGGAGCATATTTTCCCTTTTTCCTCATCTCAGGCTCAAATTTCACCATCTTTTTTAAATTCTAATATCCCTTTACCACCTCATTTTCCGGATTATTTCACCACCAATACATTCACTCCTTCTTTACCTCCTGATGCTTCAGTAGATACTTCTTCCCCCATTCACCCCTCACCACCTGCAGATCTCCCTCCTATCATTGAGGATCAAGTTGTCTCACCTCAGCAACCTCCCTCTCTCAAACGTTCTTCCAGACATAGACAACCTCCTTCTTATCTAAAAGATTATTGTTGCAATCTAGTGCGACCATCTCTTGCTCACCCATTCTGATCTACTTCACCTTGGGTAATTTATCCCCATCATATCTTGCTTATTCAGTATCTTTAAGTACCATTTCTGAGCCTTCTTCTTATGAAGAAGCTATCAAATTTCCACAATGGCAACATGCCATCAATGAAGAACTTCAGGCTCTTGATTCTAATGGGACATGGAGCGTTGTTCCATTACCCCTGCAAGAAACCTATTGGGCTGCAAATATGTTTTCAAAACAAAGCTTCATCTTTGATGGTTCCATTAACAAGCATAAAGCTCGTCTTGTTGCCAAAGGGTACACTCAGAAAGAAGGATTCGATTATCACGAAACTTTCGATCTGTTGTTAAAATTACAACTGTCGATTGTTTCTTGCTTTAGCATCTATTTTTGGATGGCATCTTCATGACTTGATATTCACAATGCGTTTCTTAATGGAGATCCGGATGAAGATATCTATATGTCTCTTCCTCTGGTATCTCCATTAAGGAGTCTCGAGGAATTCCCTAGTATGCAAACTTCATAAGTCTCTCTATGGTTTGAAACAAGCATCAAGACAATGGAATTCAAAGTTTACAAAAACATTGCTAAAAGCAGGTTTCAAACAGTCTATGTCAGATTATTCTCTATTTACCAAAGGAGATCACAATAATTTTATTGCTCTACTTGTATATGTTGATGACATCTTAATTGGAAGTAACAATCTCCAATCCATTCATCATATTAAGACTTTCCTTCACTCTCAGTTCAAAGTTAGAGATTTGGGAGAAGTGAAGTTCTTTCTTGGAATTGAAATTGCCAGAAATCAAAAAGGCATTCATCTCAACCAAAGGAAATACACTCTGGATATTCTAAATGATGCAGGAATGCTAGGGTGTAAAACATCTAATACTCCAATCGAGCAAAATCATAAATTAAGTCATTCATCAAAAGATCATATCAAAGATATCACTAGTTATAGAAGATTAGTTGGAAGACTAATCTATCTATCAATCACTAGCCACGATATCACTTATCTTTGTCAATATATTAAGTCGGTTCATGGACAAACCTGAACAAATACATTTAGACTCTGCCTTTAGAGTCCTACGATATTTAAAGGGATCTATAGGACAATGTCTTTTTTATTCCTCTCAATCATCTCTCCTTCTTAAAGGATATAGTGACTCAGATTGGGCTTCATGTCCAGAAACAAGAAAATCAACCACAGGATACTATGTGTTTTTAGGTGATTCCATGATCAGTTGGAGAACAAAGAAGCAAACTACAGTCTCAAGATCTTCGGCAGAAGCTGAATATAGGGCCTTGGCTCAAACATGTAGTGAGATGATGTGGATATCATATTTGCTTAAGGATTTTCGAATAAAACAACAAGAACCAGCTACACTTTATTGTGATAATCAGTCAGCAATATATCTTACCAAAAATCCCGTTTTTCATGAAAGAACAAAACACGTCGAGATAGACTGTCATTTCATTCGAGAACAAGTAATCACACAACGACTCAGAATAATGCACATGCCTTCAAAATTTCAACTTGCGGATCTATTCACTAAAGGATTAAGTGCAGAAAGATTCCATTTCTTATTGTCCAAGATGGGCATTTTAAATATCTACGCCCATCTTGAGGGGGAATCTCAGAAATCAAAAGAAGAGATGGACAACAAAATAAAGACTGCAAATGAAGGAATTGTACAAATAGGACCTCGGCCATTTGTAGAGGAAATTGTTCCAACAAACTTGGATTCCATCTGAATTTTATTCTTTTCTGCTGATATTTTTCGTCCTTTTATGGACATGTATAAATAGGTGTACTGATGAGCTAATCATTCGGATGCGATTAATTAAGTATGTTGCTGTTAAAATAGCATCCCCCCAGAAATGTATTGGTAATGAAGCTTGAAAAAGTAAAGATCGAGCAACATTGAGAAGATGTTGATGTTTCCGTTCAACTACACCATTTTGTTGAGGTGTGTACGGGCAAGATTTTTGATGGAGGATACCTTGAGATTCATAAAAGGAAGGCATAAGAAATTCAAGACCATTGTCAGTACGAATGACCTTAATTTTGATATTGAACTGGTTAAATATTAAATGAACAAAATTCTGTAAAGTTAATTTAGTTTCAGATTTAGTTTTCATGAGATAAGTCCAAGTAATTCTAGTAAAGTCATCAACAATAGTAAGAAAATAATGGTGGCCTTTCAAAGAGGCCTTTGCATAAGGTCCCCAAACATCACAATGAATAAGAGAAAAAGGCAAAGTAGAAGTAGGTAAATGAACAGGGAAACTCTTTCTTTTCTGTTTAGCGGATGGCAAATAATACGATCATCTATTACAGGGAATTTTAACAAAGTGGAGCCTAAATTCTCTATAAGCTTGATCCTGGGATAAGATAGATGGCCGAGTCGTTGATGCCAAATACTAGCTTGCTGTTCTTTATTGTAGGAAACTGATAAATCAAAGTTTGATGAAGATGGATGGCCAATTGCCTTCTTTGTGGTGTGAAGGATGTAGAGACCTTGTGATGCTTTAGCAAGTCCAATCATCATCTTTGAAGAAAGATCCTGAATAAGACCATAATCTTGTGAAAAAATAAAAACTAGAGAAGGATTTTTAGTAAGTTTTGTAACAGACAAAAGATTAAAAGAAAAACCAGGAATACATAAGACATCATTGAGTATGAGGTGATCGAGATTTTTGAGTCCCTTATGTGTGACGGGGACTTGAGTGCCATTAGGCAAAAAAAACCGAAGTAGTGATCTTTGATAGGTGTTGAGGTATACAATGAAGGGCAACAAATCATGTGATCCGAAGCTCGGTATCAACAATCAAGATGAAGTAAATTTAGATGAAGCATTGGGAGGGGAAAATAGAGTGTTACCTGCCATGTTGGAGAAGTGATTGGGAGGTGGAGATTCCTCGGAGGCTGGAGGTCTTTGGAGAGGGTTGCGGGGTGTCACCATTGAGGAGAGCCATGAGTTTACGCACCTGGTCTGAGTAAAGGAAAAGAGCTTGTTGTTCTCACGAGATGGAGCGGGGGTATCGGGATGAGCACATTGTTGCATTTGAATGAGGATGGCAGGTGTTTTCCCAATGGCATTCTTTCCTTTAGTAAATTTGAAGTTAGGTGGAAAGCGATAAGCTGAAGCATTTGTCAATGGTATGGCCTGGCTTTCCACAATGTTGGCAAACAACATCAACTTTAAGTTTTCTCTTAGATTGATGAGAAGCTACATCCAATGCGAGCTTTCGGTGGATGGGAAGAGAGAAATTTCGCCTCCTTTGTCTCTTCTTGAAGAAGCATAGCATAGGCGTATGCAGGGAAGGGATGGGATTCATGAGGAGAATTTGCCCCCGGTACTTTCATAGGAATCACTAAGCCCCATTAAAAACTTAAAAGTGTAATCTGAAACTTGAATGTCACTCATGGATTTGAGAATTTGTGGTGCATTGGCCACAACTACAATGGGGAAATGGTCCAATTAGGAGTTCTTCCCGGATGGTGTTCAAAGAAGTGAAGTAGTCGAGAAATGGAGGAAGAACCACGAGATGCGAGAACTCATTTCTTTGTTGAAGTTGATAAATTCGCACTATTTATCGGGTTGGGAGTATCTAGTCTTGAGAGTCTCCCATACTTCTTTGGCGAGTTCATATAAATGATAGAGGATGCAATTTCCTTAGTGTGAATTAATGAGCCAAGTGAGAATGAGGTTGTTGCATCGAAGCGAGGTATGTAAAGAGGATCATCGAAATCGGCACGGGAATGGAACCATCCAGGAAGCCTTGTTTATTCTTGATCGAAAAATCGAGTGAAAAGCACGACTCAGTTGTGTAATTTGTGCCATCAAGAGGAGGTTTGATTTCAATGGTGTGGGAATTATCGGAGGAGGGAGAAAGAAGGGCTTGTTGGGATCTTGATGGGAGAAGCAAATTGGGGGTTGCATTTCGAGTAGCAATTTTTGCAATGGTAGCAAGAATGCAATTTGAGGGTCGATTTCCTCGGACATATCTGTCGATTTGGAGGTGACAAATTAACAACAGATAGAAAGCGAGTCTTGAGAAAGAGAAAACAAAGTAGCAGGGGAAAGAAGAAGGAACCAAAAAAACACAAAGCTGACAAGCTAAAAAAATGGATGAATCAAGGCTATGGAAAGAGCCTTTATCAACCTGTTGCTCTTGATACCATATTAAGAAGCATAAACATCCATGCATACCATAAGAAAGGAATGAATGATTTGTATTCATTGTATTGATGAAAATGGAAAAATGATAAAAAGTCTGCATAATCCGAATGATTAGCTCATCAAGACACCTATTTATACATGTCCATAAAAGGGACGAAAAATATCGTGAGAAAAGAATAAAATTCGAGATGGAATCCAAGTTTGTTGGAACAATTTCCTCTACAAAAGTGGTGAGGTCCTATTTGTACAATTCCTTCATTTGCGAGTCTTTATTTTGTTGTCCATCTCTTCTTTTGATTTCTGAGACATACTGCATAATTGTTTTTTATTTTTTTTGAGAAAACGTGTTGAATTGTTGTATGTGCGATGTTTGTCGAAATGTTTGGTTGAGTTTTTATGGGCATTTGTTTATGTTTGTGTATTTGATTGTTGTTACGTGACGATGTCGAAGATTTTTTTTTTTTTTTTTTTTGAAGGGTGTCGAAGAAAATTTTAAAGGTGTATTGATCTTGTTATTTTGGCGAGGCAGAAAATCATGGACCTTGTACGAGGCGAAATACAATCAGACCAGCCCGAACCCTAATATCCTACAATTACTCATTTTCCACTCCTATGATTTTCCATAAACTACAAAATACACACACACAAAAAAAAAAGTTTTCAAGCTAGATTCGGAAATTTTGTTCGTCCGTTTTTTTTCTTTAATTAATTCCTTTATTGGAATTCCGTTAAGGTACTATCGACTTTACACAAATTTTGTTACTTTAATTTACTACAATCCCTCAAATCTCATGAGCGGTGTTTGTAATTTTTAAATTTAACTTGATTTTTGTAATTGTGGTAAACATTAGAGGTACTTTTTGTAATTATCTTTTTTTTAATGACAAACTTATACCAACTAAACAGGTTAAATTGCATATTTGGTCCACTAACTTATATTGAGTTGCACTTTCATCCACTAATTTAGGAGTGTGGCAAAAAATATACTAACTTCTAATTTGTTGCACATTGAACCCAATTTTTGTCAACAATTATGAAATCAACTTGAATTGCTCCCAAATTTTGGGGATTTCAACTGCCGTGTGGAAATAAAAAACAATATTTAAATATGCCAATATTATTAAAAATGATTGGGGGGACTAAAATCCCCAAAATTATGATATAATTTTGGTTTATTTCGCAATTGTCGACATAGATTGAACTCAGTCTACAACAAATTAAAAGTTAATGTCTTATTTTGTCACATCCCTAAATTAATGGATGAAAGTACAACTCAATACCAGTTGTTTGACGAAATATGCAATTTATCCCAACTAAACATAACCCCAAAAAAGTAAATAAAAGTTCATGATCAAATACTATATAAGTGGGATGTAAGTTGACATATGGAACATAGTAGTAAGTGGGAGACAATGGCAGCCCATTTTGCACTCTCCTTTTGCAGCAAGTCAAAAAGCACATGAAAACACCTAACAGAATCGCAGCAATTCCATGGTCAAACAAAGTCACATTTCCATATATAATAATCTTTTTAATTTACATATATATGTTAATTTCACAAGGGCTCCAAATTAAAGTAAATTAAAACATCCTGCTTACTTCTCTTTGTTGTACACTCAAGAAATTCACACTTTTGAAAAGGAAACAACAAGTTTGTTTAATTTCTTTGCATAGGTACCATCATGCAAAGCAATTATAACTTTTTCTTTTTGTGTTTAATTTGTTTGGACAAAAAGTGAATTAGTGTATGAACAAAAGCTGATAATTCATGCCCTAAGTTGGTTAAAAAATGATCTCCCCCACAGGTCGTACAAACACCATGCACGCTCTTGCACCCTCTTTCTAGAAAAGAAGCCCACTATTGTTCTCTAGAAAGTCATCACATATTTCAAAAGCACTCCGGTAAATTTTGATAGTGTGTTTTGATATATTACCACATACACTACAAGAAAATTTGAGTTTATCGGCAAAATTTATTGATACATAAATGATTTTGTCATTGAATTTTCTGATTACCTCTGAGAAAATCGATAAAATAAAAAAATATTCCCAAATTATATTGTCGATCACCGATAATTTTTAATTTACAAGCAGAGAAATAATGTAGGTATTTACCAATAGTTTTAGATTTTCTAGGTAAATATTTACCTACAACGATTTATATTTTACAATTATCTTAATATATTTACATACATATATTTCTGTAGGTAAACTGATTTTTTCTTGTAATAATATATGAAATGTGTAAAATTTTCGGATAAAAAAGCTTCTAGTTTAAATTCTAAATTCCATGAATAATACTAAATTTATTATTTTTCTCGAGTGAAAATGATATACAAGCTACGTGATGAAAATATAAGTATTTCCTTTAATTATAATAATTAATTAATTAAGAATCTCACTTTGATGGGTATGGATATTTTAATTTTATTTTAACCCAATGAATATTAATTATGGTGCATATCTAATTCGTATAACAGATCTAAAGTATCATCAACCATCAGCTTAATAAGGCACACAAGGCTTAAAAATGTACAATGCCAATAAGGCACTCCCATCCGGAAGCGGATCAGATTTTTTATTCCGAAATGATGTTTCATCTCTTATTCATTATGCGAATAATTGACACGTGTTTAGAAATTACCATAATTAATATTTTTTTAAGTATAAACTGTGGGTTTTTTTTTAAAACAAGTGACAATCATCCTTACGGTGAGATAGGAGACCAAACTAATCATTCCTGAATTAAATAACTATTAATTGCAGGACATCCATCTCATCGTTCAGATGTAAACCACATTATCCAATGATCCTTGACCAACTGGTCAAGGTGAGGTAACTCTTTGCCTATTTTTCAAATGCCAGTGTGGAGGGTTGGAAATCGGTGGGAACCTGCAGCTGGATAGCTAGAGAGGTAGTCCATCATGAAACAATCACTTGGGGGACCACTCCTTGTGTGCAGTTCCTGAGGGATCGACGCTGTTTAATTCCCTGAGGACTAGTCATATGGGAACGGGAAAGCGACTCTGTGTGCGTTCTGAGGTATCAAGCATTACCACGAACATGGAATCTCGGTATAAAAAAAATGTAAAACGCATTGTTCCGCCGTAAAATCCAATATCATTTATTTCCAAAGTAAGAAAAAGAAATATTTTTTTGGACAAAGTAAGATATTTTTAATTGATGATCATATTAGCATATATATATACATGTTAATTGCATCACCTTTACGTACGTCTCATATATAGTGAGATGGAACAATATAAAATCATATATAAGTGAGTTGTGAGTGGGAATTAAGTGTGTACCTATAGGCTATATCTGCCTTTTCCTTTCCTTGATCTCTAGGGTTTCTCAGGAGTATTGTTGCAGAGTTACTTTGGCATTCTGTCCACCTCCATTAATATCCGATTAATTAACCCAACAAATTTTGAGAAATATATATGTGTGTGTATGTGTGTGTGTGAGAGGGGTTAATTTAATTTGGAGGCGGCCAGTGTGTCAAATTAGCTCTGTAAATTTCTCAGTGAGAACTCCTCAAGATGTAAAAGCTCAATCAAAAAACCCTTATGGTGATCAATCTAGCTGATGACCTATATATGGTTGTCATTCGCATATGTACGTATACCATACGGGTATTAATTATTTCTTCTACCGATTTTTTTTTTAAGAATTTTGTACTGATCATGATGCTACTCTTATCTTCCACTTGTATGTTTTATTTTCAATTTTGATCATGATGCTGCTCTTGTCTTCTACTTGTATGTTTTCTTTTCAATTTTTTTATTTTAATATTATTGGGGAAAAAACTCTTTAAGTGTAGCTCTTAATTGCTTGATTACTAAATAGCACGCGCGTTTGCATAGCTCTTAATTGCTTGATCTCTCATTCCATTGCACGGATGATTAACACGTGTATAACACTTACCAAATTAATTTTCAAGCATAAATCAAGTATCAATTGTGAGTTTTTAATTTGGTAAATGTTATACACGTGACAATCATCTGTACAGTCTAATAGGTGATAAAACACGAATTTGGAATAGAAGATCGGTCATGGGCTAAAACTACATATATGCAATGTTATAAAAAGCGCTAGGCGCTCGCTAGATGGCAGACTGGGGCCTAGCGCCTAGGCAGAGCCTAGGCGGGACCTGGACGGGATTAGGCGGGCCTAATAGGAAAAAAATCGTAGGCGGACAAGGGGGGCCTAGCGCCTAGGCGAGGATTAATCAGGGCTAGGCGGGAATTTTTACAACATAGCATATATGTAGTGAGATATATATTAATTAATTGGTAGTGTCGCATTTTAATTTCAAAAGAGTGCATGCAAATGATTTTATAATTTTTGAATTAATGAAATTTCATTTTGCTGTCAAAAAAAAAAAATATAAAGAGGATGAGTATGTAAAAATGAGATTAGAAGAAAACATTCAGATATCAATACATATGGGAGGAAATTAAACGATTAATTTAATTCACTACGCATGCACTTACTAAAATAGAATCCAAAATTTAATGTATACAAGATGTGGAGGAAAACCATTTCAAAAGTTAAGATTTATTTAACTTTTAAATTATGAAAAGTTGGGTGTAGTTTTTACACCAAAATCATGATTTGTTTGAGCATAGGATTCCTTGGAGCACCATGCTTGAAAATGGTGCATCAACTATATATCAACTACCATCCATAGGATTTCCAATTTAATGTAGTGCTAAAAGTGACTTCCAACAAAAATATACATTTTGGAATATTAAATAAAAGGTTTTACCTAGGAGTAACTTTACAACAAAATTCAATTGGCATTTTCTTATATATACTACTCCCAAAAAATCATCAATAAAATTAATTAATAATTAATTTCAATTATATATATGACCGTTAACAAACAAACAATCAGCTAAACAGTTATTTCTTTTAGTGGAACGGTTGTACAGATTATTGCATAGATAATATTTTACCAATTATTACATCATGAGCACGGTAATTAACTAATAAAAATATGTTTATATGTGGCCCAATATTGTGAGGCCCATTATCTTTAATTTTATCCCAGACCATAAGGCTCGTAGCCCAAATGGTCGCTAGCCCACAGTGATATGTAGCCCTGATCCGGTATGGAATAGGCCGAGCTAGAGAATGGGCTCTCGTAATCAGAGTCCAACTCCAGGCCCATTCAGGTTCACTTCTTAAGGCCCAATTTCTAGAAGATTGATAGTGCTCGGGATAAATAGATGAGATCGGTATGTGTAAGCATAACTTGAATTTCTCAGATCTAGATAAGATTTTGTAACAAACGTCTGACAGATGCTCCTTAACCGTTTCCGGAAAATGTGGAAACCCTAACGGTAAGCCTTATAAATAGGCATTCATCAGGTATGAGCATGCATTTTTACTCACCTACACTATACTTGAGCTATCTTGATCTTCTTTGAATCGATATCTGACTTGAGCGTCGGAGAGGGTACGCCGGAAAAATCCTCCAGCCCCCTTTTTCTTGCAGGTGCTCGGTGTTGCTGGCGGAGATCGGTTGGAGACATATCGGAGCTCGGTCAACTTTGTCCTTATATATTTTCTGGTACGACCAAGCCCAATATTGTGAGTGTGGTGAGTCTGGTAACATTTCTTGAGGGAAAATCAGAGCTCTCAGCCGATTATTCTCTCATATATGAAATTAGGGTTTTTGCCCTAATTGATTTTATTCGATATTTTTTTTTATCTTTGATTTATTCTTTATTATTTGATAGATTGATTTGTAACCAGTAATTCTGATCTCGTAGGTTATATCTTGTAATATTTGTTACTATCTTCAAATGCGGCAACATACTACAAACAGTATCACCATATAACTTTATAACGCTATACTTGAGCATTTTTATTTATTTGTGCAAGTTTGTGATTTTATAAAACTTTCCCTCCTGGATAAATGTAACTACTTGGAATATCCAAAATATCCAACCATTTCTATGCACTATTTTCCTAATATATAATATATGCATTAAGCGGATGTTTAAATAAAAGAATGTTGAGAATCGGATTGTGGTTGAGTAGTTAAAGACTTTCAAAGCTCAGAACAGAGGTCTGAGTTCGATTCCCATTACTCCTCCCCTCTCAGGATATGTACTAAAAAAAAAAGAATGTTCAATGTTGTCTAGGCAATAATTTGTTGGATGATATCTACTAGCATTGTAGTTGGACACTTGGACTTTGGACCTCTATAATTGCGTTTAGATTTCATATTTCATATGGTGCTTCATCAAATATTTTCAATATAACATGTGAATGTGTCATATATACAATAATAATGACATATTTTATAGTCTTATTTCTGGTGAATTGATATAACATGAAACTTGTAGGAAATGTGAGATAATAACAACAAATAAATATGAGTAGCTTAATCTTTATTGATTCATAATTCACCAAGACACTTGGGTTGATCAGTATTCAGTACTCACCAAATACTCACCCAAAATAAAGGAGGATGGATTATTTTATAATTAATAGCTTTATGTGATTGAACACGCTATTTAAGAGAAATAGAGACATACCAAATAAATTTTACAATTTTAAAAAAAAACATGAACATTGATGATATTATTAATTACCGATAATAGCTCACCATACATTTATCATCAGAATTTGTATAAATTAAATGCATAACAAAAAGCTTTATTGTAATGTTTATTTTAGATATCTCTAATTAATCACATTATAAAGAAATGATATATTTGGGAGGCTAATTTAAGCAGCATTAGCAGCAATCTTCATCCGGCCAGGTTGACAATGCCCAGGAATGCTACAAATGAAATAGTTTGCCCCTTTCCGTAAACTTATCTCATCATTTCCTGAATTATATGTTGTTGCATTTGCTGGCACACTGCAAGAATCATAGCTTGATTTGTCCACAACCACCACATCGTGTGCAGTTGGGCTGTACTTGAAAACTGCAAAAAAAAAAAAATTGTCCACACAATCAAATCCTTTGAGTTCATTTTTTTTAAAATAAGTTAGTCCGGGCTTGTTAATTGTTTGGAATCTTTGACTACCGCCCATAATGCTAATCTTAGCCTGTTTATTGTCCTGATGTTGGTTGATAAATGGTAGAGGTGTCAAATAGTTTGGCCCGGGCCAAACAGTAACCGGACCTCTAGTTTTAGAGCCCAGTCCAACCAGAGCATGAAAAATACACTTGAAAATCCTGGCCGACCCTGTTTTCGGGCCTGTCGCACCAGGCTTTGGAGGCCTGGTACTTTTCGGGCCTGGAATATTACAACCCAGACCGATAAAAATATCCGCCAGCCAGCCGGGCAGGGCTAAAATTGACAGCTCTAATAACTGGTCCATGCCATAGGGGTGGAATTATATAATCTCACTCAATTCTAATCCTCATGTGAACATTCATTGACGAATTTATCCTTCATTTATGTTGGTAGTATTATGTTTCTATTTTTCATTTGGGGTAATTTGGTCATTTCGTATATTTATCCAATTGTATTAACAATGGCAAATAAAAATTATTATCCTACTAAAATAATTACACATCACAATCATACTTCCTAAACATATTGTAAAACTCAATTACATATCCAATCCTGGTTTATCCAAATTATTTTATCAATCCAATCAACGAATCCAATAAGTTCATGTATTTAAACTAATTAATGGGATAGAAGTTTTTATTCTAATATTATATTGTATTGCACTATTTGCTACCTAATTAATATAGAGTTAAGGAAGCGGCTAACAAATAAAGAAGCCAAGTTTTTGAAAATCAGACGGTCCGAATGTTAACCGGTAGATGGTCCCCTAAAATATCATTTTTATAATCAAACCGGCCAAATTTTTTAGGAAAGATTAAAATCTTGAACTTAGTATTTTAATTTTTTTATTTATTCGAACTTTGAGCTTTAGTATATATTTGTCAGTTGTTTACTTAACTTTTAACTTCTAAAAAGTGATATATAACAATCAGTCTATTGCATTATCATCTAACATAATATAATAAAACTTGTATAGACCGATTTGACCGAACCAACCAGTTGAACCCGAGACCGATTAGACCAAAATGATAAGTTCAGCCCTAACTAGCAATAAAACGATTTGATCGCTAATCGAATTTTCTTTTTGTTTAGTACGATCACCGTTCAATTTTAAAAACACTAGAAATAAAAAATGGGATCAATTAGGTAGTTTTTTTTTTTTTTTTTTTTTGAGAATAAGGATCAATTAGTTTTAAAATGCAATACAAATGAAAATATAACACAAAATAATAATAATAATAATAATAATAATAATAATAATAATAATAAAACGAAAAATAAAAATCAATCTATTATGTGCCTACCTAGAGTATCACCGGCCTTAAAATTCTTGCCATTTTCCCAGCCCGCTACATAAAAGGTCCAGCCCGAAGAATCTCCAACAGTGTAGTTTGCTGCATGGGCTGGGCTGCCGTGGAGCAGTAGGCCCAACAACAGTATTGCCACCACCATTGCATTACCTTTCTCTTCACACATCTTCTGAAATAATCAAATTTATTATGTATGTTTTTTTGTGTTCTCTTCAGACAAGCTAAATCGCCTTTATATAGTCTTTTTGTTTATGGATTACTTGAAACCCATAATTTATTATATTTTCTTAAAATTTGAAAGATTAGCTAAAGACTGGGACAATATACTAGATTAATTGAACATTATTAAGTATATATTATGAAAATTGTTAGGAGCGCTCTTAATTGCAAAGTTGTGTAATTTCATGTAGCTTTGCTTAATTTGAGTAATAGTTTGGTGGAAGAAATGGGTTGTTTCCTAAAAATGGACTGCTTTTAAGGGACTGATCAATTGTATATGTGACATAAAATAGTATAAGTACTTAAGTAGGTATTTGATCTTTTTTTATATTTATTAATTAATTCAAACTAGCAATACATCGATAGAAGACAGAAACAAATCTGTTAAAAACTGGATGAAACTATGAAAATATTCACAACATCTAGATTAATAACAAAAATTGGCTTAAAGCCTACAACTTTGAAAAATCTATAGTGTATAGAATACATATGATTTCAAATCTGCAACATATTGAAGACCACAAGCTGATTTGTGTTGGAATTGGTTTTAATTAAATTGGATTTGACCCGATTTTGACCAATTATTTAAGTGGGGTCATTTATTCAAAGTATGAAATAAATGAGATAAACGTCATCTACGCCGCGGGTAGATGAGTTTAGCATTTTGAATTTCTCAAAACCAATATCGGGTGAATGAGAAATAAATGCATAAAGTTGGCCACTTAAAATGTTTTTATATATGGAATATAAAAGGGTGGGAATATGGAAAGCCATATCCCACATAGGAAACATAATAAATGTTTGACTAGTTAATAAAGAGCTTCACCACTAATAAGGAGTAATCAAGTGGAACTCCTTATGGTACACCCTAAAGTGGACAAGTCAATTTTGACTAGCCTTTGGCTAGCTCAAAAACCGAGGGACAGTGCGAGCACCGTCCGAGCCCGGCCGAGCGAGGCCGGCCCGCGCCCGTCGCACATAGTCGCATTGGGCGCTTTCGAGGCGCACTTTGCACAATCTCGTCTTAAAGAGAAAGAGTCCAACTCTTGCCTCGACGTCTTGATTTTACCGTTACTCGCTCAATCTGTTTTTCACCATTCGGTATACACCAACCGGTTTTACCCAAATGATTTAAGACGAGATTTTCGTGTATATCAAATGGCTTCGGCGTCTTGATTCAGACCAAAGACCAAAGACCGGGAGAGAAACCGAGAGAAGTTTGGGGGTTCGGACTTCAAAAGATGGCAATAGAAAATGTTGTTCTATCTTACGACTCGAACTTGCTCGTTTCCTTACGGAGGATGCCCCATTTGTGGGGAAGAGGAGCGATAAAGAGAAGAGGATGGCGTTCGATGCTTGGAGTCAAAGCGACTTCCTATGCCGGAACTACATTCTCAACGGATCGACAACACATTGTACAATGTGTATTGTTCGTAAAAGATCGCTAAAGAGTGTGGAGCTCTTTAGAGAAAAGTATAAAACGGAAGATCTTTGGCACAAAGAAATTTGTTGTCGGCAAATTCCTGAGTTCAAGATGGTTGACACCAAGAGGCGGTGATCGACGGGTTCAAGAGATCGATTGATTACGCATGATATAATTGCGAGGAAGGTATGGTGGTGAGTGAATCCTTTCAAGTAGTCGCTATAATCGAGAAGCTACCGCCTCTCGTGGAAGGATTTTAAAAATTACCGAAGCATAAGTGGAAGGAGATGGGGCTTGAAGACTTAATTGTCGATTGCGAATTGAAGAAGACAATCGCAAGTCCGAGATTAAGTCCGCAAGCTTCCTATGGAGGCAAAGGCAAACTTGGTGGAGCCCAATGCTAGCAAGAAGAGAAAGCACCGGGAATAATCAAAAGCAGGGAAGGCTAAAAAGTTCAAAGGAACTCGCTTCAACCGTGGAAAGCCGAATCACAAGGCTAAAGATTGTCGTCTTCCTAAAAAGGCCAATCGGAACCGGTGCATGTGACCGAGGACAAATCGAGACAATTGATATGTCCGAGCTTGATCTCTCGGTTGTTGTGTATGAAGGCAACAAGTGCTATATGGTGGAGAACCCGAGAGAATGGTGGGTGGACACAGTCTACACGCCACATATGCTCCGACAAAGACATGTTCTCAACGTATACTCCTATCAACGGAAGGAAGCTATACATGGGGAATCATGCAACGTCTGAAATTGTTGGTCTCGGTAAGGTGGTGCTGAAGATGACCTCGGGCAAGAGCGACCCTCGTTGATGTCCTTCATGTTCCGGATATTCGGAAGAACTTAGTGTCGTGGATCGTTGTTGGTTAAGGCGGGGTTTAGATTAGTATTTGAGGCTCAAAAGTTTGTACTTATGAAAAATGGACGATTCATAGGGAAGGGGTACTTAGATAATGGACTTCAAGATGAATGTAATGAATGTACTCGAAATTTTGAAAGCAATAAAATTAATGCTTCTTCTTATTTGCTTGAGTGTTCAAATTTATGGCATGTTAGATTAGGACATGTGAATTTTAACACTTTGAAAAGGTTAGTAAACTTGGAATTACTACCTAACTTTAAAATAGATTCACATCACAAGTGTGAAATCGTGTTGAGGCAAAAATGGCCAAAACACCATTCCACTCAGTGGAAAGAGAAACAGAACCTCTAGAGTTAATTCACAATTGATATATGTGATTTAAAGTTTGTGCAAACTAGAGGTGGGAAAAAGTATTTTATTACTTTTATCGATGATTGCACAAAATCTTTGTTATGTATATCTTTTAAGAAGTAAAGATGAGGCCTTAGAAGCTTTTAAAAGCTATAAGAATGAGGTTGAAAATCAACTAAGCAAACGAATTAAGATAAGTGATAGAAGTGGAGAATATGGAGCTCCTTTTGATGAATTTTGCTCGATTCGGTATTATTCATCGACGACGACTCCTTATTCACCACAATCAAACGGTGTTCTTTGAACGCAAAAACCGAACTCTAAAAGAAATGATGAATGCTTTGTGATAAATTCTGGTTTTACCTCGAGAATTTGTGGGGGGAAGCAATTCTCTCGGCTAACCACATTCTTAACAAAATACCACACAAAAATAAAGATAAAACTCCGCATGAGTTATGGAAAGGTCGAAAACCTTCATATAAATACCGAAAGTGTGGGGGTGTTTGGCTAAAGTAGAAATACCTAAGCCAAAACAAGTCAAGATAGGGCCTAAAACAATCGATTGCATTTTCATTGGATATGCAAATAAAAGAGTGCATATCGATTTTTAGTGCACAAATCAAGCAATTCGGATGTACAAGTAGGTACAATTATTGAGTCGAGGAATCTTTGTATTTTTCAAGACGTGTTTCCTTGTCAAGAAAGGAAAGAAGCTAGTTCTAGCAAAAGAACACGTGATATCTTGCCGATGGTGATCATCAAAGTGATGAAGAACCAAGACGCGATAAAAGGGCCAAAACAACTAAGTCTTTTGGTCCGATTTTCTAACTTATGTATTAGAAAATGAACCAAGGACAATTGGTGAAGCATTGTCGATCCGTAAGCTCCATTCGGAAAGAAGCCATTAATGTGAGATAGATTCCATTATGCAAAATCATACTTGGGAGTTGGTAGATCTCCCACGGGAAATAAGCCTTTAGGATGCAAGTGGATCCTTAAAAGGAAATATAAAAGCGATGGAACTATTGATAAGTACAAGGCCGGAGTTAGTAGCTAAGGGATTTAAACAAAAGAAGGCCTTGATTTCTTTGATACGTATTCTGTGACAAGAATCACATCTATTAGAGTTCTCATTGCTATTGCAGCATTGCATAACCTTGAGATACACCAAATGGATGTGAAAACGGCTTTTCTAAATGGTGAATTAGAAGAGAAATCTACATGGAACAACCCGAAGGGTTTGTTGCTCCTGGACAGAGAAGAAGGTGTGCAAACTCGTTAAGTCATTGTATGGCCTTAAGCAAGCTTCAAACAATGGCACGAAAAATTTGTGAGAACCATGTTGTCGAATGGTTTCAAAATTAACGAGTGTGATAAATGTGTTTACATTAAAGACACACCTAATGCTTATGTAATTGTCTGCATCGTATGTTGACGACATGTTAATTATGGGTAGTAATTCGATATAATCATGAATACTAAGAAAATGTTAATCAAACATTTTGATATGAAAGATATGGGTATAGCGAGATGTTATTTCGGGAATTAAGATCTCTAAAACATCCGATGGACTTGTTTTATCACATTCTCATTATATTGAGACAAGATTGAAAGTTCAATGCTTATGATAGTCCTCCGCCTAAAACACTGTTGATTTAAGCTTACACTTAGCTAAAAATCAAGGTGAGCTCGTATCTCAACTAGAATATTCTCGGATCATTGGCGTCTAATGTATGTAACAAAGCGCACACGCCCGGATATTGCCTACGCAGTTAACAAACTGAGTAGATTTACGAGTAATCCTGGAAATGACCATTGGAAGGCATTGATAAGGGTTCTTAGATATCTAAGACTCACCATGAATTATGGATTACATTACTCGAGATATCCAGCTGTATTAGAAGGATACAGTGATGCTAATTGGATATCTGACTCAAAAGACTCCAAGTCCACTAGTGGTTATGTTTTTACCATTGGTGGTGGAGCGGTGTCATGGAAATCCTCTAAACAAACGTGTATAGCTCGATCCACGATGGAATCAGAGTTTATAGCATTGGATAAAGTTGGTGAAGAAGCAGAATGGCTTCGCAACTTTTTAGAGGATATTCCTTGCTGGCCTAAGCCGGTGGCTGCAATCATGATACATTGTGATAGTCAATCGGCGATAGGAAGGGCTCAAAATAGTATGTACAACGGTAAGTCTCGACATATACGTCGAAGACATAACACCGTTAGGCATTTGATCTCAAATGGGGTTATTACAATCGATTACGTGAAATCGAAAGAAAACCTAGCGGATCCGTTAACTAAAGGTTTGAATAGAGATCAAGTATACTGCTTATCGAAAGGAATGGGCTTAAAATCCACAAAATAAGAATGTTCATAGCGGTAACCCAACCTTGTGAATTGGAGATCCCAAGACCTTGGTTCAATGGGACAACTAAGTTATGAATATTCCGGATAAAACACTTGGAGCATACTACGACTCATTCGCGCCCAAGTGGAGAAACCCGCTAAATGTGGTGAGGTTAAGTTATAAACTTTTAATGATTCCTATACTTTAAAGAAGTGGAGTATGGCAGATACTCTTAATAGGAGATCACCTATATAAGTGTGAAGACGGGCCGCTTTCAACGAAACACTTATGAATCCAAGATGTTGTCCAGGGCCAAAATGGACACAACCGTGAGAACCAAATGGTGTTAGGGAAGATATTGCGTGGATGTTGTTGTTTTGGTTTACATAAAAATTTGAACGATTCAAGACATCATGTCATTTGTGAAATTTAGAAATCGATAAAGCATTCCACTAAGGAAGGTTCAAAGCCACAAGCTACCTCTCCCGATGCAATAGCTTTCCATTTGAACTCTCTTAGTGTCTGCATACTCATATGCATTTATTTCATTCATGTGGGGGATTGTTGGAATTGGTTTTAATTAAATTGGGTTTGACCCGATTTTGACCAATTATTTAAGTGGGGTCATTTATTCAAAGTATGAAATAAATGAGATAAACGTCATCTACGCCGCGGGTAGATGAGTTTAGCATTTTGAATTTCTCAAAACCAATATCGGGTGAATGAGAAATAAATGCATAAAGTTGGCCACTTAAAATGCTTTTATATATGGAATATAAAAGGGTGGGAATATGGAAAGCCATATCCCACATAGGAAACATAATAAATGTTTGACTAGTTAATAAAGAGCTTCACCACTAATAAGGAGTAATCAAGTGGAACTCCTTATGGTACACCCTAGTGGACCAAGTCAATTTTGACTAGCCTTTGGCTAGCTCAAAAGGCACCGAGGACGGTGCGGAGCACCGTCCGAGCCGGAGCCGGAGCCGAGCCGAGCCGAGCCCGGCCCGCGCACGTCGCACATAGTCGCATTGGCGCTGAGGCGCACTTTGCACTTCGCACGTACGCATCGTCGCGAGGAGCTTTGAGGAGCCTTAAAGTTTTGGAAAATCGAACCAGGGTTCAGTCCAGTGGCTCGGTGACGTGGCAGGGCAGCTCGGGTGGCAGTGACTTGGCAGGATCGTACGAGTGGCGACACGTGGCGCTGATTGGATGCGTCTGTTCGCTGACAGGGCACCGTGACTGGACGCGTCTGTCCAGTGTGAATGGGTGCATGCTAATAGGTGTGCTCCTTCAGGCAGATAGGATCAGGACCATCAGATCGCAACTGTTAACCACAGGGCGCGATCTGACGGTCAAGATCGATCCGGACCAGGGGATGCACCCGGTCTGAAGAGGCACCAGGAGCTCTATATAAACCAGCCCCCAGAATTCATTTCAACACATCAAAAATCGAATTTCACTTCATATTTCTGCATTGTAAAAGAGAGTTTAAGAGCATCAAAGTGTTCGTTGTACTTGCGATTTGTAGTGCAACTATCGCAAGTAGTTCGTCGTTGTATCTTGGGAGACGATTGCTGTATTCCGTAAGCACCGTGAGCGGGGCAATCTCGTCTTAAAGAGAAAGAGTCCAACTCTTGCCTCGACGTCTTGATTTTACCGTTACTCTGCTCAACTATTTTTCAGCCATTCGGTATACACCAACTGGTTTTACCCAACAATTTGTTATCCATGTCTGTCGGATCGAAAACTTGCTTGTATGAATCGTCCGCAAAAAAAAAAACACCGCAACAAGGCGATGCCAAACCAAAATGCTGCACCAAGCGGCGAAATCACAAACAAGAAAACAAGCAAATAACCAAGATCTAGGTGGAAAAACCACTTATTTAGAAAACAAATTAAAATGATGAAAAAAAATTGTAGATAAGGTGATTTTGGGCTAGAAATGGCTAGAAACCACCCCTTAAATAACAAAAACATTTCCGAGGTTTAGGTTAATTACATATGATCCCAGAGATGTTCCAAAATAATAAAAATTCCATCAGGTTTGAATATGCCTTAAATTTAAGGGGTTAACTGTAATATTCTAGAAATATCATTGGAGTTTTGAAATATTTGTTGTTTATATATAAAGAGAGAAACTGTAAGATAGAATCAAACCTCAATTTTTTTTTTAAATAATTTTGCAAGATCTCTGGGTTTCTTATAACTAGCCTAAACTTTAGGGGTGTTTTTGTAATTATCCCTTTTATGTATGTTTTTTGGGTTTTATTCAAACAAGCTAAATCACCTTTATATAGTCTTCTTGTTTATGATTACTTGAAATGAAACCCATATTTTTCTAGATTTTCTTGAATTTGATAGATTGACACTAAAGACTGTGATAATTCACTAGATTAAATTGAACATTATGTAAAGATTATAAAATTTGTTAGGAGCTCTTAATTGCAAACTCGTGTAATTTCGTGTAGCTTTGCTTAATTTGAGTAATTTGGGTGTTTGCTAAAAATGGACTGCTTTTAATTAAGGGACTGATCAATTGTATCTGTGATATATAATAGTATAAGTAGGTATTTTGCTCATAGTTACGTTATTTTTTTTGGTGATATTTCAATTCAATACCTCTTAATCATGATATTTTTGGGCCTAATTAATTTTTTATTTGAATAATGTTTCATTAGCTATTAATTTTTGGTGATATTTAAATTTTTTTTGCTTCGTTTTCTTAACTTTCATCAGAAAAATTGTTCGTGTAAATTATAAGAAAATTTTGAAATCAAAGTGAAATAGCGAAAAATGTGGAAATATATTGAAATCAAAATTTTTCTTGTAAATTATAAGAATTATTAACAAATAATCTAGTCCTTAAGCATCTGTAGAAAATTATATAATAAAGTGTAAAAATATCAAATAGTTTGATTTATTCGTTGATCCCAATGTAAATATGACATAATTCAAACAAATGCATCCAAAATCGAACTGGAACTTACTCCTATTGGATAGTTAAACCGGGAATCAACCAGAAAATCAGTTCTGATAAGGGCAAAAGATTGTCTGGGCCGACCTGACAGGCCTAAGGCATTGGGCCGACCTGATGATACCGGGTATTGGGCTGAAATGATGAGGCCCATAGCCTTGGGATGACCTGTTAAGTGTTAAATAGTGGGCCGACCTGTGGAGACTTGCAACATGAGATTGGCCTAGGGTTTACTAACTTGGGGCCGACCCACTGCCCGAGTGCAAGTGGTTAGGAAGTTCGTAAGACCGACTCGTGTAGAGTCGATTGCGTTAAGTCGACTGTTGTTGACTGTTGAAGCCTAACATGACTTCAAAGGGTGAGGTCGGCTCGGACTGAAGGATGTATGAAACACTCAGGGTGCCTTGGTAAATTTAAGGGGGTTTCGCATCAATATACCGGGCCGACGTGTTCGAGGCAGTCGGAGCTATGGACTTACGGGCGTAAAATTAGGGTTTTTAAGAGATTCGATCCTAATCTAATGATGACTCTGACACCAGATCATAACAGAATCCCGGATTTTACGGAAACCCTAATCCGAGCTAAGGTATAAAAGGCCCAAGCCCAGGTTCATTCTAACCTAATCTCATTTTTTACTGTTACATTGTCTTTTTCTCTCTCTAGCTTTTGCTTCCTTCTCAAGATACTGACTTAAGCATCGGAGAGGGTACGCCAGAGCCCCCCTCCGGCCCCCCTTGTGCAGGTTTCGTGGTGGACTTCGTGCCGGGAAGGTGATCGGCGAGGAGGGGTAGTTTTGGAAGTAACCAAGTGGCGCCGTCTGTGGGAATCATTGAGCAGAGATGTGAGATTCGAGTTTTGGCTATGGAGGACGTTAGGAAAGCTTGGAAGATGATCTCAACCGTACGCCGCCGGGAGATACTCCGGCGTAATCACGCAGAGATGTTCCACCTCCGCTCCACCACTCCCGGTGAACGGCGGAGGCAAGTGCGGGAGTGCAGAGGACGGAGCGGATGGACAGACACCTATGTCCGGGGAGTATAGATTTGGGGTCCAATGTTCTTTGAACAATGGGTGGATTCATCACTGAGTCGTGGAGCAAACGGTGGAGAGACGCTGAGGGAGATGCTTCCACCACCACTCCGCCGGCGGTCCCCCTCCGGTGGTCCCTCCTCCTCTCGTGGTCCCCCTCCCCCGTGGTCCCTCCGGAGGTGGGAGAGAGAGGTCGGCGGCCAACTATGGCGGAAGAAGTACATTCATCAAGGGGGCGGAGCATGTGTCTACCGGGACCAGGATTGGTCGGAACGGATGGATGATCCGCACCGCGAGGTGCGAGATATTCGACGGAGAGTGGGCCGAGTACCGGGAGCGGCGCGATGCGGGTGAGGGAACACCCTTCTCGGAAGAGGTGATGGCGACGAGCTTCCGCCTCATACCGAGCTCGAAGCTTGAATATGATGGTACCACGCATCCGTGGGACCATCTTTGCCGCTTTTGAGAACGCCGCTCTACTACGCACGATTCACGGATGGCGTGATGTGTAGAGTTTTTCCTACCACCTTGACGAAATCGGCTCAAAGCGGTGGTTTAGCTTGCTTGCCCTGCTCCATTCGAATTTTGATGACTTTAGCTCGGCTTTCCTTAATCGATTCACGAGTTGCCGTAAGTACCAAAAAGCGCCCGACCTGTTTAGTATCAAACGAGAGAGAAGGGGAAGGACTTTGAGCTATATCCGAGGTTTACAGCGGCAAAGTTGGAGGTGCCGTCCTAGTCCAGAAATTTTGGCCAATGCCCTAGCTCGGGGCCCGAGGATGGGGAGTTCTTTGAATCATTAGTGATAGAGCCTGCTAAGACATTTGACGAGTCAAGTTAGCTCGGGCGGAGAAATATATTAACCTCGGGAAGAGGCGAGAAAAATGAAAAGAGAGGAAGGAGAGAAGAGAAGAGAGAGAGGAGGAAGATCGGAAGACAAAGTACCGAGAAAAGCCGAGTGTCCGAGGCAATGGGGGAAGGCCGAGGTTTGAGAAGTATACGCCCGGCCGTCCCTCGGGCGAGGTGCTTGTAGCCATTGAGAGGCATCCCGACCGAGGTGGCCAAAGCGCACGCGAGAGGCACGGTAAAAGGCGAAATGTAAGGAATTTTGTAGATTCCACAATGAGTATGGGCACACCACAGATCGGTGCACACACCTGAGGGATGAGATCGAGCGGCTCATTTAGGCGGGTCACCTTAGGGAATTTGTGTACATCGACAAAAAAGGAGAAAAAAGGGGAATACAAGAGGGATAACCGGGGATATCATCAATCTCGGCGGGAGCCGGAGCGTAGGGGAGAGGAAAGGGAGGAGCTACCTCCACCTCCGCCCCCACCTCGGCGAGAGGTCATCCAGATGATTGTTGGAGGGCCGGCAGAAGGAGATTCGAGGCGGGCTCGGAAAAATTATGTGAGAGGCGCGCAGATCGGCACAAGAAACGATTAAAGGTGGGATCGACATAGGCCGAATATCCAATTCGGACCAGAGGATTGCAAGGGTATCGTGACACCTCACAGTGATGCTCTTGTGATCACAGCAACAATCTCTAATTATGATGTTCAGCGGGTATTTGTGGATACGGGGAGCTCAGCGGATATCCTATTCTATGATTGCTATAAGAAGATGGACCTCCAGGTCGGTTTGGAAACGGTGGACACGACGTTGGTCGGATTCGCTGGAGGGATGATCCAACCAATATGTATGATTACTTTGCCTGTCTCTTTGGGTAAGGATCCTAATCGTAAAACTAGAATGATTCGATTTTTGATAGTGGATGCACCGTCCTCCTATAATGTCATGTTGGGTAGACAAGCACGAATGCTTTCCAAGCAGTGGTGTCGGTATACCATCTAAAATGAAGTTTTTCGTGGGAGATAAGGTAGGGAGGTCGGCGGTGATGATCGATATGGCTAGAAAATTGTATGTAGAAAGTATTCGGGAAGGCGAGAAAAGGGGAGTGCTTTCGATGATGATAGAAACAAGGACAAGCTTATTAGGTTTCGAGCGGTGGAGCACGTCCAACCTAATGAGGAAATGATGATGGTCGAAGTGGTGCCAGGTGACCCCGATAAGGTCACCAAGGTCGGGAAGGAGTTGATCGAGGAATTAAGGGATGAGTGGTGGAGTTTCTAAGGAGTAATGTGGATGTATTTGCTTGGACAACGGAAGACTGGTGGGAATCGATCCAAGCATCGCTAACACATAGCTTAATGTTAATCCATCATATAAGCGGTGAAACAAAAGAAGAGGAGCTTGCCCTAAGAATGATGCTATAATTAGGGCGGAGGTGCAAAAGTTGTTGAAAGCAGGCACATTAAAGAAATCCAGTTTTTAATGGCTATCTAATGCAAAGATTGGTTCAAAACGGAGGATGATTGGCGCATGTGTGTGGACTTTAGGGATATGAATCGTGCCCGCCCTAAAGATTACTACCCATTACCCCGAATTGATCATTTGGTGGATTCGACGTCGGGTGTGAATCGCTTAGTATGATGGATGCATCGCAAGGATATCATCGATCAAGGCTAGCGAAGAAGACCAAAAAAGGGTGTGTTTCACCACCTCTTTTGGTACATTCTGTTATGTAGTAATGCCATTCGGATTGAAGAACGGGGAGCCACATACCGTAGGTTGGTGGATAAGATGTTTGGGGAGCGACTCGGCAGAACATGGAGTGTACATAGGCGATATGTTGGTCAAAAGTATGAAGGTTGTGGATCATGTGCGTGACCCACCAAACGTTCGACACTTTGGGAAGATGAGAATGAAGTCAACCCCAAGAAATGTGCCTTTGGGGTCAGGTCGGGAAAGTTTCTGGGGTACATGGTAACGGAGAAAGGAATAGAGGCCAACCCGGAGAAAGTCAGAGCCATCAGAGAGATGGCACCACCTCGGGATGCCAAAGATGTGCAGTGTTTAACAAAGTCGGCTAAGCGTATAATCGCTTTATTTCGCGCCTCGCATGAGAGGAGTTTGCCCTTTTTAAGGTCTTGAGGAAAGCCAAAAAGTTTGTTTGGGATGAGGAGTGCCAAAGGGCTTTCGAGGACTTGAAAAATTACTTGGATGATCTGTCATTGCTAACTAAGCCGTTGCCTGGTGAGCCCTTATACCTATATCTTTCGGTAGGGGAGCAGGGGGTTAGCACGGTTCTGATCAGAGAGGAGAGATCGGTTCGTGAGGCGGTGTACTATATGTCAAGAAAGTTTTGAGGAATGCCAAACCGAGATACGCGAGATCGAAAGCGCAGTTTGGCCTTGGTGTGGTGATGCGAGAGACTTGGCCGTATTTCCTCTCGCATAAGGTAATCGTTCGAACTAATCTTCCGTTGAGAAATGTGATGAGTAAACCCGAGGTAGCGGGGAGGTTAGTGAAGTGGGCTATTGAGCTGAGTGAGTATGATATTGAATTTGAGAACAGATCGGCCATTAAAGCTCAGGCTTTGGCAGACTTTGTTCAAGAATCAACTAGGGATAATAGCAGGGAAGAAACTTGGGTGATTTATGTGGATGGTTCAGTAGGGAGCTTCGGATGTGGTGCTGGTATTCTCTTGATCAGCCCACAAGGGATTGAAAATGATTTTGTTGTGAGGTTGGAATTCAAGCTATCTAATAACGAGGCGGAGTATGAAGCATTCATCAGAGGAATGCAACTGCCATTGAGATGGGGGCTGTCAGGATGGTAGTTTACATGGACTCTCAGCTCGTCCATAAACAGGTGATGGGAGAGTTCGAGGTTAGGGAGGAGAGGATGAAGAGGTATGTTGAAGCATATCGAGCTCTAGAAGGGAAAGTGAAAGAAATCAAGATATGTCAGGTCCCGAGGGAGGAAAATGGTCGAGCGGATTTTCTAGCAAAATTGGCCAGTTCGGCCTGGTAGAATCAAGCTAAACAGATCACACTTTTGGTGGCAAAAGAAGCGGCACTGGGGTTGGAGGTCGGAGAGATTGAGGAGAAAGAGGATTGGAGGTCGGCTATCATAGCTTACTTAAAGGAAGGGGTCTTACCAACAGGTAGGCGTGAAGCAGCTCGACTGAAAATTCGGGAGACACGTTTTTGCATTATCGGGGACAAGTTATATAAGAGAGGCTTCTCTATGCCTTTGCTGAGGTGTTTGAGTGGAGAAGAGGGTACATATGTGCTTAGAGAAATACATGAAGGTTGTTGTGGGAATCACATGGGAGCAAGGATTTTGATGAAAAAGGTCCTTAGGGCAGGGTATTTTTGGCCTTACCCGAAAGGGAAGCGAAAAGTTGGTGAGAGCATGCGAAAAATGTCGATCCATGCACCTTTAGTACATCGACCGGCGGAGGAACTCATGACGATGAGCTCGGCATGTCCATTTGCAAAATGGGGAATTGACATGTGGGTCCTTTTCTTCCGCCAGGTCGAGGAAATTCTTGATTGTGGCAATCGATTATTTTAGCAAGTGGTGGAGGCAGAACCTCTTGCTAAGATAAATGAGGATGCAGATGATGAAATTTATTTGGCAAAACATAGTATGTCGGTATGGAGTGCCTCGCCTTGATATCGATAATGGGGACGCAGATTGGGGCGTAAATCCGAGCTTGGTGTGAGAAATGAAGATCAGCAAAACTTCACTTCGGTGGCCCACCCGCAGCTAATGGGCAAGTGGAAGTGACTAATAGAATTCTTGTCCAAGGATTGAAAGCTCGGTTAGAAAAGGCAGGAAGAGCGTGGGTTCGGGAGCTCAGTTCGGTGTTGTGGGCTTATCGAACTAATCCGAAGGAGGCACGGGCGAGGCTCCGTTCACCTTGGTGTATGGTATGGATCTTTGTCATACCGGCGAGATCGGGATGGAAACACATCGGGTTCAGAATTTTGACGAGAATATTAATGAGTCAGCTGTTGATTCGAGAGGCATCGATACGATAAATGAGAAAAGGAATTGGCATTTTTGCAGATGGAAAAGACACGAGGAAGGATTAAAGCGACTTACGACAAGAAAGTAAAGAAAAGGGCCTTTCAGGTCGGAGATTTAGTTTTGAGAAGGTCGATGCTAGCAAAAACAAAGGGAAATTGGATGCGGTGGGAAGGACCACTTCGGGTGGTGAAGGTGCATCGGGGAGAGTGCATTTAGAGTGGAAGAGATCGGAGGTCGAAAACTCCCGAGGGCTTGGAACAGCTTGCAATTTGAAGAAATATCATTCCTAGAATAGAGAAATATCTCGATGTAATCAATCTACTCGTTTTGAATGAAATGATCCGCTACCACACTATGAGTTCGGAAAGTATAAAAGATAAAATCGACAAGTATTTGGAGCTCACTCGAGCTAGTCTCCAAATACTTGGGGCCACGAGGCCATGCGAGGAGCTCGGCTCGAGCCTTCCTTGATGAAATCGACAAGTATTTGGAGCTCACTCGAGCTAGTCTCCAAATACTTGGGGCCACGAGGCCATGCGAGGAGCTCGGCTCGAGCGCCTTCCTTTGATGAAACCGACAAGTATTTGGAGCTCACCGAGCTAGTCTCCAAATACTTGGGGCCACGAGGAGCACGATATGCCAATCTTTTTTGTAAAAAAAAAAAATTTAATAGACAAGAGATCGAGAAATGAAAGTGCGAAGAAACTTTATTGATCATTCAAAATAAATACAAGTACATGATGGAAAATTACAAAAAGTAACTAAACTCCTAAGTAGTAGGAGGAACATTCTCGGTGTTCGTGTCGTCCATGGAGATGGTTACATCGTTATGAGAGCGAGTTCAGGATCGTCATCCGGGATATCTCGAACTTGACTCAGAAAAGGCGAGAGGTTGGACCGAGCTCAGGAGCTTGTGAAGGACCGGCCGATTTGGAGGCAGGTGGAGGATAAAAGGAGCAGATAAGGACTCTATGAACTCCTCACGGGAGCAAGGTTGAGACGCTCCGCCTCATCGAAAAACACGAAGCCTTTGGGGTCGGGTAAAATCCTCAGGGGACCTCGGCGATCGAAGGGCTCTCAGAGTGATATCTGCGTTCCCGAGCCAAGCTCGGCCTGGTCAAAAGCAAAGCCGTAGTACTCCATGGCGGATATAGAGAGAACTTTGATAAATTCCCTGGAGCTCAGGAAGGCTTGTTTCACCCTCTCCCGAATGGCCTGAACTATGGAAGAGCCTTCGGGGGAGGTGAGGAAACTTTGCCGATCGCCGACGCCCACTCGGCTTGGTCGACGCTGACAAAGACAAAGCGGATCTGAAGATCGCTCAGCTCGGTCTTGAGATCAACATTATCAGCCTCCAGAGTCTTTATTTTGGCCTCCAAAGAGGCCACAGTAGCCTTGTTGACCTCTTCCCCGTCCTTGTACCGGCGGTTCTCCTCAGGAGTTTAGTCTCCCGAGCACCTAGGATGACCTCCTCTTAGAATTGTTAAGCTCGGCAATTTGGGAAGGATCGGCAAAGCCAACCCGAGCTCGGCAATTTGGGAAGGATCGACAAAGCCAACCCGAGCTCGGGAGATCAGTGCGGCCAGTTGTGCCTCGGCTTTCGAGTGATTTAGGCAGAATGAGGTCACCAGCTCGGCATCACTGAGTTTCTCCATGGCGATTGATGGGTTTGGGCGATTTACCTTGGACATACTAGATGGCAAAGGTTCCATCGTTGTTTTTTAGGATGGAATTGCCTGTGAAAAAGGTTTGATTGGGGGTATGAATGGGAGTGCGCGAGGGAGAGAGAGCAGCAGGAGGTGGAGTGTCCGTCGCCCTCTTCGACGCCTCTTTCTTGCCGACAGCCGCCTCTTGGGAGGAGGAGGTCGGAAAGAAGGTTGAGCCCCGGGCGGTGAGATCGGCCATCATCTGCGGCAGAATCGTGGTGCCTGGTCGCCGAAGTGGAGGAGGTCGACCTCCGGGCGTGGGCGGCAAAGATCGATGAAGGAGGTTGTGAGCCAGGAGCAATGGCTTGCTCCTCATCATCGGCTTCTGCAACCATCTGCCGCTATGAACATATCCGCACAAAGAGGAAAGATTAGCTAGTGAGTAAGAATAAAATAAATCAATCGCAAAAATGACAATTACCAATGTCACAAGGCAAGGAGCCACGATGGGGCTCAACTCAAAGTAGAGTAGGAGAGAAGGGGTTATAAGGTGAGAGAGGTCGACTTGACCAAGGTGAGTTTATTTATCCGAGCCCGGAGATCGGAGACCGATCTCTGGGGGTTGTGTTTGCGTTGGAGTGGAAGGGTCCAGATCCAAGCACAGGGTGAAACCCCAAGTTCGGGGAAGAAATAAAAAATATTTGTCCTTCCGTAATTTGTTGGAGGAAGGATACTTGCTTAGAACCCGAGCATCACCTCGGGAGGTGATGTAGAAAAAGTGCCCTTGGTGTTCGAGCTATTTATTTGGAATAGGCAAAAATGACTAACAGAACGGGTTCTATGTCTAAGTACTTGGTCAAAATAATGGAAGCTGCCAGATACGGAATGAGTTCGGGGCTAGTTGATTTAAAGGCACCGGAGAACTCCTGATACCCCACCCATGAATGGATGGATGGGAATCGGAGGCCGCCCTCTATCCGACCTACAAAGAAGGATAGGGCATGGGTGGAGGTCGGTTAGGTCACTGAGTCAGCCGGGTAGATAGAGTTTGAAAGAGGAAGGAATTTGAAATGTTTCTTTTAAGGGTTTGAAGATTGGGGCGATAAGGTGGTCTCCTTGAAATCGTGGGGATATACGGAGTAAGGGACCGAGCACGAGCTCGGATCTCTATTGTATCGAATCCCGACCGAATCCGAGCTAGATTCGATCGCATCGTGGTCCGATGGACGGACTCGGCGAGGGAAAGGGCGGAGGAGCAGAGCCGTCGTTATTGCCCACCGTTCTAAATCGGCGACGACTAGGTCCGATGGTGTCGAGTGAGAGGAAGAGGAGGCCATATTAAAAGAAAAGAAAACTGGAAAAGAAAGGGTTACTTCATGGATAGAAATAGGAGGTTGAAGGAGGAAGATAGTCCGGACCGTGAAACTTTTGAAGCCTCAGGAACTTGGAGAATGCCGCCTTTAGGAGAAGAAGTATTTCTTTGGGGAAAAGGTTTTGAAAACCGGGAAAGGAAAATGGAAAATGGAGGAAGAAAGTGGCTTTTATAAGGGAGAGAGAAGACAAAGTGGGCGCCGATTCTCGAGGAGACATTTGACGGTCTACGAGGTGTCGAAGCCGAAAAGACGCCCCATCCATCAAATCCGCGTGTCGTACTCGAAAGGCCAAAGGGGGCGGCAGAATTTCAAACGCAAAAGTCGGCGGGAATGTGAAAAGACAAACCCTAAGATTAGGTCACGACCTATCAACAACTATGGTTGAGGTACCGACCAACCCATAGTTGGGGGGAGGAATTGATAAGGGCAAAAGATTGTCTGGGCCGACCTGACAGGCCTAAGGCATTGGGCCGACCTGATGATACCGGGTATTGGGCTGAAATGATGAGGCCCATAGCCTTGGGATGACCTGTTAAGTGTTAAATAGTGGGCCGACCTGTGGAGACTTGCAACATGAGATTGGCCTAGGGTTTACTAACTTGGGCCGACCTGTCAAGGCCCGAGTGCAAGTGGTTAGGGAAGTTCGTAAGACCGACCTGTGTAGAGTCAGCTGCGTTAAGTCGACCTGTTGTTGACCTGTTGAAGCCTAACATGACTTCAAAGGGTGAGGTCAGCTCGGACTGAAGGATGTATGAAACACTCAGGGTGCCTTGGTAAATTTAAGGGGGTTTCGCATCAATATACCGGGCCGACGTGTTCTGAGACAGGTCGGAGCTATGGACTTACGGGCGTAAAATTAGGGTTTTTAAGAGATCCGATCCTAATCTAATGATGACTCTGACACCAGATCATAACAGAATCCCGGATTTTACGGAAACCCTAATCCGAGCTAAGGTATAAAAGGCTCAAGCCCAGGTTCATTCTAACCTAATCTCATTTTTTACTGTTACATTGCCTTTTTCTCTCTCTAGCCTTTGCTTCCTTCTCAAGATACTGACTTAAGCATCGGAGAGGGTACGCCGGAGCCCCCCTCCGGCCCCCCTTGTGCAGGTTTCGTGGTGGACTTCGTCTGGGAAGGTGATCGGCGAGGAGGGGTAGTTTTTGGAAGTAACCAAGTTCATAGTCTTCCAAATTGGTAAATAAATAAATGAATTCAAATAAAAGAGAAAAACACAAGCATATTTTAAGCATATTTATAAGTTTTTTTTAGCTTGTATTTTGTTTTATTAATGCATATTATTTATAAAAAAATATCATTTTTTATGTATAAAGGTTATATATAATATTAAGTACATAAAACTTAGGGATCAACCTTGTGCTCCAGTAGTTGAGTTTTGTGTTGTAAAGGCGATTAACCCAGGTTCGATCTCATACGAGTACGTGTGTCATCTCCCCTAATATTCCCTATTGTACTAAGAAAAATACATAAACATTAAATTACCATATATATTATATATGCAAAACATATATTAATTAATATATTTAAAAATAAAAATATTATCCCCCGTCCCGTTTCGGGTTATGGGGCGGGGCGACCCAAACACGACGGACCAGGACATGTCGGGCCAAAATTACCATAACTTAACCAAAAGGGACCAAACCAGCAATCCCAACGAACAACTACACAGACTTGTTAGGGGTTGTATGGTTTCTATCTCATTGGAGATTTTCCAACTTTTATTGTTTCAGATATGTAAATCATGTTTGTTTTACTCAATCCCATTAGAAATATTCCATTTCCAAATTCTCATTTTACAATCTCAACTCTATATTCTCAATTCTCAAACTTATATATCCAATTTTCAACCTATAACACATCAGTGGGATCCACTACACCACTACATACTTAATTTTAATTTTATATTACATAATTGAGACTCACACTACTACACTACATGACTACATCCATATAAATTATCATTTTCAAATTAAATATTCAATATGGAATCCACCACCATCAGTTTCATCCAATTATATATTATTACTTTTCTATCAACATCACTCATAGGGTCCCACAACTTATATATTATATATAAAAATCACCATCTTATCACAATTTCCAATAACAAAAATCAAAACATCTTAAACCAAACATATTTTCAAATTTTCACCATATAAATTCTACATCAAATTTTTTATTACTAAACATATTTTCACTTTTACATCATTTTCAATAAAATGTTGAGAATTTATGTCAATAGGATTGACAAATGCTTTTCTAGTTGGAATCAAAACTATATAACCCCTTATTTTTTTACTAATTTTTTGTTACATTTATCTATTTTTTTCTCCACTAATTTTAGCTTTTTTGTTGTTGACAATTGACATCCATCATCATGTCGTTATCTCTTCGAATCCCTTTCTCATAAATTTAAGGACTACTAATCGCTCTAATTATTATGTCGTCTTATTCACTTAGGAAAGAAATTACCATTTCACCCTTAAAATGGCATCAAAATGACTTACTTAGACCGAGGATCGTGTAAACACGAATCCTGACCCAATCCAACTTGACCCGAACTGTTGAAGTTCGTTGATCAGCAATACGTGTTCTCTCCAGATGAAGACACCTGTATACTTATTATCAATACAAGTAATATAATTCCCAAGTAAACATGTATTAACATTTACTGTTCATTGCATTTTTCGGTTGTTTGGTCACTCGGATCGTTGACTGCAGATAATGACCACCTATGATCCGAACTCACTTAAGTATCTGAAGGTCTTAGCTGGAGGTGACCTCTATTTTGAAGAATCCGAACAAAAGACTAGTTATAGTCTTATATTATTATTATATGTTTAATTATCTTGACACTTATTCTATTAACCCAATTAATTCTCCAATTTGATTTTCAAATCAAGTTT
The DNA here is from genome assembly GCA_016081115.2 of Rehmannia glutinosa. Taxonomy (NCBI): domain Eukaryota; kingdom Viridiplantae; phylum Streptophyta; class Magnoliopsida; order Lamiales; family Orobanchaceae; genus Rehmannia; species Rehmannia glutinosa. Next base: position 93,505 of record JABTTQ020001099.1, read on the forward strand.
AAAAACACTAACCCAATGTTAATTCGTATTGTTGCACTTTCTCATTTTTTAAAATCCAGCCGTGTCACTATAGAGGCTCAAATCTTGGCATCTTTACTAAAAAGTAATAACTGTGACCACCTAACCTTAATGATTGTATTATTGGCACTTTCTCAATGTATAATATTTCCCCTAACTCCCACAAAATTAAAAAATAAATAAATAAAGCAGTTGAAATAAAGCTAAGGAAACTAATTAAAGTTTCATCAGAAGTAGACTTTTATTTAGTTTTATATATTACTATTTTGCCTCCAGCAAGTACAGTGGGTGCCCTAATAATAGAAACACACACAGTGACACACTAAACTGCCTTGAATATTACACATAACAAAACCACACACATATTATCATCACATAGCATTAATGGCAATCTTCATTCCAGATTGACAATGCCCTGGAATATTGCAGATGAAGAAATTAGGTCCCTTGACAAGCTTTATCTGATCTTTTCCAGTCTGATAAACTTTGGCGCCGCGAGGGGTGGTGCAGCTGTTGTACCCGCCTTTGTTCACCGCCACCACATTGTGGATCGCCGGGTTATAGTTGAACACTGTAATTTTACATTTTTACACAACAAAAATATAAGCATAAAATTCATCAATTTACAAATAGATTTGGGATGTGTGTAGTGAGTAATTATTTAAATGGACTTACCCTGCCTAGATCCTGCCTAACTCTACCTAGACGCTAGGCCCCAACCTACCGATCAACTAGCGTCTAGCGCTTTTTAGAACACTGGTTATTAGTATATAAAAAATTGCACTTTATATATGAGATTCAAAGTAGGTTGATCCGGATCCCGTCCTAAGATTCGCCCATGCATCTAAGCGGGAGAATATGGAGTAAAAATGCTTTTGTTATCCCACTAGTGTAAAATGCCCGTGGAAAACACATTTTAATTGAATATTGCATTCTTTGAGCTTTATAAATACTTGTTAAATGTAAGTAATTATGTAAATTAATAGGCTAAATTACAATTTTATAGCCATAAGGAGACAATAATGGTTCAATAGAAATTAAAATTTAGAAGGAAAAAGAAAAGTCATTATTTTTCCATAAAAAAACTCTTGATTTTAGTACTTTAGATGCTGGAAATTAGAAATTTCCCTGAAAAATACACATCCACAGTTTTGGCCAAATTCCCTAATGTACAAACTAATTTTTGCTTATGTGAACATCGTGAGTTGTCATTCAAGTGAGTTGTCACGTTAATCGAGACAAACTTTGAAAAGAAAAACTTATTTGAAGGATGTCCAAATAAGCGAGAAATTAATTTCCACGTGAAAGGGTTTGGCCGGTATATAAACACATGTAATTTTCAGGCAAATTTTATAATTTCCAGCATGGTTAAAGGACTGAAATCGTTATATGGCTTTTTTTAAAAGTAATTCTACTGTGCTACCGTCTAATAAATTTAAATTCATGATCCGGATCCAATCCATTTAACAAATCAAAACAAGTTAGATCCAATGTTAAATGCGTTACCTAATATGGGTCATTTAGGACCATATCACGAAATTAAACCATAAGACCATATTATATGCTTTTTTTTTTTTCAAATCGTGATAGGACTGTTATTGCCACCCCTAGACTAAATTTTACAATTTAGCCTACATTATTATGTATAAATAGAAACGATACAAAAGCAAATCAGAAAACAAATTAAACTAGACCAAAAATCCAAAATGGTAAAAGATTTTGAAAGGCTTGTTTGGAAGAGCCAAAGTTGTAGATCAGTAGTACTTCACAATTCACATAATGACAGAAAAAACATGCACTTTTTTTCTACTTATATATATTCTTACCAAGTGTATCACCAGCCTTAAACCGCTTGCCTTTAGGCCAAGCCGCCACGTTGAAAGTCCAGCCGCCGCCGCCACCCACCGTGTAGATGGCGGCTTCAGCCACTTCACACTGGAAAACCACCACCATACTAATCATCACCACCACCGTGGCAACAACCAGTGCACTGCCTCTTCCCTTAGACATCCTCTCTTTACTCTTCTAAAAAACACACACACAATGCAAATGCTAGAGACTAAAATTAATTTTTAATTGTGTGTGTTTTTTGGCATAATGCAAAATGGAGGGTCATTTATAGAAAAAGATGAAATTATCATGTTGGCCAGTTGGGGTTTGCAGAGACTCAAAAGAAGTGAAGCAGGACCCACTTTTCCTTTTTCTAGGAAATGTAACTATTGGACTCTCTTTGAGAAGGGTTCAAGCCCTTAAAGCACAATGATTGAATAATTAATATTGAAGATTTTAAGCGGCAACGTGGAAGATTTGAACTCAGTGGGAATCTTCAGTGGGAATCTTTAGCTGGATAGCAAAGTCTCAAAGAGTCCAGCATGGAGCAATCATTTGGGGGACGACTTATTGTGCACTGTAGTTGAGGATATTAGAGACATGAGAGCCATTGTGCATTCTCACAATTTACATGGGAGCAGTTCCTGAGGGGTCGGGGTTGTTTCCCAAGGACGAGTGAACATGGAACTTTGGTAAAAAAAAAAAAAACTAACAGTTGCAAGATCTGTGGTTCATAACATACAAATTGAAAACAAAATTTTAAACCTAGATGGGTCTATAGCTAACCAATATGTAGAATCGGAAAATCACAAAGAAGGCGCTGGACATAACACATACTAAACAAATTGATCTCGCTTCTGTTATGAATAATCGAATAATGACTCATTTGAATCTTCTAAACAAAAGCCCATATATGGCGACAAACTTATTAAACTGAAACAAAAGTCATCTATGCGACAAATAAAATCCATGTATTTGGGAACAAACTTGTGAAACTAAAAAACATTGAAAAAAAAAGGTGGCCCTTTGGTTTTTATTGCTAGTCAACATCTGTGGATCCAGAATCAACAATGATGGGACGAAATTTGGAAAAAAAGGTATGGCGTGTGCAGTTTTTGTCACTAGAAAAAAAAGGAAATTGTGAGTCTGGCATTCAAGAGAGTGCAATAAATTTTTTGAGCTAACCAACCCACTATCACTGTGTAGGAAGCTAGGACAATCATTTTCCTCAATGAAGTTGGACTTTGAGGATATGTTTTGGATTCAGTAGACTTAGTCAAATTATGTGGGTTTTTAACAGAACTACTACTTTTGAGCCTGGATTCACACAAGAGAGAGACAAAAAAGGGACAGTTTGTTATACAGTACAATTTAGTGTTTGTCACAGATAAAAGCTATTTCAATAATCAAATTACCCTCTGAAATTCGTAGTTTCTTCTCGAAATGCTATGATAAAAAAAAACCATCATGATAAGCAAATATATTTAAGAAAAAAAAATGAAACTTCCTCAAGATAACAAACAATATTGAAGTCTATAAAAGAATGAAGAAAATTTTAGACATAGGATCATCATTAAGGACTAAAATGATTGACTTGTCATAATTCCACCCCACTTAAATAAGTGGGGCATGATAATTATTTGAATTTGAAACAATGTTTCAAATACTTCCATGCCAACAGCACTACTTGCAGAAAATATTGAACATTCAGTTCCCCTGGAGTCAAAACCCACAGAGTATCAAGAACCATCATAAGAATTAAGACAACTTTTTAAGACAGATGTAATTTTCACATTCTATCAAAAAAAAAAAAAAGATAACTTTTTAAGACTCCCGATCACATTACATATGTCATTACCAAATTTATCAACACCTAATACCAAATTTAAAAGTCAACGAAAATTGTCATCCGTCGTTTCCATCACGGTCCTAAAACGATCGAAAATTCCAATAAACTGCTAGATGTCATCAGTCTCCCCCTGGTTTTCTTCCCCAAGAATCAAGAAAATAACAAGTCAAAATTGGTTCTTCCAATTCGACATTTCCCGACTGGTAACCTAGACCATCGAAATCTTGAATTTCTGGCTAAGCCGACATAACATATTCAATCACGGATTAAGTCGTTGCCCATTTGTAGCAAGTTCTTACAATCCTACCATCTTACAGAATATTAAAAAGAGTCGAGAAACATGTTCCTATATGTTACGAGTTCATACGACAGCTTATGTCGACTAGGGATAATTACAAAAATTACCCCTGAGATTTAGCTTAATTACAGGGGGAGAAACACAGTTATCTTTCAAAATTACAAATGCTCCCTTGACATTTGTTTCTATTTTACAAATTGAGGAAGTGGGTATTTGCTAGGTAAATACAAATCTTTGGTGGGGTGGGGGGGGGGGGGGGTTTACAACACCTTAAGATGGTATTTGTAATTTTGAAGGATAACATGAGTTTTTTGTAATTGGGCTAAACCTTCAGGGGTAGTTTTTGTAACCTAATCCCTATGGACTGTATTAGTTTACCGCATTTTCCATGAAACATTCATAACAAGGGCTTCAAGTAAAAAAGCATTTGAAGAGACTACTGTTTGATCAACAAACAAGCTTTGCTTGCAAAAATATTGTACAAATGCAACCAAGAAAAAAACACATAATGCACAGATCCTCTCTGGGTAGAGTGGTAACTGATTCCATAATTTACATGCATTGTGTTTCTACTGCTCACATTTCTTTCAAACCTTTACCAAATTTATGAAGGACAAAAACCAAAATGCAGGGAATTAGAGTACTTATGATGTCAAATTAACATCAGAAACCATATATGCAGACACCTCAACCGGTAGCGTCAATTTGGAGCATCAGTACAGAGAATTTCCTTTTTAATTATCTGCAAAGCTGTTGAAACACCATCCTGAAAAATTAAAAACACACACACAAGTCAGCTCCCAGTACTTATTTGTGATTCTCTCAATTTCCATGAATCAGTGAATTGAGAAAATGACAACTGCGGGTTTCTAAATGATAGGCATAGAGCACCCAAACAAACTTCAGCTTGCTATGTCTTATTTGTAGTACCACAATACCAATAGATATACAAGGGTAAACTTTATTTGCTAAAATTGTATCAGTGATGTTTATTTTATTCATATTAATTTACTGGAGAAACTAAAAAACTGGTTGCTTTCGTTTTGAATACGAAAAAGAGAAAAAGACTGGTAGAACCACATACACCATTAGGCATTTAGGCATTAGGAGTAAATGAAAGAAAGTTAAACTCAAGATGCTAAATGTATAAACATGGTTTGCGTGTGTAATGGCAATTGCTATTACTGCAAATGGAACTTCCTAAAATAAACCATTCAAAGAAATAGAGGTTACGACTGATTTGCACACTGTCATGGACAAAGCAACAATACCCAAGTGACAAGATGCGGAATCACAGAGTATTAACTTACACAAGCCGAAAAAGATTATTTTATGCAAATAAAACCCAAGATCTATAAGTATACAATGACTACTTTATATAATATTCATATCTAAATGAAAGCAAGCAAAATAGACTGATTACTCGATACAAAATTTCTGTTCCAATTTTCTATATCATATGTTCCTATAGTAAATGAGCTTTTGCATGCATCTTCACATTATCAACAAAATTAAATAACCGAACAGCTAGAACCAGATCATTATGTAAATATTAACTAATAGATACTTAATCTGTTTTTTTCTAGAACGTGATTTTATGATAAAGTTTTCAACTAAAACAAGCCAACAACAAATGCACCACTAGCCTAACTAATGAACATTACCTCAGTGGATATTCTATCAGCAATCTGTGTTGCACGCAATTTGACTTCAGGAGATAACGCATAATTAATTGCCCCCACAAGCACATTTGCAGCTTTTGATATGCAGGTATCGTCATCTTTATCCGGGAGCAAGCAAGCACTATTCAGTGTCTCTGGGGCAACACCAAGCCAAAACATCCTCTCAGCCCAATAAAATTGATCTAGAATGAACGGGCAGATAACCTGTCATAACACATTAATTTGTTTTGTGCTCTTGCCTGTTTTTGGAGAAGCAGAAGCTGCTGATGTGTGCAGCTAAACTGAACTAAAGAATATATGTGAAGTATCAAACATATTCAGAGGCATATAGAACACCTATGGAATGAGGTTTCCTAAAACAGTCAACTGCATAAAGATATGATTATAGGATTAACTAAGCTTCCTCATTTGATAATAAATAAAAATTGTTAATTTTTTCCACAGCCAATCCATGCGATACTGGTGGAATTCTTAATAATTTTTAATAAGAGAAATCAGTTTCTAAAGTCTCACAAGCAAAGATTATCCAATGACCGAACTTTGAGCAAACACTGCCGCTATGATTCTCCTGGGATAACTACATCTCTACTGGTTGGAGACTCGTTTTAACTGGCGTTTAGCAACTTCGCAACAATGGAAACAGATGAAATCAAAACAAGCTCAATGGCAGAACAAACCTGAGGAATTCCAGTACGCAATGCAGCAGCGGTGGATCCACTGACAATAAGAGGTCACAATTGAAAAGGACAAAAACGCTTTAGGATTTTGAATTCCAACAGTAACTTTAAAACTTGGAAGTGAAGATTAGCCAAGAAGTATTACCTTCCACCATGATGGATAGCAGCAGCACATCTTGGAAATAGCCAGCTGTAGGGTACAACACTATTCACATGAAAAAATGGATATCAGCTTGATGAAAAATCTTAGCAGTCTAAGCACAAACACGAAGAAAAACAAATATATCTGTGGAAAAAAGTCAAAAGGGCTGAAGGTAAAGCTCTCTGAATGAAGACTATAGAAGATCAAAAAATATCCCACTACTTCAGTTATGATTACCAAACCCAAACAGATTTGATATTCCAGAAACAAAACTGCCTCCACAACTCGACACAAAATTCCTAAAACAAACCACAGTTACAGTTTACTGATTGGATCTTCTTCCTGTTGTATCTAGTCAACTATTCAATTAAACATTTAATATTTTATAATGTAAATTTATTGGATACAACATTTTCTGGAGCATCCTGACTTAACTTCTCACACCAACATCTGTAGTCAAGACACCTTTAACCAAATACCCATAACTGGAAATTTAATTAATTGAAATGGTGAACATCCAGATATGTAACCATGTCCCAACCCTCTACCCGATTCTGACAACAAAAGCTGAAGGGAACTATCAACTAAATACGCCACCCATAAAGAAGTAACGGCTCGTTTAAGAAGCAAAAAGATTTCAACATTCCTAGAATTAGAGTAAATGTGATGTTTTTATAGTTCTTGATCTATCTGTCAATTATCTTCCAGCAACAATCACACTCCATCCATAAATATTCAGTTGCACGGTTTGCAACTATATCCTTTCTCATTGTTTCTATGTCTTGATACTTTGTAAGTTGAAAATAACTCCATTTTAAGAAAAATATTACTTCAAGTATAAATGGAAGCTTGAAGCAGAAAAAACTAGAAAATTAAACAAGGAATAAATATTTTAGTTAAGTTTCAAATTATAGTTTTTAGAGTTTATAATCCAACTTCGCTGTTCACTAATTAAAGGTTCGTTATGCATTTAAGGATTATGTTATGTATTACATAATCCAGTTTCTTAACAAGCAGGTAAAGTGTGAATTTTCATCCCTATAGCTGTTAAATATGTATAGAATAGTTCCTTGTTGGGTGATGCAGGTGTTCCAAGCAAACCCAAAGACACCATGAAAAAGGGAAAATAAATTGCAAATAAATAACAACTGATTTTCCTTCTCTTTCGTGTTTGTGTGTGTATGGGTGTATTACATTGAATAGATTATAAATATTTTATATCCAGGTACGTGTGTATCAAATGCTCAATGTTAACCTTAAAGCAGCTGGCTTAATTTTGTATGTTTGGATAAGCATGAAACAACTCCCAATAATCACATTTAGTAGGCACAAGCCAGACTGCTATACCAAGAATAACAGTCTTCAAAAGATTGCAAACAAAGTTCACAATGATAGGGAATGTTTTAGTATTAATACGTATAAATATTTAAGCCTTTTGCAAGTACTCACCCGGAAAAGCAAAATAGTCTGCCGTCAAATAGGCAGCTCTGGATTTCACTAGATTGCATTTGTTCAGAATCTGATGACAGCGTCTGAGCAAACATTTTGATAGCAGCATCTAAAGGCCCATAACCAGCGGAGAACAGAATAAATTTGTGGTTTGTGATATTCAAAACATTTCCAAGCACCCGAAGGAATGCCTGGGGATTCCTCAAGTAACCCATGCTGCAGATAAATAATTCATTTAGAATGAAACAACCATCTATTGACGAATAATTCACCGAATAATGCTGCAGATAAATAATTCATTTTACTATTGCTCAACTTTTGGCAACTGCAACTGTTTCTTGACAAAACAATCATCTACTGACGAATAATTCACCAAAATATCCATAACACATGTAAGCCTTTAGCTGGTTTTGAGTGTACTTAAACAATATATATTTACCCAACAGAAATTTTATCACATATATTATGATATATGCACCTACTTTCAAAATGTCCCCAACCATGTTTACTTCAGTAAAGATGGGTCATTTCTTTTAAGAAAGAACATGTAAAAATCTTTCTGCTACAAATTTCTGAAGCCAGGAGATTTAAGGAAGATGGGGATATAAAGAACATAGGCAAACAAAATAAAAAGAATGAAAGTATTTCTCTGCATAACAAAAACCCGAAACAAAACAGAAAAATAATAAGTATTATTAAGTTAGAACTCAGACTTATTAAAATAGCTTACCTACCAACAGAACTCAGACTTATGAAAATAGGTCGCTCGGCTGGAGAATCCAGAAATTTTTGTAACTTGGCATGAATTGAACACAACTCATCTTCAACATTCAATTTCCTCAAAGAAACCAATGATGAAATCTCTGCACATCTGGCACAAGAGAACTGCCATTCAACAGGAGTGACCAAAACCACAAACCCTAACTGCTGATGGCCAGTAACCTACAATGACACAAGAATATGGTAGTGAATAAAAAGAATCAGAACATTAATTAAAAAAATAGAAAAATAGAAAAGTAGATAAAAGATTACAATGACATTCCCAACAAGACTTGATTACTACACTACCTTAATGGTTCAGTAAAAGATCTGTATTGATAAACATGAGATAAGGGAAGTCGGTGGACAAAAGATGTATAGTTAATACAACTAAACATGAGATAATGGGTACTCTTAGTTCAAAAGAAACATGTCAAGAAATCTCTATTTGACAGGATGTTGAATTATATCTGAAAGAAAAAATCCAACTTAAAAAAGTTGGGAAAGAAAACTAGAATAACCTAATCAGCCTATCACCAGCAAATACGCCTCCACAATGACACTTTCAACTCAAGTGATGGTTTCATATTCTTGTCACCTGCTTTGTAGTTATAACTTGACAGAGTCAACAAAGAAACACTTTTGCTGCAAAAGACAAGCCACATGGCTTGCTATACACGTTGAACGCAATTGACTCTATCAAAATTTATATTTAATTCCTAAACAAAATAGTGTTTTGCTCCAAAGGCATTGATATTATAGAGTCATCAACAATATCTATCAAAATATAGTCGAGCTTTTACAGATTTACTTTTACACAGATAGATTCGTATATAAAACAATCCAAAAGCATGTAAACACACCGTAAGAATTATTTGGTGATCTCCTGCTCAGTTACTATGCAATGCATGTCTCAGAACTTAGAAGATACTTTACACTAAAAGCAACCAATTTACTAAGACAAAATATGTTTGCACAGGAGGAATAGATACAAAGTCCAAAAAACAATGAAGATTTTGCAAGGTAGAGAAGCTTTTAAAAACCATAATCAGAAACATTTAATACAAACTTACCGGGGCACTCAACAATTTCTTGGCTAAAGCCATACCTGTCGAGTCGAAGCCAGTAAAGGGTCAGAAAAGAATAGGAGAACTCAACATGTAGGTAACTATGTAACAACATGTGAGAATACAACAAAGAAGTGATAACAAACAAGAGTAGATTAATGCTTTAAATATGCTCATTAGCAATAAGCTAAACATGGATCAATCACTGCTACTTATTCTGAGTGATATATCTCCAAAAACCAGTTACTGTATCTTTCCTATTCAGCAGGCACATAAATGAAGTTGTATGTCCACTAAACAATAAACAAAACACAGGCCACGTACTAAAGTTTCACATTAACTTTTGGAAGTTTTAGAAACCTGCATAACATAATAATTTAGATTTGTAGTAGAAAATATTCTTACAGTAGCAGGGGAGATGAAGGCCTAACATGCCATGTTGGAAGGCCAGTTACTGGATCCTGGTATAGAACCATGCAAAAGAAAAATGGCCATTATATTAGAAAACAAACATTAAACTATTTGATTATAAACGTAAAATTTAACAAGAGCTTTGCAATAACAACCGTAAAGGGCCAAAAGCTCAAGTGCAGGTCAAGGCTTCTCCATGTTCCCCAATCTTCAGTGAAAAGTGGCCACATCCAATGGATAACATCATCCCACCCAATCTACTATGAAAATGTAAGGCATAAAAACCAAGTAAAAATTTGCTTAATCAAAACAACCACCCACCTCCAATCCTGACTATATCCCAGAGAAAATTAAAGAACAACCAAAAACAAAGATAATTTTGGTAAGCGAGAGGTGACGCTGCATCTATAATATGTTGACCTTAAGACTACATCATTATGAAGCTGACAAACAATGAAAATGGAAGAATAATGTAACAGGACGAATTATCAAGAGTAAAGAGTAATGCAGCCAATTAAATCGAAATCCACAGATGATGAATTTAAAGGATATTGCAAATATAGGAGCATGGAACTAAAAGAAATATGATTGCATACCTTACCAGTCGGAGCTTCTCGAAGATACTTATATAGATGAGGAAGTTCATTCCTAAATTGGCGTTCAAAAGAAGAGGGTGCACTGGATTATATGAAACAGAAAAGTTATTTTTGGTACTTCAACTCTTTTCTTTGATTAACATTAACAGAGTAGGAAAAGATTCAAGTGTCGAAACCCTGAACTAGAGAAACATATAGGTTTTGATAGCAAAAAGAAAATTTAAATACTTCCATTTGTATTTTTGCATGTATAAGTGAAAATTATTTCTCTAAGAAAGCAAATCATACTTTATGGAAGAATAAATACATAACAAAGCCTTAATACTGCACCGATGTATCAAACTCCTACCCAAAGTATATGGGGTGATTCAAAGGCTTTTGGGAGTGTGGTCACTTAAAAATGGCTCCTAAACTTGCGGCAAGCTCAAACATTAGTTACATTAGCACTTATATTTACATTCTTTCCCAATAAATTCTAGAGGACAGCCACGCAACCGTTCTGTTGCTTCTGTATTCAGATGTCAGCTGCAAGGAACCATAGCCCAGAGAATCTATATATACTATGAGTAGATAAGAAGTGTCTTTAAAAAGGAAGGATTTCATATGTTTCCTTGGAGTTCTGGATTTCCAAAGCCTATTGTAGGTGTTTGGAATTGATAAAACTTATAACAATAAAAATTATAAAAAAAGAAGAAGAAAAGGAAGAAGATTTTAATTTGATGGGATTTGACTATAAAGTTCTTAGCTGATCAAGATTTATAACTAGGTAGGAAATGTATTTACACAATATTGAAAAACCTTATTTTATACTACACATTTAAGGCAAAAGGTTTATAATCAATTTCAATTCCTTATAAGTCCCCCACACCAGATTTTAAATCCAAACCGAATTCCATATTCTCCCAAATCCAACTATTGACTCCGACTACAGTAGAAGTTTAGTGATGTAAAATTTAATGAAAGCATACCTGTATGGAACAACATAAGGAGCAGCAACAACACACTGGACATGAAAAAGTTCGGCAAGACTCCAACCTTCCTGAACATAAATAAAAGAACATTTTAATTTGGGGAACCCATTATAGCTGCATTCTAAGTACTACTGTCTACTATTGACTCTCAGCTATCAGATTAAAGAAATTCTCTTTGTTGTTTTTTAATTTATTGTTTCAAAGCAATTCATATGATAAAATTGTATCTGTCAAATCTTAAATATGTTGACAAAAGTGAAGAAAGAAGAAAAACATAAAGGAATTATGGGTTCGGCGATACAAATGTGTCAAGGGCTAAAATTGGTAGTATTAATACATGGAAATAAATTGCAAAAAGTAGCATACCAATTTTCAGAACAGAGATATAATTCAAAATATATAAGTTGCAGAGAAATAATTAAATAAATAAAGTGATCAAAAAGTTGTTTAGAGCATTTGTATTTGAAGAACAAAACAAAAACCCACGCCTGTGTGTAGACAGTTTCCTTCAAAACAGATTTGCCCCCTTATTGTACGCATTTGAGGAACTTCAAGTATCTGTCTCAAGATACAACGGTGTAACCAGTCGCATACTTAGCACAAAGTAAAACTCTCTTGCAAATTGAGCAGATGTGAATTATCTCACCAAATGTTGGAATTGTCTGCTGTGTCTGGATTGTGAAAACTGGGCAATATTTATAGGCTCAGACACTAACTCCATGACTGAGCCTTCCCTCCCCCACTCCTCCATAACGGTGATACAAAATTAAACACCATATTTGAGCACCTTCTGGAGTGTAAGTTAAAAAGTTTAAGAGGTTAAATAAAAAAAATGTCAAAAATGTGGACTCAACTATATTTGTTCCAATTTCTGTGTGCACAGGTCGAACTTGCAAGAGGGTTTAGTGGTCCATGACACCATCGGTCCCTGATTTTCGTGACACCATCGGTCCCTGGTTTTCAAACCCAAGTGGATGCGCACGAGAAAGAACCCTATGCTACACATTTTACACCTCGGAGTCGGAGAGGTGGTCATATATAATTATACAAATAAGTCCAACTTTTCCTACTTTACCAATGTGGGACAAGCCACTTGCTTTCCCTCCAACCATTTCCAGTTCTCACTTTTAAGCTTCATTTCTCTTTCACCCAAGCATCATTTTGGGCAAAATAAAAATATGACCTTGATTCTCAAGGAGAACACAAATCCACTTTTATCTTCCTCGTTGAAGAACGGGACATAAAAGAACTCATGCCCATACATGGAACAATTGTCTTAATTTTTTACAACAACAACAAAAAAAAGTAATCTACTCGAACTAGTCCAAACAAAAGTGATTGTATAAGTTGCCAACTAAATTCAAAGTTCAACCAGTCTGAGTAATTTTGCTTATTCTGCATTACCTTCTAATTGTATTACCTAACAAATAACAGCAGGACCATCATTCATGATACCATTACAAAATTTGTCGGTCACAATTCAAGCATCTTTTCCCAAAATGTATGGGCCTCCTTGTGACCTCAGTCCTTTTTTTTCTGCATATAATAATCTTTTAACTTCCTGCCTGATCATTGAAGAAACCCGATAATTGTGTCTCACTTAACATGCATGGCATGCACTGTTTCATAATTGGAACAAATATTTTCTATGGGAGATTTCTTTTCAGCTATCTATTCTTCATGTTAAAAGATTAATAAAATATATGAGTGTAAAGAATGCAAAAATCTTGCTAACAAGTTACCAGGGCAAAGAAATTTATGATGATAAGATCACCATCCATGATTGGGTCCTCTCCATATATCCTTTCAACAGTTGAAAGACATTCTTGTCTGTGTCTTCTTGTGATTTCTTTCTTCTGCAGAATAAAAGACCCCTCTGTAGAGCCAGATAGAATATATTTAGATGAAAAACTTACAGAGTTGCATGCTAATTTTTGAGAAGATCTCCATGCACATAGATGAACATGGATGTGGACCCACTTACTACCTCTACCTAAGAGAAACTAGTGTTTCTAAATTCCAAAGGGGCAGACTGGTTCTACAATTTAATAGCTGTGAGCCAAAGAAAGAAATACGCTTGCAGAACCTCCAAGATCTTTTTGTTGCAGAGAAGACAAAACAGGAGGTGAAGAAATTGGAACATATTCAACTCCTTTTGCTCCCAAATGACCTTTCAGGTTCTGCAAGCCAGAAAAAAACTACTAATCATTATTATAGTAACAAAAAACTGTGAAAGCTAATATAAAAACTTTATCTCTATACCTAAAAACACAATATAGGCAGAATTCTGGTAAAGATGCACAATAAACTTTAAGATTAACTTCAACGAAATGGCTAAGGTTATATTGCTCAAACCACGATGGTCAGTGCTTAGTATGGTGCACTGGAAGCCTTAAGTTTGCCACAGAACCTGATCATGCGGAAAGCCTTGGAGCTACAAGAGCTCTGCAATGGGGAATAAATAACAGCTGGTCCATGATTGTAAATGAAGAGGCTAATAGGCTATGCTTCTTTATTTCATAAAAATTGATAGTCTGGAGTTTGATTACTCGGATATAGGCCCATTAGTTCAGTATATCAAACTCTTAGCTCAATCCTTTATTTCTTGTCCAATAGCCTTGTTAGGAGATCCCGAATCAAGTGGCTCATCCTTAGCTACAAGTGCAACATCCAATCAGAATAATCAAGCCAATCCTCCTCACCTATCTCAGTAATGTTTTACTATTTGACATGATTACATATGATTCATAAATTTGCACCATCTTCGCCACAAAAGAAAGATAATAAGAAAGGTTCCAAAGAAATAAGATCCTTAGTTGTCTATAAAATCCATGATGATATAGTACCTTTCTACTAACCAAGTTATTGAGCAATGTCTTCGTGAAGAAGATCGATATCCTTTTTCCACTTTAAACTTTTTGCAACTAAATACATTATAATGCAAACCAAAACCTTTATTTCACCCAATGACAAATAATGATAAGAGTCGTTGGATTTTTGGCCTTTTCTCCATAGCAAAAATGGTTTGTGGTCATGGTTTTCAAAAACATGTCTTTTTAGCCATTTTTTAGTTCAAATGTTCACTTTGCTCTTTTTTCATTTCTGAGGACCGGTACATAAGTCGGCACCGAGTTATGTGTCTTTGTACCTAGATACGTGATTTGGTACCTGGACACATAACTCAGTACTGACATATGTACCCAGTGGCGAAACTTGGCCCCCCAAAATTTTTCAAAAATTGATTTTTCTACTTGTGTTTTATTTTAAAAATATATCTATACTTATGAAAAATTACATTTGGCCCCCCAAAATTTTAAAAAAAAATCATATATTAGTCTTCAAAATAGATTTCGTCCCCCCAAGTCCCAAATCCTGCGTCCGCCACTGTATGTACCACATCAATTTTTGAAAAATGGCCAAGTACCTCACCAAAGAATACACGAAGGGTATGACTCGTCAGTTTTTAGTCAAAATGGCTAAAAACGTGTTTTTCTATTTTCCATTTTCACAATACATAAGTCGCCAATTTGGCCTATTACCACTAATTATGATAATACCAACCACAAGTACAAGAAATATAGTATCAAGCAATTCTCACTACAAGCTATCCTAATCAGAATAAAAACACACTAACAATTGGCAATAATTGTATTTCATTTCTCTACAAGTTCAAACACGATCACTTCAATTAATAAGTTTAAATATCAAAGAAGAAGAAGAAGAATCAAACTATAAGTACAGGCACCCGACCTCGTGCGCTGAATGAGTTACAAATGCAACTTCATACTGCTTCTGATCGGAAGCAAAAGCTGCAGCGATGGCCTATGGGAGCAAAAAATAAAAACCAACTTGGTAATTGTTGAAGCAATAGTATCTACTCGAACATTATACTGTATACATATAAAGAAACGAGAGTATTACAGCGATGGGATAAACGTCGCCTTTGGTACCAAAAGCCATAAACACGGCAGTTGGTTTCTTCCTCCTTGCTTCCACCGCCATCGACAGCTACACCAGTCCGGTGACGTCCGTCGGGACCCCAATACTCGCAAAATTCTTCTTTTTTTTTTGTTTTATTTTATTTTGACGTAGACTATTGTGGGCCAAACGGCTTGAAACCAAATTCGGAAGTCGAAACCTGGGCCTTTTCTACCTTTAGTATACGGGTTGAGGCCCTAGATCGTCATGGACGCATTCGGGTTAAGGCCCTAGTCCAATCAAATTTCTAAGACTTTATTCAGCCCATTCAAACAAAAAGGAACTGTCCACGATAACATAATAGGGATTAGGGCCCCTTTGAGATAAAGGCCCACAACATTAAAAAATCTGGCCCACTTCGTCTCTGTCTCTCTCCTTCAAAATCATGAGACCTTCCTCATTTCAATTATATTACTGTTACTACTCCATTAGCAATGGCCACCATAATCATTTCTCTGTCTAATTATCTCTAACTAATTAATAGTTCATTCATCAAATACTCCTCGGCACCGACCTTCTGCCCCCTGAATAACAATCGAATACCAAAACCAGGCATGGAGAGCACCGCCAATGGAGGAGCGGAGGATGTCACGCAATTGACGGCTGAGCTGGGCAAAACCCTAAAAGAAGGTGAGAGAATCGTCGGCCCTACCCGGCGCCCCGACGGGACCCTCCGAAAGCCTATTCGGATTCGGGCGGGTTACGTTCCTCAAGACGAGGTCGCCCTTTACCAATCCAAAGGCGCACTTGTGAGTAGTCATGCTTTCAGTTAATTAAGTTTTTTGAGTGTGTTCTTTTAGAATGTTTTTTAGTGTGGTTGATTTCGTCGGTGGCAGTGGAAAAAGGAAATGGCGGCGACGCAGGAGGTGCCGCCGGGATATGATCCGGTGGTGGAAGGGAAAACGAAGTCGAAAGCAGCTAAGAGGAATGAGAGAAAGAAAGAGAAGCGTCAGCAGGTCAGTGGAAAAATAGTTCATTTTTGTCTCAATTTGGTTTTCATTTTGTCAGTTTCTAATAAAAAGCCCTTCTTCTTGTTTTACTTGAGTACTGTTGGTGTTTAATAGACTTTGCTGCCTGTTGTAATGTTATCATTTAGTCTGACTGTATATTGTCGTCATAGTCCATAAGTTCTGACTTCTGACTAGTTTACATGAATAATGGAAGTATGTAAGAAAATTCTTAAGTGGATAAACCATTTTTTTCTACCTCCAGAAAATATCTAACGACCTTAAATGTTGTTGGTCGCAAATGGTCTTGTAAATGCTACACCAGGAATACATACATTTGGTGGGTGGATGGATAACAAGTGTTCCACTGATTATAAGATTAAACACTTGTCATTCATCCATATAAATAATGGGACACATGTCATTCTTCCATCCACCAAGTGTAGTATACCGGGTGTAGCATGGAATTGGATAATATCGTCGCAAATACCATAAACTTCAACTTTCCTCCAGAACAGAGAATATTCTAGTATTCATCTTTTGCCTTGGAAAACTTGTAGTAGATGTAGAAATGAAATTAGAAAAATAATTGATTTGGAGATTGAACCTCACCCAACTTATCCTAGAAATTAATCATCGTTTTCTTCTACATCTAGTAGATGTAGAAATGAAATTAGAAAAATAATTGACTTGGAGATTGAACCTCACCCAACTTATCCTAGAAATTAATCAGCGTTTTCTTCTACATCCTTTCTCGATAACTTTGAAGCTCTCTGTTCAAAGACTAAATTCTCTTGAATAATTGAGATATGAGCAGAGAGCCTACTCCGTATTTGTGATACCGCTTTTAGAAATGGCATATATCATAGAGAACCTTGCAAATTTACATATATATAATTGACACAATTATATGTAGACTTTTTTTTGTTTTTGGTAGTAGATTGGACAAGGGTCAAATTCTAATGTCTTTTGTAGCCACTCCCACTCCTACAATATCGCTAACAAGAAACTCTTGATTTCTAAGGGTGGGAGCTCCAAGATGACCAACTAACCAAGTTGTTCACTTTTTCATCGCAATATTTGCCAGCACGTCTGTGCAATAATTTCCTTCCTGAGTATATGTTGAAATTTTGCAATCCGTTCTCTCTATCAGAACCCTGCAAGCTTTTGTAATGCTTCTTAGTAGGTTAGATTCCATCATTTCTCTCTTTTGGATCAAGTCCACAGCTGATTTACAATCTAACTCATTGTTAGCCCTCGAAAGATGTTTTGTAATTCTGACTACAGGCTTTTACATTCCACCCTTTCATAATATCTAAATCTCCAAATATTCTTATCATCACTAAGCAGTCTACTATGCAAACATAAAGTGTATGATGTGCTGAGTGCTGTGTATACGAGCGTGTGTACTTGTTTGTGCATATATGTGTGTGTTATGTGTGTGTATACGCATAGGTCGTGTGTGTGTGTGTATTTACTCTTGTGAAATGTGTCGGGGTGAAAATCGAAATCCTGTTTTTCCTATTCTTGTAACCACTTATTCTCACTGAGGTGGTGAATGATAATAGCCAGAGGTTCCCTTTTAAGAAGCATACTAGTAACATTAAAATAAGACTAGCCTACTTACACTGAAGGAATCTGCAATTTCAATGCTGTCAAAATACCTTTGACTTGACTAAATGACATAGTTCTTTGCAATTGATTAATTTTAGAGGTACCTTTCATTTGACTAAATACTTAACCATATTCGGAAATAAAAGTTTGCCTCTTCTTATTGATAGAGAAAATGTAATTCGCCACCTCAGTCCTTGCGAGGTACCTATGTTGGTCTCCATAGCTAAAACCTAACTATTCATGAGGAAGGTTCTTATCATTGATGGTTGTTCTCTCAAACTTCTCTGTTTTGCTGATTCTTTGTTAGTATTATAGTTTTTTTCCCTTATTATCGAATCAATTCCTGTGAAAATCTTTATATATTGAAATAAAAATAGTGGCCTGGCTCCCATTGATGATATCTTGTTTTGAGGGATTGAAAACTATGTTTAAGATTTTATCATGTTCACTGAGGTATGAAGTTTCAAGCATAATGTACAGCTCATTTAGGTTGTGCCTCATGCATTAGCCAAATGCCTGCTGCATTTGATAATATCGATTTCGTTAATTCATATTCCGAAAAATAAGGGTTCTTTATTGTTTCTGTTTATATTTTGTTGTTTTCAAGATTTGCTGCATCCCTGTGATGATATTTTTCCATTATTTTAACGTTAAAAGTAGGCTGAAATGCGTTGATGAGAAATTGGTTCTGAGGGATGTGATACATTTGTTCTTTGGAAAACATCTAACTTATCAGAGGAAAAATTCTCTTTTTCATGATTAATTTTTTTATGCTAGTTGTATTTATATATTGTTCACATCTCTATTCCTTCAAATATTCTCCTCTTTTTGTCCTCTCTCTCAAGTTTGCTGCCATTGTCTTCTAACCCCGTTTCTTGAACATATTGATTGATAAAAAGTAGTGGACTGATTCTCATTGATGAGAGGTCTATTATTACATATCTGATGATGGAGTTAATGTTCTTATTGTTTTACCTTTTCACATTAGTTTTGTTTTACGAACTGGATTGTATATGTGTGGTGCAAAATGATGATACTTCCATGTTTGTAGGGGATAAATTGATTGTGGATTCCATTGATTGGATGCGTGCAACTGGGAATATTATGAAAATATTGCCAATAACGAACATGATTGTGAAGTTACTGTTGTTAAGATTGATCATATTTTAGTGTTCTTTTCTTTTAAAGATCATAATACTGTCAGGAGTTATTTAGTTTTGCCACTTTTGAACAGTTGGACGGATTGTTCATTGGAGTTTCTTTATGGTTATTTTTGTTTTAAATTAAAAAAATAGAGAAAATGTAGCTCCTCTTGGCAGTTATTTGTTGTCTTCTTGGACCCAAGCAGTTCATTTCATGCTTCTCTGACCAGGTTACATTGTTTCATGTGGGAGCTTTCACAATGACTTTATTTCGTAGCAGAATACTATCCTTCTTTTGCTATGTTTTGCTAGGGCATAGGACTATTTTGTGTTGTGGTGAAAGAATACGTTCTTCTGCTTCCATGTAAAGTGCCTCATGCTAAATTCAATTTGTTGGGCCTAAGAAATTATCAGTACTTTTATATTAAATCTCTAACTTCAGGAAACATGATTGGTCGTAGGCTGCTCTCGACAAGGGTAAAAATTCAGAGCAAAATGACGCAGATTCTTCGAATGACCTGCCAGAAAATGTAGTCTCAGTTGCATCGAAGATGAATGGGCTTTCTCTTTCTGGAAGTGCCTCAGTGGTCACACCTCCTTCAGATTCATCAATCGAGTGTTCAACTCCTATGGATCAAGTTCAAGATATTGATAAGAAGATTCGAGCACTAAAAAAGAAGGTAATTACATATTTTACCATCTTCAGGCAATTCTCAATTCAGTTGTTTAAGGGAGATGATATATGCTGCATTGTTTTGTCCAACTTGTATGACTCATACTCTGATCTTGTGGTTGAGGCATATGTAGCATCATATCCATATTTATTCATCTGCAAAGATACAATTATTTTTTCATCTCTGTGTGAACCTTATTTCTGATTAAGGTATCCTCTGCAGCAAAACCAAAGTAATTTCCATAGTTTTGAATATTGAATTTCCGCTATCATAGTTATCTGCAGCAAAACCAAAGTATTATCTGTTCTGTTTCTGTAAAACCTGCCATGCAGCATAATATTCTAGGAAATGAGGTATGTTTGACTATGAACAAGAATGAGATGAAGTAGAATTTGTTCGTAAAGTCCCTTCTTTACTGACTTCTGGACTCATTTTCTGCTTGTTTGCATGAACTGTTATATAATTACTAAATTTTACTCATTTCTGTTAGCAATTGCTACTCTTAGATATTATCCTCCAAGTGGCATGCGAAAGTGAAACACAATAATTGATATACTTTTTCTGGCCTTCTTTGTAGATTCGGCTTACTGAAGCACAGCAGCAGAAAACTGTAGAGAAAGACTTGAAGCCGGAACAAATGGAGAAGGCGGCCAAATTGGAAGGGTGGCGCAATGAGTTGAAGCTTTTGGAAGATAAGAAAGCTAAACTAACGACATCCCTTTCCTGATGCAACGGTAGGGGAATGAGCTTGTGAAATTCTTGTTTCTTTGTGGAATGTAAACATTGCATGGATAGATTAGTTTTTTTTTTTTTTTAAGGAGGCTCTTTGCATTTTGTAGTAGATTCTTTCTTTCCCACTCTCGATTTATGTAGTGTGTTTTTATTCCACTAGCTCAAGTCGTTCTTTGCTTCTCGTGTTTAAAATTTTGAATTTTTTTAAACAAATAAAAATGAAAATTCATTTATAATGAGGAGTCTCAAACAATCAACTCGGAGCCAAAAATAGTAGGTGAGGTTGGTCGACGCATGCAGATAGCAAAATGGCCCCAATAGGCGTACAAAGATTATGCGTTTTTATCCAATGATCCTTGACTAACATGCAACTCTTGGCTTCTCTTTGAAGAGGTCGAGGGTTCAAGCCCCCGGCATAATGGTGGAACAATTAATATTAAGAGTTTCAAGTGGTAGTGTAAGAGGCTGGAACTCGGTGGAAACTTGCAGTTGGATACAAGGGAGTGCAGTAATTGAGAATATTAGGGACTTGGGAGCCCCACAATTTACATGGGACAATTCCTAAGGGGCCGGGATTGTTTCCCGAGGACTAGTCAAACGGTTTACATGGGACAATTCTTGAGGGTCAGGTTTGTTTCCCTAATGAGTGAATAACTAGTCATGTGAGAATATGAAACCTCGATTATAAAAGAAAAGAAAAGATGCGTGAAATATCTGAGCGTGTAAAACGATGCAACAACAATTTTAGCCGTTGCATAATTATCAATCAAAGAAAGAACATAAACAAACATATAGGCACGCGAAAGTGGGCTGTTGCTTGTTAGAAGCATTTTGTTTACTCGAAGATACGCGACAAAAAGGAATTTGCTCGTGAAAAGGAGTTATTTCTGAAAACTGAGATTGAATTTCGATAAACCAATTCACTAGCTTCAGAACTTGTTATGCTCTCCAGTGAGGAAAAGTAGATATGGAAAAAAAAAATCCACAGGCACTAGTAGGGTTCTACTTCAACCATAAAGACCCAGAAAAAACCAATCTTTATATTAAGGCCTTTTTCCTGTAATTTCTGTGCTTGAAATCTATCCCGAAGCTTCAAAACAATAATGGATAGCAATAAATGTTCAATATCATGATACACTCATAACCAAAACGGATTTTCTAATTGGGGCTGAATACTTTTAAGCCCCTAAACAGTACGACATATTTCTTAACCATTTTACAGAATATATTATGATAATAAATCTCTCCTTCTACAAGTCTGAGTAATGCCAAAATTTTAGGATGCCCAAGATGCACGACTTCAAATAGCTGGAACGAAACCTGTGGTGTGTTCACTTAGTTTGACCAGTGTTCTATCCCAGGCAAGACTTTACGGTAAAGGAAAAGCCTATGAGGATTCAATATCTGAATCTTCCAACCCTTCTCGGTAAAATTCAAAGTCCTCTGAGCTCCATCGACATATTAAGTGGAGTTTGAAGGTAGCCATCTTAATACCCAAGAGACGCTGTGGAACAAGTGAGAAGGTCCATAAAATAAATAAATAAACTTTAAAAAGATGGAGATACAAAACAATAACACTACCCAGCCACACAACATGGAATTATATAATCGAAATCAGAAACCAACAGCAGATGATTATTTCACAAATTAGATTAGAAAGCACTTCTATAAACAATTTCATATGAAAACAGATGGATTTTATGGGCTCGACATAGTAAGCAGTCACAGATTCTAGACATGAAACCATACATAAAATGGAAACTGCACAAATATGCATATCACAACTTATGGCGAAATGAGACTTATGACTATGCATATAAGTTTTAGACAAACCAGTATGCGAGATGACTCAGGTGATATCGGTTTTCCTTCTTCACATACAACAAAGTCCGATACAAGCTCCACCACACCTGCGCGCATAAATTTAGATGAGCAAACGCATATGGCAAACCATGCACAAACACTAATTGCAAATACCAACACATAAATAAAGACAGGGCACACCTTTGTTTAACCGGACAGGCATTCCCTGCTTACGCAAGAAGGGCTCCATCTCATGGGTGAATTGATCTAGAGGACCTTCTTTAAGTTCCACCTAAAACATAAACCAAACATGAGAAACATCTGGGAATACCTACAAAACTAAGATTGATGTTCCAGGTATGACAAAACTGCCTAGGGTAGAGTTTCAAATCATTAACCCCTTCTGTTTCTTTCTCCTGATTTTTTTTGATTGTGCAAGTTAGTTGAATTGTTTCAATAAGCACAAGAAGTCAACAATGAGTCTCTCTATAAGATTTAAATCATCATCCGAGTACGTCTAAAGCAGGGGTTCAAATACACACACAAATATACAAAATATCTAAGTTCTCTAATCAAGACTAATTTAAATGCCATCTTGTGCCAAAAATAATAGTGCGGGTTTTTTCAAGTACCGTTTCTGTTGCAGTACTTCCGGTCCTAGCAAAGTCATAATCTTCATATTCATTAAATAACCTGACAAAATCCAAACGAGGTTAGGCGCATTAGCTTACCACTAGAGAGACCAATATAATCTGCCATCCAACATGAACTGCCATCTTACCTATGATAATATGCGAGAGCCTATGATTACAAATAATAATTTGAAGAGAATCATCAAGTATATTGGTCAGTTTTATTGTTGTTCAGGCAGTTTCGGTCACTGCCACACTACTGTGAAAACAGAGCAACAACTTCTTCAGCCATTTTCCTTTAGACAGCATAGGACAGCCGGATGAACATTCTAAAACAAGTTTTACTACAGTACAATGCTTATACTATTTTCTGCTTTATCCTTACCCCTAATAAATTAGAAATCTGGAAGGAAAATATTAGATTAATCATGGATTATGTAAACATTACCAAATTGGTTTCCCAAATTTCAACTCCTTTTGAAGCTTCTTAATGCTCATTTTGAAGCTTGTAATTAGAAAAGGATTATCATCTTCTGAATGTCTCCAGAATATCAAAAAGTGCGAGTGGAACGTCTAAAACTTTTCCAGTCAGCATGCATCATGAATAACAATTCAAGGACATACCTTTGGATGTCTTTTTGGCAAACTAGTGAAACAAAGTCCCGAATCTCCACGTAGAAGCTGAATGGAAAAATTCGCGAGCCAAAAAGAACAAGCAGCAAAATGTGTGAGATCATCCTGAAGTTTCATCAATAAATACGTATAGAAGAAATGCACATATACTAGCAAAAACAAATGAAGAGTATGAGTAATACAAATTTAACACGTTGATAAGCTGATAAGCCCATCCTACCTTTGAAATCTTGTGAAGACCCGATCTGATCTCATCAGCAACAGACCTACCCAAGGCAACCTGCATAACTTTGTTTGACCCCAGAAAAAACCTAGGACAACAAAAGCACAAATAAATCAGTTTGTTTATACGTTATGGTTAACTAAAATCCTTTTGAGAAACTAAATTCCAAAGTTATAAATGCTATTCCATACTGATTTCATGGAATTTTCAGAGGCAGACCCTTTATAAGATATCAAAGGACCCAAAAGAACATAACTTTATCCGTATAAAGTGCCTTTACTGTGCTACACTCTTCGGTGAAAGCTACTCACTATAGTTCTCTGTATATACGTGACATGTCACAATTTCGAGAAATGAGGTCAAAAGAAAAGCCCACCTGTTTAAATCTCAATCGTTATTGTCTAGTCAACTGACAAAAGTTCTAGGTAAGCTAGCCTACAAATGAGCAACATTACAAGCTTTTTCCAAAATATGTTAACACCTCGTGTCCAAATTTACAAAACCTTCTGCCACAAATTTGTTAACATTGTTGCCTGGACAGCAAAAGCTAATGGTGAAAATCATGAAATTGAAGTAGAATTCACTGATTTGCATGAACCTTAATTAAAATTATATTATATAAAAAAGAAAAAAAAAACTCGGCAACAATTCTGATTTAAAACCGAAAACTCAAGGCATAATTATCTTTCCCACCTGCTTGAAGACTTTAGCCGGTCTCTGAACTCCTTGAACTTGAGATTCCTCATGTTCTCAAAAGTGAAAACGTAGGCTGAATCGTACTTCTCCACAGCATCTCGTATCGAGTTTACGACATTTTCTTTATGCTCCCTTCCCTTCTTCTTTGTCTTCGATAGAGTCACTGCATGATAGTCCACCAGTCGTAAAACAAATAATAATTCAATAAAAGGTACATCAACATTTCCACTCAATTAAAGTATGGAGAAAAACAAAATAGAGAAAGAGAGGCAGACCTGGACGGTTGCGCTTTGATTTCGGCATGTTTTGACAAGAACCTTCAGCGAGCAGAGAGGAGGGACAGGGAGAGAGGGAGCAAGAACTAGGTCAAAAATTGAGAGGTTTTGAACTTTAAACCCTAAAGTAAGCCGTGAATGCGTATCGACGCTCACTCTGCTTCTTATTGGGCCTAGTTGTACTGTGGTGACCGGCCAGATACTTGGGTCTAATCGTACTATGGGCCAAGCCCAAATTTTGTTATATAAGTTTTCTGCAATTATTTATCACTAGTATACCACTCGATGCACGGATTATATATTAATTCTTGGTTATATTAATATTTTATTCATTTCAATGAAATAAATACATATGGAAAAACAAACTATATGAGAAAGAGATACTATGAATTAATTTTGATTGAAACATAATGGCATATAAAAATACAATATATGAAAAAAAAACCATCTAATAGACGTCTTTTTAAACCCGTTTCTTGAGTAGTTTCATCTGAAAGAGACATGAACTTGGAATTTTTCATGGGAGTTGTAACCTCATCTTCAGAAGAATTTATCTACATTTAATAGATACAGTTTGGAGAAAATCTAAGTTAATAAAATTTAAAATCAGAAAATAATCATACTACAAATATTAAAAAGTTACACCTCATCATTTCCATCAAAGTCTGCACTCTTCATCTTTGAAAACATGTCGGATTGTTGGCTCCCATTGCATAATCCGTAATATTTGTCAATGATTGTGTTGTCTATAGTTAACTTGGTAACAGGAAAAACTCCACTAAAAAATCTATGTTGTCATGTCTTAATCTTAACCTTAAAAAGAAGCTTCTTATCCATCAAACTCTGAATTTCTTTTGGAATCGTCTAAGAGTAAGACAAAAATAAAATATAGTTAATAAAATATGCATAAGTATCTTCCTTATATATGCAAACAACGGTTTATAAACATATGCAATATGGTGTTAGTCATGAATATCATCTTATCCAAATATAATAAAATAATAATACCTCTTCATTTGAACTTTCTTTCAATTCATATGTTGTTTTACCAATAAGCTCAATGCACTCTCTATCCCAAGTCAAAAATGCAACATTTCCTGTGTAATTTACCACACGAACTTGAAGTTTGTACCTAAATAATAATTAATATATATTAGGAGTGACTATGAAAACACATTCTAAAAAATAAAATATTATCAAGATATACCTTATACTGCCAATTGGGTCCTTAAAATCGCATTTCTCACATAGTAGAATTCACCTGCGATTTTCTCGTTGTTTTTTAACATTTTGTGCATGTTATGTACCACTAGTCCAATCCAGATTCATTAGCAACAATCTTTGCAGGAATCCAAAAATTCCCAACCTATTCAGTAAATTAATCAGTTAATGAAAAAAAAATTGAACAATAATGCAATATAATATCAATGATACATTTTTTTTACTTCCTTAGTTTCTATAATCTCTTCAATAGTCCTGAAACTGTCATTTGAACTCTCTAGTTCTTCAGCAATTGTAGTAAAATTATTTGTTGATATATGATAGACTGATGATGTCGCATTTCCATCAGCAATCAAACTGATTTTGTAACATATATAAAGATTACAACTTAGAGTAATTATTTTATTATAATTTAAGAGTAATTATTTCATTATAGATGACACTAAATTATGAAATATATATACCGTCTACGAAAATCAATTATTTCATCAACTTTCTCATCTATTATAACCTTCGTGACATGGAAAGTATTAGATACACGAATCTGCTCCCTAAATTTTTTTGCCCGGCACATTTGTAGAATTATTATAAATGGACCATCTCGTGTATCTTTCCATATACTTCGTTAGTGCATCGACATAATCTCCCCATAAGGTACAATGCAAGATATTTCCACTACAACGTCAAAATTTTAAAAATTATTAAAATAATATAAGAAATATTATACAGTAATCAAGGCAGAAATCAATTACCTAATATCTTCCAAAACAATATCAATCATAATTGTTTGTCGGCCATCCATGTCCCTACGTTGTGGAGGATATCTAGATGCTAGTTTTCCAATCACATCTTCAAAATGTAACATATTAGTATATAACTGTATAAACTTGAATAGACAAAATATTTAATTTCAAAAATAGAACTTTACCGATTAATATGTTCTCATCGATAGAGTCTACATCTGAAAAAGTGTCGAATGATTTGAAATCATAGATCATATGAGGAAATGATTCATCAAAAATTTATGTCAGTTGTGTTTTAGCCACAAATGCAATCTTGTACTTTCCAACTGTTGTTTTATATTTCATGATATTATCGACCACCATAAAAATTTTAACTGCATACAACCTGTTTTCTTTCAACATTGATTTAAATTTGTCAACTTGCCAGCGCTTAATTGTTGCATGGACTCTGGATCCCTGCATAGAAGATTAAAAAAATAGTTATTGGTTAATTTGTCATTATATGAAACTGGTGTTAAAAACAAATTTATTAAATACCTCCATATCGTGAAATATGCACTCCATGCTGTATACATCGCACTATTTGAGAATGAGGGTAGATGATAAGCACGAACCAAGCGAAGCTTCATTGCCCACTCAACTTTGTTGGGGTTTATATCTTTTACTAAACTGAATAGTGGCGCCATTTTTTCGAGTGTGGATTTCTTTAGTGTTGAATGGTATCTTGAAAGTATTTGAGCTGCTATGCAAAATACAGGTTGTGTGGCTTTTGGGGTTAATGGGTCTAGTATTTATAATATGCTTGATCCATTGAAATCGATTTTGGGGTTGAATGTATTATAATAGTTCCTATCCATAATGATGTATTATAATAATTTTTATCCTTTCAGATGGCTTTTGGAATCAGTCAATTATTCAAATTAAAGCAATGTTTTACTACTATTTATTTTACGTTGAATGCAGTGAAATATAACTATTTGTCAGTAAACAAATATTACCCATTATGCAAATAGGACCCATGCCATAAAGTTAGGTAAAATAAATTAATAATTAATTTTGCAAGCAGACAGAATATTCATCTTTCGATGAAATATTTTATTTTCAATCAAAAAAGAATCACGCATGTTGTGGAAAGTATAAAACCCATAATGACTTTACATTTCTATTACCCACCCGTGCTTTAATTTTCGTATTAAACTAAAATGAAAAGTTTAGTGGTCCACTAAATTGAATAATACAATAACTAACTAGAATAACCCGTGTGTTACACGGGATTTATCCAAAGATAAAATTTTAGTATCACAAATTTTAAAAATTTGATCAGCATAGACTTTTTCAAACTAATTGTGAACAAATTCTTTATTTTTCAGATTATATTTTATCTTTTATAATCTTCATTAAATTTGTTATCTTTTAATTTTGTAAATATGATTGTCATATAGATAAATGTGAAGCCGTCGTGTGAAATTAAGAGAATTAGAAGTTGGCAAATATCCAAAATTAATGAGGTGATGCCATGTGTCAATTTTGTTTTTCTTCTTTTAGTATATAGGGTAGATGTGCTTATTTAATTTGATTATAATTTTGTTTGAATTATTTATTTAATTTTGAATATAATTACTTAGTGAGTCAAAACTGGATTTAATAAGAGTATTTTGAAATATACGTTGGAGTTAACATAAATCGGAAATTAAAATGTGCATATAAACCAAATATATTTTTGAAATATAATATTTTTAAATGATAGTGTAGATCAGTCATTGATATTTAGATTATTTCTTATCTCTTAAATTTGCTATTATCTTTTAAATTTATAATATTTTAAAAAAACATTTAATTTGTACATAAGACTGCCATATGTATAACTATAAATAGACATGTGGATTTGAGAGAACAAGGAGTTGGCACATGTCAAAATTAATGAGGTGATGACATGTGTCAACTTTGTTTTTTCTTTTAGTATATAGGGTTGATATACATATATAACTATATTAAATATCTTAAATTAATTAATACATTATAAGAAAAATTCATCAAAAAAACGTGTTGGATATACATACATATACATATATAAATATATTAAATATATGATTTTCCCGAACATTAATTTTGCCTAATTGATAACTTTGTTGATTAAATAGGAAATTTAATTATTAAGTTGATGATAAATTGATAGTAAATTGATATAGTAAATCAATTTATAATTGGAAGAATAAGGTTGTGGCATGGTTTGCCACGTGGCTAAATATGAAAATGACACATGGATTTGGAAGAATAAGGTGTTGACATGTGTACCAAATTGCTCAGGTGAAGACATGTGGCAGCTTGTTTTTTCTTTTAGTATATAGGTTTGATAACCATATATAATACAATTATTTAATTAATGTTGTAAACATAAATGAAGGACTTACCAAAATAAAACTATTTATCAGTAAAAAAATATATCCCATGATGCTGACATATATAACCCATGTTGTAAATAAACCGAAGCATGTTTCTATTTTCGAGGCAACAGTAACAAATTGATATAATAAAAAATGTCAAATAAAGGATACATGTTAATTAAAGAAAAGCAATAATTAATCCTGCAAATAAATGGGAACATCTTACCAAAAATAGCAACTAAGTTTCGGCGGGAAATTTCCCAATATAGTAACTAATCTGTTTTTATATATAATATAAATTCCAAATTCCAAATATATTGAAAAGACAGGTAAATTTGAAAATAAAGTATACTTCATTAGTTGGAAGGTTTTTTTCATAATTTAAGGGAGCACAATGATCTAAGAGTGCATTTAGATGAGGTAATTTGGGACGTGGGATTTGAAATCCTTAGCTAAATTCACACTTTTGTATGGCATATAATCCAAATCAATCTTTAAGTTTTAGTTCATTTTCGAATGATTTTAAATTATTTCCAAAACCTAGTAACTTGAAATCAATTTTTTTTCATCTTCATGTTCACTTGCAATTTACATACACTACACACGTTGCACACTTTTACACACTGCACACACACTCCACACATTTGCATACACTAATACACATTGCACATATTTACACACACCCGTACACATTGCACACACATTGCACACATTTACACACACTACATACACTCATGCATATTCTCTCCCACATATTCCACCACACTATCTTCACACCCACACATTCATACCGCACTATCTTCACAAACATATTTTCACACATAATAAAAGTTATTTATTTCATATTTTTATTAGTGAATAAAATTATAATTATATAAAATAATAAAATTATATTTTGATTTTAATTTATTAAATGTCAATTAAGAAAATGAACCGAGTTTTAAATTTTTTTATCAAAATTTACAATGAATTTGAAATCCCTACACAAACCCACATCATCCAAACAATAGGGTTGTATTTGGATGGAAGGATTTGGATTTGAGGTGAGGATTTAGGGAAGGATTTCAAATGACTCCAAATAGAATTGATTTGAAATCCTCCAAAATGACTCCAAAAATAGCTTGCAAGGATTTGAAATCCATTATAGAATGATTTCATCCAAACAATTTCAATGGATTTGTTATTATGGATTTGAAATACATAGCTCAAATCCTTCCATCCAAATGGAGTCTAGAGGTATTTCAAATCCAAGGAGTTTGAAATCCATTCCTTTTAAATTCCTTAAAATTTCAAATCATTCCATCCAAATGGACCCTAAGGTTGCATTTGAATGAGATGATTTGGATTTGGGGAAATGATTTAGGGAAGTGTTTCAAATGACTCCAAATAGTAAGGATTTGAAATCCTCCAAAATGATTCCAAAAATAGCTTGCAAGGATTTGAAATTCATTATAGAATGACTTCATCCAAACAATTTCAATGGATTTGTTATTATGGATTTGAAATCCATAGCTCAAATCCTTCCATCCAAATGGAGCCTAAGTAAATTCAATATACTTCTAACTGTGTAAAATAAAATAAAATTGCAGCTGAAAATTATTTTTAATAGACATTTAACCATTATTAGTTATGCTTATATTTTCTTATGCAAAATTTATTATTAATACTTTTTATCGGACATGATCCTCAAAATTTAATCTTTATTCAACTTTCATTTAGCTGATATATTAAGAAATTGGTTGGATTCAATTTACAGTGTCACCCAATGACTCCCAATATAAGTATGAGTTTGATTTGATTCAAAGTTTTCAATTGAAAATGTGAAGTTTTTGTCCTTTTACATGTTATTTTTAATAAACGATACTTCATAAGAAACTAAATCACTCTACAAATAAATATGAATAAAACATTACAATCATAAATGATCCTAGAAAAAATAAGATTTGTTAATTAAATCTCCGCTACCAGTTCACCTCCCAATAATGTTATTCAAGTAAAATTGATGACCAATGAAAATACCAATGAAAATATCACTTAATCCAACTTCGAGCTTCTCAACGCCTCATCTACCATTGGAATCATTGTGTCCATTTTTACACAGAAATTTTTTTTTTTGTTAATAATTCCATAGTCTTAATTGAAGTGAAATTGTAATTACTTATAAAATTTATACATTTAGAAAATACGAGTCTAGTTTTCAGCAAGTTAAAAAAATAAAATAAAAGTGAGAACATTTGGGTATATAAGTAACATAAAGTAGTTAATTTGTACTCGACAAACATAAATCGATATGATAGAATTGTATTAAATATTTTACTAAATATAAAGATTTATTTATTTAATAAGAATTGATACCTTTACTTTCACGAAAATAATTGGATGAGCTTTAGATAAAAGGCACGTTCAAACCAACACTTGTGTAAAATTCTAGATAAATCAATGATGGGGTAAACTGAATTTATATTTTTGACGATTAGATTATAATTTTCAGCGCATCAATAATAAATTAATAATATGTGGATCTTGTGGGTTGACAATTGTCGGAAGTGATACCAAGAGAGCAAAAATAGTACAATACATAGATTTGACGACATGTATAAGGTTTGACTTGATTTTCATATTATTTTGCTCGGAAGCTTATATGCAATAAATATTTTAGAATACAGAGTTGATGAAAAGTTGCAACCCATTTGAAGACATAATTTAGGGTATTTGTGGCAGATGACTAACCTTGTATCACTGGTACAAGAGGCATGAGTAGTCAGGGCAAATGATTTATCGTCAATATGTCGACTGACACTATTGTTAGAATGTTAAATGTCATGCAACGATTTATCTGATTGATGTGGCTAATTGCATGATATATAACATTTATTCGGACACATTTTCTCCTCTGTTAAGTTGAGTAATGTTGTCGAGTGAGATTGATATTTGTGGTCGATTGATGCAGAAAAAACCATTGTGGTACGTTTACCAGATCGGTCACTGACCTCGGACGATTGTTGTTTTTGGCGACCTTGATGCAAGTTCGGGCTATTTTGTGATGATTGATCTTATCAATATCATATGTTGGCATATGTCGGGTCGAACAATGCCTTATATGACAAAGGTTCTGACTCTTATTACCTTCAGGAAGCCCATGTAAGTCCAAGCGGCTACGATAATCTAGAGGGGGGGTGAATAGATTATCTCCATCTTTTCGATTTCTCCCTCTTTTTAAAACCGAATGCTCAAATACAATAATAAAGGTGCGGAAAATAAACAACACACGTCGATTTAAAGAGGTTCAACCCACCTAGGGCCTAATCCTCTACCACCCCAAAGTATATCGGGATGGATTTCGAAAAGAAAAAGAATTTTATTAATTACCAAAATTAATACAAATTCAACTTACAACACCTTGAAGAGCACCACACTCTTCTTCAACACCACCTTTGGAGATTACCACAATCTCCTTTGAAGATTACCACAATCTTCCTTCAACGGCACCTTGTGAAGATTACACAATCTTCAACCTTGAAGAATACCAAATTCTTCAACACCTCAATAAGAAGATTACCACAATCTTCTTGTACCTATCACCTAGATCATCAAAGTGTGCTCTTACCACAATAACACTCACAAGGATATCTTGTGTTTGAATGATAACCAAAAATCAAGATTACAACTCAATAATGAATAATACAATTTGAGTGCAAAGTGTAATCAAGAATAGCCTAGACCTCAAAGATGTGAAAGTGATAAGCTAGGCAATTTTACAACAAGAATAATAACAATGAAAGACCAAGTGTTTGCTTGAAGTGTATCTTGTTGTGTTGTATCTCAATTGTTGTGTTGGTTGCTCCAAAACTTCCTCTATTTATAGGAAATGATTGATCAAGCATAGGCTCCTCTTGGGGATTGAAAATCTACGAAAAATACAATTAAAATCAAGAATATAGTGTTAGAAATCAATCCCACAATTTTAGGAAATGTGTCGTTTGTCAAACGGTCATATTTTTTTTCATTAATACATAGGGCGGCCGGCCGCACAGAGATAAGAGAAAAAGAGAACACTTTGAAAATTACAACAGGCACGGCCGACGACGAGGCTTCAACCAGGTCGACCCCCTGTTTCAACCGGTCCCTCTCGTTTCAAAAATGCAAGGTTTTAGTCTGTTTCAAAAACGAAACTTGCAGTGCAGTAATGTCGGCCGATCATTGGCCGACGGCCGGCCGGATCGCGCCGACGCCAGTCGACCTGGCCGTTTTTCCTTCCGTCTCATTTTTTCTGCTTTCTAAAAATATCTTCAGTACGGGTTGCCCTATAGCAGGCTGGTCGACCACGACGAGTAAATGTTGTCCAATTTTTGTCAAAAATAAAACCCAAGAAATACTCCGAAAATTTAGTAAAAACATTTTAAATCAATCGAGAGTATTTAGACAACATTTAGGAACCTTGTTAAGGAGTGAAAAATCCATTGAAATAAAATCATTAAAAGTGTTGTCCATTATTATCAAAAATAAACTTGAGGAAATACTCCGAAAAATATTAAAAAGCATTTTAAATCATTTAGGAGTATTTGGACAACCTTTAAAAGCATTGTTTTGGTGACAAAATAAAATCATCAAAATTAAGATAAAAACATGTATCAAACAATCTCCCCCTTTTTGATGATTACAAACCAAAACAATTTTTACACAAACTAAGAGAGCAATTTTCGAAATGATTTTCCGGAAAAAACATTTGACCGTTTGGAAGCAACCAAAATTTCCAAAGAATATTAAAGCAACCAAGTAGGGAGTAAATATTTTTCAATAATAAGCACAAGCTCCCCCTATCAACAAGCATATCAAGAATAATGTAAAAGCAATTATCCATAAGCTAAAAGCTTTAGCTTTTACTATTTGCTCAAGAGCTTATAAGCTTCCCCTGTCACAAAACATCATTAATCAAGAGCTTATAAGCTCCCCCTGTCACAAAACATCATTAATCAATTTTATAAGTCCATAAATCAACAATTGGACTAGGAACAAATTACAACTTATGGCTTTTATGAGCCATAGCTTATAGTCCATAAATCAACAATTGGACTAGGAACAAATTACAACTTATGGCTTTTATGAGCCATAGCTTATAGCTTTTATGACAAGCTTTTATTAGCTTCTATGAGCTAATGAGCCATAGCTTATAGCTTTTATGACAAGCTTTTATTAGCTTCTATGAGCTAATGAGCCAATATCCTGTTTTTCTCCCCCTTTGGAATCATCAAAAAGAATGTTAGAATGGTGAAAACACCATACAATAATATCAAGGTGCGCCAAAGGGACGGTAAAAACCGTTTGAGCAATTTAAAGCATAATCATCCAAGGAAAGTGAGAGAATTGAAACATAAAAGATCCATAAGCTCATTAGTATGCTAAAAACATGATTTCAAAAAGATTTTAAGACATTTTGAAGCAAGAGAATCATGTAGAAGTTGAAAGTTTCATTGCGACATTTTAACAAACACCTTGTGTGCGTGAAAAAATAGAAGAGGTTGTATATAACCTTTGTAAATGGTTCAAGCCAAAAAAATTTCATATCATCAATCAACCTCATTACAAAGCTCAAAAAAATCATATGCACCATATGCAATAATTAGTTCATCAATTGAGAAGCTCAAAGTAGATTCTCAAGGGTTCAACCCAATTGAGATAAGCTAAGAATGATCAAGGCATTACAAATGCCAAAAATTAGAGCATCCATCAAGTAATAAGTCATGCTTTCAACAATACATGTATCAAATGTCCCAACTAAGCAAAATGAACAAAGCATTAAGAGAAGCACTTTTACCATCAAGTACTTCACACCAATTATCAAACAATGCTTAAGAGTATTTTTACCATCAAATACTCCATCAAAGTCATGATCATCCACAAGTCATTATCAACTTGCAATATTAACCCTTTTAAGAAAGACAAGCAAATATCATTAGTACAAATGAGTTTTACAAAAGTTCATAAAAGTACAAAGCAACTTAAATGAAAATGCTAGAAAGTAAAGGGGTGGGGTAACATCATTCCTCATCCGAGGAGAAGCAAGATCCGGAATTAAGTCCTTGATGAATTTCTTTAACTTGCCGATAGACTTTTGCATTTTGGAGGTCTTTTTTGCTCCAAAGCCTCATACCTCGTCTCATGAAAAGCCCTCATCTCATCAAATTCGGCTTGAGTATACCTCCTAGGCGGTTGAGCACCGGTATTACCCTCCGGATTGCTCGGTTCGCCCTCTTCCACCAATCTTGCGGCCCCGGCGTCATCAAAGACGTCATTAGGATCGGGAGACTCTTGACCTCTTCCTCTCGCCATTTTGGTTGGTCGGATTTCCATGTTCTTGCGCATAGTGACCATTTGGGTGATGTTATCAATGTCGAAGTCGTTTTCAAATACCTCCGAGTTACACTCCGACGAAGGTAGTCCCGATTGAATAAGAAGTTTACAAATCCAATTTCCCATAACCAACTTCTTATTACCTGAGTAATGGACTCGATAAGACATTGAATAAGTATGGCACCAAAGTTAAGTGGTTCCCTCCTAGCAATCTTATAAGTCAAAAAATAATCCATATTGCTAGGCATCTTTCCCGACTTACCACAAATGCAATATGCGACAATGACCGATAAAATGCGATGCTCAAGTGTCATTGCCAACAAAGAATACTTAGGCCATACTCCCAAATACGTCTTGACTTCTTTCATCGACACCCCCAACATTTCATCATTCCAAGTCCCACAAGAGAAATAATCCCAACCACCTTCTCTAACATGTAAAAAAGCAAATATCATTGGGAGTCCATCTAAAATGACGACCCTTTATAAGCGTTTAATTAACGGCAATCGCTTTCTATCATTATCATATTCGACCCACATATTGGCATAAAAGAGTTGGATAATATCATCATTGTTAGTCCAAGTGGCTACAATAATCTAGAGGGGGGGTGAATAGATTATGCCGATTTTTCGCAAATCACCCTCTTTTTCGAAACAACGAGTAGATAACAAAAATGTAAATGCGGAAAATAAACAACACTCGTTGATTTAAAGAGGTTCAACCCACCCAGGGTCTAATCCTCTACCACCCCAAAGATATCTCAGGGATGGATTTTAAAAAGAAAAAAGATTTTATTAATTTACCAAAAATTAATACAACACCTTGAGGATTACCACAACCCTCTTTCACCACTTTGAGGATTACCACAATCCTTTTACACCACCAAGAGGATTACCACAACCCTCTTACAACACCTTTGAAGATTACCACAACCTTCAAACACCTATCACCTAGATCATCCAAGTGTATTCTTACCACAAGAATACTCACAAGGATGTCTTGTGTTGAATGATAACCAAAATCAAGATTACAACTCAATAATGATTGATACAATATGAGTACAAGTGTAATCAAGAATTGAAAGCCTATACCTCAAAAAAGTGCAAGTGAAAGTGCTTAGGCTTAATACAACAAGATATATGAAAGTGTTTGCTCAATTGCTCTTTGCTTGTATATAGTGTGTTGTATCTTGTTGCTTGAATGAAGCCTCTATTTATAGGAGAGGTCTTGGCTTTGATTTCCGGACATTGGCTCCTCCTGGGGAGTGATTTTTGCGCAAAAGAAACCATTTAAAATCATCAATATAGTGTTAGAAATCAATCCCACAAAATAGGGAAAAGTTGTCCGAAAAACGCGGATAGTTTCTTTGTCAAACATGGGGTTCGACCGGTCGCGCAGAGATAAGATTGAAATTGAATTCTGCGAATTTTTACACAGGGGACCGGTCGAAGGGGTGCGACGGCCGCCTTAGTCGTGGACCGGTTGCCTTTCGAGCGTTTTTTTTAAACAGAGAAGTCGGAACAAAAATCCAACTTGCAGTGCTGGTCGCCGGCCGGCCGACCGGCCGACCACACACCGGTCGCCCACCTGGTCGACCGGCCGCCGCCCTGCTTTTTTCTTACGTCCCATTTTCTGTTTCTTAGCTCAACTCAGTCACGGGTTGCCCTATAGGGCGGACCGGTCGAGCTTGAAACAAATGTGTTGTCCAATGTTTTATTGAAAATAAACTTCAAGAAATACTCGAAAAATAGTAAAAACATTTTAAGATGATCGGAAATATTTAGACAACATTTAGGGACATAGTTTTGGTTTGAAAACATATTTGAACAAAGTCGAACATAATCATCAAAATCATGATAAAAACATTTATCTAACAAACTCCCCTTTTGATGATTACAAACCAAAACAATTTTCTTGAGGACGATTTTAAAACCAAATAAAATTTTCGGTTTTACAAGTAAACTATCCGTTAGAAGTATTTCATACAAAGCTCCCCTATTTATGAGCATATCAACAAACGATAATTATAAGTAAGAAGCCACAAGCCATAACAAGCTTATATAGATTGCATCATGAGCTAAGAAGCTCCCCTATCACAAGACTTATAATCAATGTCATGCGAGTCCGAGTTCAAGCCATGGACTAGGTATTTAGAGTCCACAATACTTATTACGAGCTTTTATTAGCTTCTCTTGAGCTAGCGAGCCAATATCCTGCTTTCTCCCCCTTTGGAATCATCAAAAGAATGTTAGAATGGTGAAAACACCATACAATAATATCAAAGTGCGCCAAAGGGACGGTTTATGAACCGTTGATCAATTAAAGCATCATAATCCAAGAAAAATGGGAGAAATGTAATATAATTAAGTTATACACTTGTTTTGATTGGCAAAACGTGATCCCAATAAGTATAGAAAACTTTTGAAAGTAAAGAGAATCATGTATAAGTTGAAATTTTCATTGTGACATTTCATCGAACACAATGTGGGCGTGAAAAATAAAAAAAAGTTGTATATAGCCCTTGTAAATGATCCAAGCCAAAAAATTTCATCACCAATTTACATCAAACATCATACAATACAACAATATAATTAAGCTCATCAAGATTATAAGCAAAAATTATCAAGAAATATACAAGAAAGCCATAAACTCAAGGGTTCAACCCAATTGAGCAAAGTAAGGAAAATTCTTACCATTTGATCGGAAAAGATGAGCAATGATGATGATAAACATGCTATATAAAGTCCAAGATATGAGTTGAATGAATGAAAATCAATTTTGAGTGACAATTGTGTGCATTTGGCAAAGGGGACGAAAAATGGCAAAAAGAAGTGAAATTGTCAAATGTCAAGACAGAAGCGAACTTAAACCAAAAATTTAGCCTAGGGCGACCGGGTCGTGGTTGAGGGCGGCCGGTCGACGTTGAGGGCGTCGGTTGCCCTCAACCTCTTCACCCCACTGATCTGTCAAATTTTTCAAAATCCGAATTTTCAACCAAAAATCCGATTTTTCGCCCCTAAGTTTTAAGAACATGCAAAATGCAAACGTAGACCTCATTCAATATGCATTATGCCTAACCGAGCTCGTATTGACGCAAAAGTCTCGGAAGTTAGCGGTTTTGTAAAAATGTCCGCTAATTGATCTTGAGATGGCACAAACGATATCTCAATTTTTCGTTTTGAAACACAATCCCTTAGAAAATGATGTCGAATCTCAATATGTTTAGTACGGTTATGATGAACCGGGTTTTGAGCAATATTTATAGCGGATATATTATCACAAAAGATAGGTACGTTTTCAAAAGAGCATTTGTAATCCGCTAAGGTTTGTTTCATCCAAAGAAGTTGAGTACAACAAAATGCGGCGGAAATATATTCGAACCGGCCGTTGAAAGAGAAACACGTTTTCTTCTTGAAAACCAAGAAACTAGACAATCGCTAAAAATTGACATGATCCGGAAGTACTTTTCCGATCATCAATATTACCCGCATAGTCCGAATCACTATAACCTTTAAGAGAAAAATTTTCATTATTTGGATAAAATAAACCATATTGAATAGTGCCTTTCAAATATCGAAAAATCCGTTTAACGGCACTCATATGAGATTCTTTTGGATTGCTTTGAAAACGAGCACATAGGCATACGGCATGAAGAATGTCCGGTCTACTAGCGGTTAAATAAAGTAAACTACCAATCATACCTCGATACTTGGATTCATCAACCGTCTTGCCTTTTTCATCTTTGTCAATTTTGACATTGGTTGCCATAGAGTCGAGACGGTTCTTCCTTCTTCAATGCCGAACTTCTTCAAAAGTTCTTTTGTATACTTTGATTGCGAAATATAAATACCTTCTTGGCATTGCTTAATTTGAAGTCCAAGGAAGAAGTTTAGCTCCCCATCATACTCATTTCGAATTCACTTGCATTAACTTGGATAATTTCTTGCACAAAGATTCATTAGTAGCACCAAAGATAATATCATCAACATAAATTTGCACAAGTAAACAATCTTGCCCTTTTTCAAAAACAAAGAGTGTAGTATCAACTTTACCTCTTGTAAAACCATTTTGCAAAAGAAAAGAGCTAAGTCTATCATACCATGCACGGGGTGCTTGTTTTAAACCATACAAAGCCTTTTTAAGTTTATAAACATCATTAGGCCTAGAAAAATTTTCAAACCCGGAGGTTGTTTAACATAGACTTCTTCTTGAATAATACCATTTAACAAAGCGGATTTAACATCCATTTGGTAAAGTTTGAAATTTTTGAAACAAGAATAGGCAAGTAAAATACGAATAGCTTCTAAACGTGCTACGGGTGCAAAAGTTTCATCATAGTCAACACCTTCTTCTTGACAATACCCTTGAGCTACTAACCTTGCCTTATTTCGAACAATGTTGCCTTGATCATCAAGTTTGTTCCGGAAAACCCATTTTGTGCCAATAATGGTTTGAGAAGGAGGACAAGGTACCAATTCCCATACATCATTTCTTTCAAATTGATTCAACTCCTCTTGCATCTCTA
This sequence comes from Rehmannia glutinosa, assembly GCA_016081115.2. NCBI lineage: Eukaryota > Viridiplantae > Streptophyta > Magnoliopsida > Lamiales > Orobanchaceae > Rehmannia > Rehmannia glutinosa. The sequence goes on from JABTTQ020001099.1 coordinate 133,827, forward strand.
GAAACCAATCCTCATCCTCAATAGCTTCTTTAGCATTTTTAGGCTCTTTTTGAGAAATAAGAGCTTTCTCGGCAAAGTTTCTTCGAGTCATTACTTTATCAAAGGGATCACCAATAATAAGATCTTTTGGGTGATCTCCCTTAAATTTCAATGCAACGGGAAGATCCGAGATATCACCTCTATCTTCTTGAGGACCATTTGAAGTGGACGGTTGATCATTTGATGTAGACGGTTGATTATCAATTTGAACAATTTGTTCAACAATATCCTCTTCATCACTATCGTCATTGGGTATTCTTTCAACACCCGAGGCTTCATTAAATTTGACATGAATAGATTCTTCAACAACCATGCTAGTCTTGTTGTAAACCCGATATGCTTTGCTCTTAGTTGAATACCCCATAAATATTCCTTCATCGGCCTTAGGATCAAGTTTGTCCAATTGATCCTTAGTATTCAAAATAAAGCACTTACATCCAAATATTTTGAAATAACTAATATTTGGAGTTCTTCCTTTCCAAAGCTCATATGGAGTTTTATTCATTTTAGGACGAATATAAACTCGATTAATGACATAGCAAGCGGTACTTACGGCTTCGGCCCAAAAATATTTTGGAAGAGAAAATTCATTGAGCATGGACCGACTCATTTCTTGTAGTGTCCGATTCTTCCTTTCGGCTACACCAAAATTCATTGAGCATGGACCGACTCATTTCTTGTAGCGTCCGATTCTTCCTTTCGGCTACACCATTTTGTTGAGGTGTTCTTGGAGCCGAAAAATTGTGTGTATATCCCTTGGTTTCACAAAAGACTCTAAACTCACCGTCAAATTCTCCGCCTCGATCACTTGAATAGTTTTAATAGATCTTCCTTTTCATTCTCAATGCGTCTACACAACTTAACAAACTCATTAACTAAGACGCTTTTATTTGCAAGAAAAAGAGCCCAAGTGTATCTAGAAAAATCATCGACAATAACGAAAGTGTAATGTTTTCCACTTAGACTAGCAGTACCAATATCCCCATACAAATCAAGGTGAAGCAATTGTAGGGGTTTGGTAGTGGAAATTTCATTTTTGGGCTTAAAACTACTCTTAACTAATTTGTTCTTTTTGACAAGTGTCACATAAGCCAAGATTTTCAAAATTCAATTTGGGTAGTCCTTTTACATGTTGGTTTTTGTAAATATTTTTCAAATTCTTGTATCCAACATGTCCGAGTCGCCTATGCCATAAACTCGTTAAATCATTATTGGCGACAAGACAAGAAACATTTTGACTAACCAAATCACTAGTACAAATTTTGTAAAGATTGCCTTTTCTATTTGCTTCACAAATAATATTACCATTTTTAAGAATAAGGCATTTTTCTTTATTAAAAGAAACATCATAATTTGAATCACAAAGTTGGCTAACACTTATCAAATTAAACTTAAGCCCTTCTACTAAAAGAACATTACAAAAGAGAGAAAGAAGAGTTACCAATTTCTCCATTTCCAAGAATTTTTCCTTTGCCATTGCCGAACATGACCATACCTCTTCTTGGAGCTTGATGTTTGTAAAAAGCTCTCTCCTCCCGGTCATATGGCGTGAACATCCGTGTCCACGAGCCATTTCGAATCCTCCATGGTTGTTATAGCCCCTATTACCTACAAAAGAATTTCTTTTAGGTACCCTATAATTTTGGGGTCCATGGGGGTTAGTCTTGAGACCTTTGGGTCTCCAAACATGTCTTGAGCTATTTCTCAATTTGCAATTATTAGCATAATGTCCAACTTTGCCACAATAAAAACAAGTAGGAGTATTATAATTATTAGCACGTACAAAAGTTGGACCTTGGTTATTTTTCTTAAAAACACTTTGAAATGGCTTATAACCAAGTCCCGATTTGGAATGCTCACCTCTTTGTGCATCTAAAATTTTTGTGACTTTATCCGTACTTATGTTGAAACGATGCACGTCATTTTTCAAACATTCAATATCTTTTGTGAGCGATTCCTTTTCGGTTTCAAGAGAATGAATTCTAGTAAGAGTAAGAGCATGAGCTTTGTCTAAAGATTCATAAGAGGTAAATAATTTTTCCTTTTCAACCTTAATCTCCTTATGCTCCTTTTTCAAATTTTTGTATTTAACGATTAAATTTTGAAACTCAATTTGCAATTCATCAAAATCACATTGCAAGTCATCAACTATGGAGGAAGTAGAAGAATTTGAGTGTACCTCATTGTTTTCATCGTCTATAGCCATGAGACCGTGTTCGGTTTCTCCTTCCTCATCGGTTGTTTCGAGTAGTTCATCCCATGTTTTGACTTCCGCATTTAGAGCCTTCTTTTTTTGTGAAAGGCTTCCTTTTCTTTTGCTCCTCTTCATCGAGCTTTGGGCAATCGGCAATGAAGTGCCCGGGTTTTCCGCATTTAAAGCAAGCATTATCTCTTGGTTTTCTTGCTTTATTTTTATTCACAAATTTTGCAAATTTTCGAACAAGTGCGGCCGTCTCTTCATCATCATCATCATTATCATAGTATGCATTATTAGAAGAAGAAGCAAGACCTTTAGGAATAATTTGCATACCCGATTGATTTGTGGATGGTTTGGAATTTTTCCTCTCCTTGAGATAGACTTCATAGATGAGTAGGTTTCCAATAAGCTCATCAAACTTGAAATGGCCTCCGTGATTGCCGTTACTTTTTCGGACCATGAGCCGGGAAGTGCATTTAGTACCTTGGTAACCTTGTCTTCTTCGGAGATGACTTTGCCGAGGGCCACAAGAGGATTGACAATATTGTCAAGCCTTTCCACCATTTTGAGATGCTTTCGCCATCATACATGTTAAAGTTTTGAAGTCTTTAACAAGCATGGTCTTTCTTGCTTGCTTGACTTTCTTAGTCCCTTCATAGATTGTCTCCAATTTTTCCCAAACCTCATGTGCCGACCTTATGCCTCTTATGCGATTGTACTCGGTGGCGGTAAGAGAACAATGCAAAATATTTAAGGCCTTACCGTTTAGAGAAAAAGCCTTCTTGTCGTTTTCATCAAACTCCTTGAAAGGTTTAGGAGCCAAGGTGCCATCCTCCGATTTCTTTGTTGGTTGATCAACTCCTTCAATGACCACATTCCAAATGTCGAACCCGCACCCTTGCAGGAAGCACTCCATACGGTCTTTCCAAAAGCGTAGTTGTTGGCGTCGAATAGTGGTGGCTTATTGGTAGAGGCGTAGGTGGTGAGATGAGCATCATTTGTAGCCATGGATCTTTCCTCTTTACTCGGAAGCAGAGCTAGCAAAGAGTTTGGCTTTGATACCACTTGTTAGTCCAGTGGCTACAATAATCTAGAGGGGGTGAATAGATTATGCCGATTTTTCGCAAATCACCCTCTTTTTCGAAACAACGAGTAGATAACAAAAATGTAAATGCGGAAATTAAACAACACTCGTTGATTTAAAGAGGTTCAACCCACCTAAGGCCTAATCCTCTACCACCCCAGTATCTCCGGGATGGATTTTAAAAAGAAAAAAAGATTTTATTAATTTACCAAAAATTAATACAACACCTTGAGGATTACCACAACCCTCTTTCACCACTTTGAGGATTACCACAATCCTTTTACACCACCAAGAGGATTACCACAACCCTCTTACAACACCTTTGAAGATTACCACAACCTTCAAACACCTATCACCTAGATCATCGAAGTGTATTCTTACCACAAGAATACTCACAAGGATGTCTTGTGTTGAATGATAACCAAAATCAAGATTACAACTCAATAATGATTGATACAATATGAGTACAAGTGTAATCAAGAATTGAAAGCCTATACCTCAAAAAAGTGCAAGTGAAAGTGCTTAGGCTTAATACAACAAGATATATGAAAGTGTTTGCTCAATTGCTCTTTGCTTGTATATAGTGTGTTGTATCTTGTTGCTTGAATGAAGCCTCTATTTATAGGAGAGGTCTTGGCTTTGATTTTCGAGACATTGGCTCCTCCTTGGGGAGTGATTTCTTTGCAAAAGAAACCATTTAAAATCATCAATATAGCTGTTAGAAATCAATCCCACAAAATAGGGAAAAAGTATGTCAAAACGCAACGGATAGTTTCTTTGTCAAACATGGGGTTCGGCCGGGTCGTGAGAGATAAGATTGAAATTGAATTGCGAATTTTTACACAGGGGACGGTCGAAGGGGGTGCGCCGTGTCGCCTTAGTCATGACGGTTGCCGACAGCGTTTTTTACGAAACAGAAGTCCTGGAACAAAAATCCAACTTGCAGTGCAGGTCGCCGGCCGGTCGATCGGTCGACCACACCGGTCGCCCACCTGGTCGACCGGTCATACGCCTATTTTTTCTTACGTCCCATTTTTGTTTCTTAGCTCAACTCAGTGCGGGTTGCCTTCTATAGGGCGGCCGGTCGAGCTTGAAACAAATGTGTTGTCAATGTTTTATTGAAAATAAACTTCAAGAAATACTCGAAAAATAGTAAAAACATTTTAAGATGATCGGAAATATTTAGACAACATTTAGGGACATAGTTTTGGTTTGAAAACATATTTGAACAAAGTCGAACATAATCATCAAAATCATGATAAAAACATTTATCTAACAATCATCATACAACACATAAGCATGCTCCCATAAATACATCCAACCTTGCTCCTCAAAAAATCCTCTTATAGTAGGATACTCATTTGTAAATGAACTAAAACGACACATTTTAGTCCGAGCAATAGATTTACCTCCCATCCCCGAATCCTCATAGTACCATTCCACATACTTATTGATGAAATTAATAGCATTGCGTGAATTAGGAGCTTGAGTAACAAGAGGTTTTTTACCTTTTGCCCAACGGCAATTTTCGAGCGAAATTGTTCCGCGAAGCTCGGTAATTTGGGCCCGAGAGAGAATGGGATTTTGAACATCATCACCTTCTTGAGCCACGTTTCTTTGAGCGGCTCGAATATCCCTTTGTTCGGCTTCGTCTCGCCGATTTCTCGAAGTACCCTCTCCGCCCTTTCTTCTCTTAGAAGTGGGATTTTGATCGGTGGAATTTCTTGGAGGAGCCATATATGTAAGATTCTTGTGAAAATAAGAAGATTAGCAACAAGAATCGTGAAAAATGATGAAGAATTGAAGATTTTGAAGAAGGGGAAAAAAATTTTGCTATAGGGTTTGAGAAAATGTCTGCGTCTGTTTTAAGAGTGAAGAGGAGAGAAAGTTTTAACCTGAAAAATTGGCACAGGCGGCCGAGGTATGGGGCGGCCGGTCGAGGTGCGGCGACTGGTCGCCCCGCTATGACCGGCCCGGTGATTTTTCTATATCCTGAGTTTTCCAAAATTCGATTTTTCACCCCAAAAGTTTTAAAACTTTGCAAAAATATAAGTTTGGACTATATCCAACAAATATAGGTTTTGGGAAAACATATAAATGATAAAATCGAGACTAAACACGTAGTGCCTTTTAAAAGAAAATATTTGCAAGATTAATTTGGGGCACTTAAGGGATCAAAATGAAATATCTTGAAAGATATGTGCATAAGCATAAAATCGAGTTTAAAGAAAAATACGAGTAGACATACCTCGATGGTTTAAGAAACTTGATGATGTAATAGCCAATGAGTATGAAATATGTATCCTACACAATTCTTAGACAACATTTTCATAGAAAATTCAAGTGTAGGCAAATAATATGAGATAACAAAAAGAGCTTATGCTATAAGATTTCATAAGAGATAATAAGCCACATAAGTCTAATAAAATGCTCAAGAGTTTTAGAAAATCATGCAAGGTCCCTTTTTTAAAAAAAATTTGAAACTCATAAATATATAAGAGACCTATTTTAAAAATAAATACTTGAAAATTCATTTTGCAATTAAGACACAATTAAAAGTATGCATAAAAAAAATGCATATACAAATGGGGAGATACGGTTTACCAATTACGCCGTTTCCATGGGTTGTGTCTTTCCCATTGTTGATGATATCTTCCCATTTCCAAGTTTGGTTACCTTCCCATGGTTGATGGTTTCTTCTTCTTTGAAAATCATCTTGTTGATGATGTCTTTGCCATTTCCAAGGATTGTGTTCTTCCCATTTTTGATTATACGCTCTTCTTGGAAATTGGCTTTGTTGAGAGTAGTTTCTCCTTCTTTGATCAAATGAAACGTTCATTTGATGTTTTCTTGGTGGCATGAATTTTCTCCGATTTTTGCTTTGCCGGGTACCTAATAGCACATTGTTTTGTGGTACCCTCATGTGTTTGGGTCCTTTAAGATTAGCTTTGAGACTTTTAGGTCTCCAACAATATTTAGAGCTATTTCTAGCCCGACAAGAATTAGCCGTATGACCCTTTTGCCACAATAAAAACAAGTAATAATTCTAGGAGCATAATGACCAATATGCATAGTGACTTGATCCTTTTTCATATGATTAACAACATTAGGCTTATGATCAAGTTCCTTATCACAATTATGAATATCAACAATATTGGACATTTTATTGGTACTCAAGTTTGATTTTAATAAATCCTTTTTCATGCAATCAATATTCTCAACAAGAGTACTATTTTCTTTTTCAAGGTTTCTAACCTTGTCAAGTGTGGTGGTGTGAGCACATGATAGTGATTCATAAGAGGTAAATAAACTATCCTTATCATTTTTCAAAATATTGAATTCCTTTTTCAAATTTTTGTATCTAACAAGTAAGCTTTGGAATTCATTTTGAAGTTCATCATAATCATTTTGTAAATCACTATAATCATTTTGAATGACAATATCATAGGAAGTAGAGGGTTTAAGACATACCTCATTTTCTTCATTGATGCCCATAAAACAATATTCAACTTCTTCATAATTGGAAGTTGTAGGAGGCTTATTCCTTAGATTTGAGCTTGTATGATCTTGAGAAGTAGATGCTTTTGTTTGACTTCTTTCATTTGCAAATACTCCATAGATGGCTTCTAATTTTTGCCATACTTCATGTGCGGACTTTATTCTACAATATGTTCATTTTCTAAATTAGTAAATGAACAATACAAAATATTTAAAGCCTTACCGTTTAAGGAGATGATTTTCTTTTCTTCATCATTGAGCTTTTTGAAGCCTTTTGAGGTGTATGGTGTATCTTTCATCGGAATGGATTCTCCATTAATGACGGTGTTCCAAATGTCGAACCCGCAACCTTGTAAGTAGCATTCCATTCTTTCTTTCCAAAATATAAAATTTTTGGAATCAAACCGAGGTGGCTTGGTGGTGGAGGTGCACGATAGATGAGCTTCGTTAGAGTAGCGTCGATCGTTTCTCTTCACTCGCGATGTGAAACGAGCTTGCCAAAGAGTTTGGCTCGATACCACTTGTAAGTCCAAGCGGCTACGATAATCTAGAGGGGGTGAATAGATTATCTCCATCTTTTCGATTTCTCCCTCTTTTTAAAACCGAATGCTCAAATACAATAATAAAGGTGCGGAAAATAAACAACACACGTCGATTTAAAGAGGTTCAACCCACCTAGGGCCTAATCTCTACCACCCCAAGATATCCAGGGATGGATTTCGAAAAGAAAAGAATTTTATTAATTACCAAAATTAATACAAATTCAACTTACAACACTTGAAGAGCACCACACTCTTCTTCAACACCACCTTTGGAGATTACCACAATCTCCTTTTGAAGATTACCACAATCTTCCTTCAACGGCACCTTGTGAAGATTACCACAATCTTCAACCTTGAAGAATACCAAATTCTTCAACACCTCAATAAGAAGATTACCACAATCTTCTTGTACCTATCACCTAGATCATCAAGTGTGCTCTTACCACAAGAACACTCACAAGGATATCTTGTGTTTGAATGATAACCAAAAATCAAGATTACAACTCAATAATGAATAATACAATTTGAGTGCAAAGTGTAATCAAGAATAGCCTAGACCTCAAAGATGTGAAAGTGATAAGCTAGGCAATTTTACAACAAGAATAATAACAATGAAAGACCAAGTGTTTGCTTGAAGTGTATCTTGTTGTGTTGTATCTCAATTGTTGTGTTGGTTGCTCCAAAACTTCCTCTATTTATAGGAAATGATTGATCAAGCATAGGCTCTCTTGGGGATTGAAAATCTGAGAAAAATACAATTAAAATCAAGAATATAGTGTTAGAAATCAATCCCACAATTTTAGGAAATGTGTCTGCGTTGTCAAACGGTCATATTTTTGCTGTCAATACATAGGGCGACCGGTCGCACAGAGATAAGAGAAAAAGAGAACACTTTGAAAATTACAACAGGGCGACCGGTCGACGTAGGCTTCGACCGGTCGACCCCTGTTTCAACGGTCCTCTCGTTTCAAAAATGCAAAGTTTTAGTCTGTTTCAAAACGAAACTTGCAGTACCGAGGTCGCCATTTGGGCGATCGGTCGACGCCCAGCGGCCGGTCGACCTGCTTGTTTTTCCTTCCGTCTCATTTTTGTTTCTAAAAATATCTTCGTCACGGGTTGCCCTATGGGGCCGGTCGACCACGACGATTTAAATGTTGTCCAATTTTTGTCAAAAATAAAACCCAAGAAATACTCCGAAAATTTAGTAAAAACATTTTAAATCAATCGAGAGTATTTAGACAACATTTAGGAACCTTGTTAAGGAGTGAAAAATCATTGAAATAAAATCATTAAAAGTGTTGTCCATTATTATCAAAAATAAACTTGAGGAAATACTCAAGAAAAATATTAAAAACCATTTTAAATCATTTAGGAGTATTTGGACAACCTTTAAAAGCATTGTTTTGGTGACAAAATAAAATCATCAAAATTAAGATAAAAACATGTATCAAACAGCCCATTGTTTGGTGTTGATCTTACCAGATTATTTTCACGTTGGATGACACAAAATATATACTATTGCCAATTTATTTCAAGTATTTAATTCCAAAATTAATTATTTATTCACCCATAATTATTAACTATTTGGTGAAATTATTATCAACTGGTCAATATTTATTTGTTCTAATGTATTATTTTGATAAATCGACAAAATATATTAATATATATTATTAAAAAAATCATATTTTATGACTTATTGTACACACACACACACATATATACTAGAACAATACCCATGTGTTACACGGGACTTGTCCAAAAGATAAAATCCACAGTGTTTAAAGTTAGTTTATGACTAACAATACAAAAGAAGCTAAATCCAATAAGTCATAATATAAATTTCTATTCTTTACGATATCACATTTACATACAATCTTCCATTGTCGTTGTTAATAATAAAAATTATTTTTTCCTATCTTTTCTATAGCATATGGTCATACTGCTACAAATAATCAAAAGAGCTTATTTGTGAGTATTTGTTGTCCATGTAAATAATCATGCATTGTTGCTTATTCTGCTAATGAAAGCTTTTTTTTTTCTAAAAAAAATAGTATTATAATTTTTTATAAACTTACCAACTAAAATATTCTCGGAACTTGTATTGGATTTGATATCAGGTAATCCCATCAAGTTGAATCCAAACTAAGGTATAGGTAAGGTTTCTGACTAGAGGTGGCAAAATCCAGCTCGGCCCGTGGGTCGGCTAAGCCAGTCCGAGGTTTGGGCTAGAGTGGGCTGCAATTTTTGAGGCCCGAAAAAATATCGGGCCTATTTGGCCCGACCCAAATGGATCGACGGACCGGGCTAGCCCGGTTTTTTTGGGTCGCTCCGAGTTTTTTCTACATGGAGTGCATACATGGGTTGGGTCGTAATTTCGTGGTCCGACCAAAATCAGACTGGCCCGACCCGGCCCAAATCTTTTGCAGAAGTACCTCTATTTCTGAAGGCCTCACAGGAGTACAATTGTGAAACTAAAGACGATATGCATGTCTAGTAGTTTGAATTCATTGTCATTTTTATGTATTACAAAATTTGTAAGATAATAGAAGCTACCTTGTATTGTAATATTTGAGTATTTTGGGATGTGATACTTCAGAATGAAAGCTTGAATCTTATCACTCTGGATACACAAAAGGGTTCAATCCTCATTTTTTTACTCCCTATAAATGATAAATATCAAAGAGGATTAAACCTAAAAATGATAAATATCAAAAAATAAAATGAACAAAAAAATGAGTAAATCAAAACCGATGAAACATTCAATACCTGGATATTAAAGAGTATGAGTTCCGTACATTTCTTCTTTTCAGGCTTGAACTGCGAATGTGTGTACCGTAACCACTCACATCGTACATTTATATTCCATGTCTCTTTCTCAAGGTTGATATCAGAGATAGCGTTCATTTTAGTAGTCATTTTTTCTGCAATATGAAGTCAGTGGGATAACTTAATTTGGTATAATTATAATTAAGGGGGAAAAACATTCAAATTAACCAAATGGATGTGATTGAGCAGTGAAGTGAGCAATGGTCATGGTTGATGGATCTATCAGAGGGCAATTACAGATGCTCTGGGCGGCAACATATGCAACAGATGCGGAGAATGGTGGATGCAACGTCAACAGGAGATGTGAGGTTGGGAGGTGAGAGAGAATTTAAAAAAATGAGGGTGGAGCTATTAACCGATGGCAATTCCGGTGATAGAGCCAACGACGGCGTTGCAGTAGACAACTGATTGGAGAGAACGCCAAAGAGGGAGATATATGAATCTGGTATACGGGCTAGGTAAACAATTAATTATTTATTAGGCATATAATTTTGATCGTTAATTTATTCTGTAACATAAGCTAAATAATCAATTATTCCAATCAACGTCATTGAAATCTACTTTAATTGGCGTATATGGGTTAATTAGAAAGAAATATAGTTAATACGAGTTGATTAGGTTCGATAAAAAGAAGAATATGAGTTAATTAGAAGTGTAATTCTAACCGTAATTCTGTGTATATATAGGGGCTAACATGAGTGATATGGGGAAGATTTGCCAATACAATTATATATGCATCAAAATTTAAGTTGATTTTTTATGGGTGTATATCTAGAGGCTAGGGTGAGTGATTTGGGGAAGATTTCCAATACAATTATATATGCATCTAATTTTAAATTGGATTTTTTTTGGCACGTCTAATTTTTACCAGATTTACCATTAGAAGTCAAAATAAATTTTAAGTTACTTTTGTAGCTGTAATTTTTTAATCAAGCAATAGTAGTATTTATATCCTGATTTCCGGACTATTTAGAAGATTTTGTAGACTTTCCATTGATAATTATCATATTATTATATTATTATATATTATATATTATATAAGGAAATCCAATTTTACCATTAGAAGTGAAATAAAATCCAATTTATAATTTGAAGATTAAGGTGTTGATATTAGTTGCCACATGGCTAAATGTGAAGACGATACATAGATTGGGATAATATGGTGTTGACACTTGTACTGAATTGCAGAGGTATTGACGTATGGCAAGAATAATTTTTCTTTTAGTATATAGTGTTGATATGTTATTTTTTGTCAATAGTTTATGTAAATAAACTGCCAAATTGTAAAACAATGTTGAGTTTTTTTTTGTTTTTTTGTTTTTTACAAGTTGAGCTTGTTGGGAAGTCAAATTAATTTTCTTAACGTTTAAATATCGGGATGAACTTTATATAAAAAGCACATTCAACCTAAAACTGATGTAAATTAGTAGATAATTAATTGATGGGGTAAAATTGACTTTATATTGTTGACATGTGGATTTGTATTTCCATCGTATCAATAATAATAGGTAGCTCTTGTGGGTCAACAACTATCGAAAGTGAAATCAAAAGAGTCAAAACGATAAAATACATAGATTTGACGTATTGGAGCATGTTGGACTTAATTTTCATTTTGTTATTTAGCTTGGAAACTTAAATGCAATAATTACTTTAGAAATACAAAGTTGGTGAAAAGTTGGAATACATTTGCAGCACAAACGAGGGTATTTATAACACATAAGTAACATTCTCCCATTTGTATAAGTGGCACGAGTAGTCATAGAGGTGATGATTTCTAGTCAATAGGCCAACTGACACAATTGTTAGAATGTTAAGTATTATGCGGCGATTTATCTAATTGATGAGACTAATTTGTGTGATGTATGACATTCATTGGGACATTGAATTCGAACAACTATTCATGCGGCGATTTATCTAATTGATGTGGCTAATTTGTGTGATGTATGACATTCATGGGGACACCGAGTCCGAACAACTATTATTGCTGACGAGCCTTATGAACCAGGGTTTTGACTCCTATTACTTCATTGAGTCCATTGTTTGTCAAGGATATTAGATTGTTATTCCACGTTGATGCAAAACATATATTATTGTCAATCTATTTCATTACTTAATTCATAAATTAAATATTTATTCACCCATAATTATTAATTATTCGGTGAAATTATTATCAACTGGTCCATATTTATTTGTTCTAATAAAATATTTTGATAATTCAATAAAATATAAATAATATCTATCAATAAATAAATCACAATTTTATACTTCTTTTTATAAATTATTTTATATTTTATTTTATATCGAAACAAAAAGGTAAATGGTCATTGGTTTATGTAATGTAAATAAACGGTAAAACAATGACCCCATATGGAATCGGCGAATCGCCCTCTCAAAAACATTGAGACGGTCTGTTTCCCGCCCATCCCTTAAATTTCAGTCTTCTTTCACACACTTCACGCACTTACTCCAACACCGTCTTCCTCATCCACCGCCGCCCTCGCCGCCGCAATGGAATGCGAGACAGAGTCCACTATCCTCTCCAAACTCCAATCATCCATCGATCTCTCCGGCATCCACCGCCTAGTCACCGCCCACCTCCACCCTTTCACACCTTTATTCAAACCCTCCACCACCACCACAAAGAAACCGGTGAAATCTGCAAAATCTAAACCCCCAGATAATCCCCCTTCCACCCGCCATCTTGCCAAACAGTTCTTATCCTTCATACACAAGTCCATCTCTCTCATACCCAAACGCCTATCCGAATCCCCCAAAATTTCCCAAGACTCCGCCATGGAATTGTTTGATAGTTACCGCCTCTGCCTCGACTGCCTTGACTTGATTGCGCCAGAGCTTGCTGGAAAGCCGCATTCAGTTAAGGTGCAGAGAATTCGGTACATACACTGTTTGGAGCAGTGGGAGTTGTACAAAGAGGCGGAAGCCGAGGGTTTTGCGGTGCTTGAGAGCTTAAGTGAGATTGTTAGAGGAGGATTGAAGGGTAAATTGAGAAAATCAAAGGCGCGTTTGGTTCCTGAGTTGAACCAGGAGAACGTGGATCAAGAAGTTGCGGCTGTAATCTTAGAGATCGTTGTGACCTTAGTGAAATGTGCGTCAAAGAGGAGGAGTAAAGTGGATGCCGATTACTGGAGAGTAATTTCTTTGGTGAATGAATCTGAACCGTGGTTCAAGTATGACTGTATGCACTGATTTGAGCTTATGTATGTTGAGTTTTTTCTTAAAAAGCACATGCATATATTTATTGGAGTCACAAATATTACCCCAGTCCTGCTTTTAGTGGTTTTGAGTTAAGATATTCTGTACTAGTAAATTGGTTTTAGATTCTAAAGGTTGTAAAGTTGATTGTCTTGCTTTTAACAATTTAGGATCTTGGATGCCAAAGACTACGAGAAATTCCACCGGTTCTTGGAGACAAATTTGCATATAATTGCTCTATTTTTGGTAGCGGAGATAAAATCTTTTGGTATGGATTTGATATGTGAGTTTTCTTCTGTCACCTTTAAAGAGTACAAGAAATCAGATGCTCAAGATCAAATGAACAAGGTGAAGGATTGCCTGGAACTTAGCTTTATTCAACTCTAACGCCTAATTGATGTTGTTTTATCATTGATGTACTCATTCTCTTTCATTTTCTTTCTTTTGTCACAGGTTGCGCTCAAGATTTGTTCTTTCTTATTCTCTCAGATAGAGATTCTGTCCACTGACATTATTCTTGATGTGTTAAAACATGTCCTTCATTTAATGGCTGCTGAGTGCAAGGTATTTCTGCATAAAGAAAATATTTAACTGTTTGTAATTACTACCACTGACTGGAATACACATACTAGGTGCGTTTTGAGATCAACTTAAACCAAAACTAATGGATATTATGCAATAGTATAGTGAATAGTTTGTGATCTGCATAAAGAAAATATTTAACTCTTTGTAATTACTACCACTGACTGGAATACACATACTAGGTGCATTTGGAGATCAACTTAAACCAGAACTAACAGATATTATGCAAGAATACAATGAATAGTTTGTGATATGATAATTGTTAGTATGTAGTTTCTCGGGGTATGCCTTGAGTTCGTTCCGCAAGTGTTTACAAATATGATAATGTAATTTTACACAATACTTACATTTCCACGGTCACAGGGATGGTCTTCAAAAGTTTCACTTGAAAAATTTCTGGTACTTAAAAACATTCCGCAATATCTTAAAGGTGAATACCATCAAGTTCGAGTCTACTAAACTGGAAATCCTGGGGACATTCTGACTGTTATGGTTCACTAGTTTTTTCTTGACATGATAACATCAGTGAATTTTTGACCTCCACTTGTCAGATTACCACAGTGTTTAATCTGTCTTACTTCTATTGTGTTGTTTCCGCTTCAAAGGAGCAATATCTTTGTGCTGGATTTAGGGATTTATAGACATATAATTTTTTTTTGTCAATAATAATAGTCTTCATTACAAAGCAGAGGGTTAAGCTTTCAACAGTGTACCATAGTTATCCAGAGTTGGATAATCTGGTCAATTGAATCTTAAAGACAAAATTATTAGCTTGAGCTTTTCTGTTAATACTCCTAGAGGAAGTCTAGGTGGTATCACACAATTAAAGAACTCTTAGCCGCTCGAACTTGAATTTCAGTTCTGTTTAAGTTTTAACATGAATCAGATGCCCAAAATACTTCTTAGGTTGCTTTTATATTAAGAGTTGTCTCAGCTCCTTTTCAAATCTTACTAACTGGAATAACCTAGATGTGTATGCAAATTGTCCACATTGGTTTTCTTTTACTCGATGGTATCACAATGGAATTCTGATGGCTGTTTTTCCAGACCATGTCTAAATTCATCATGCGGAACTTTTTCTAGCTCCCCTGCAGAATGAGACACTTATGAGTTTTAGAGAACGTCAGTTTTATCATCCAAAAAATTTGCCATTGTCACTGCAACTTTTGCACTTTGTGAAAATAATGCAAAGATTATGTTTCCAATACTGAATTAGTTTGCCTGTAAATTCAGTTTTCAGTTATATATTGGAGATGTGACATTCATATATCTGATCTTTTTCTCTCTTTAGATAACATTATTATCACTTTCAGGTGACTGTTGTACTGTAATGAAAGGTCTTATCCTTCCGTTTGTTGGTACTTTCCTGCATCCTATTTGTGAAAGTTAATTGCAACTTATTCAGCTTCTGATGTTAGTTGATTGCATTTCGTTTTCAGCTGGAATTTATTGATTGTTATTCATCCATAAGGAGTTAATGGATTATGCTGAATCAAACCACCCATCAAAAACAGTATTATCAAGAAAATGCCATTGCTTCCTACAATACTAAGAGAAATAATTTTTATCCTAAAGCACCCAGGGGTATATACCAATTTTATTTTGTTTTCAATAATATCCAATTTCTGCATCCCTTATGTTCTATTCTCCTTTATCTTTTTCATTTCATTTTTTGGTCCATCTTTCAATACTCTGTTTACTGGAGCTGAAATATTTATTGTATTAAAGCATGGAAGAGGTTCAGTAAAGAGAGAGAAGTCAAGTATAGAAAGATTTTATAAATTTTTCCAACTTTAATGTACATTACTCTTGAGGCATTTTCTGTGCATCATCAATTTTATACACCTTTTTATAATAAATTTTATGCTGATAAAAAATGATAGGCCTCAGTCTGTTTGGAAGTTGTTTCTATAAACCTAGAACTCTGCTTCCAGCCCTAAGGTTGCCCAACTCTATTTTCCCCCCTCCCATTTACAATAACTGGGCATATGGAAGTACATTTTGATAATAGTTAGTACTTGAAATCTCTCTTTTACTTTTTCGTAAGTATTGTCAGTTATTTTTCATCCCATCTGTTGCCAGTGTGGTCACTAACTATGCTTTAGTTTTACTTGGCAGGTTGGAGAGGAAAAAACAACTCTGGGATTTCTGGAACTTGTTTGTTATTGTGCAAACAAATGTCATAGTTTAACTGTGACTTTATGTGATCCAGTTGCGGAACATTTGTATGGATTAGCAGGTCATTTTCAAAAGGTACTTGCTTTGCACTTCAAAGTTGTGTGCTTCTCATATTGGCCCACAAGAAAAATTTACTTTATTTTACTTATTTGACAAGAGTAATGTATTTTCTTTAAAGGATATTCCATTCATCAGTTCTATTCTGAGGCTTTACGCGAGTGGATTGTTAGTAAGTTCATCAAAAAAACAGTTGAAAGGGGAAGAAATAGAAAAATGTAAAAATGCTCCACTAGGATCTCGTCTTCAAGTTCTGCTCAATAACAAGGAACGGCTTCGAGAAGTGGGTGCTTCTATTAATTTATTGAATGGCCACCTCGGTATTGGTGGCAAAGAGAAGAATTCCCATCACAAAGGAATCTCAATTTCACCTTACTGGGGAGCACTCAAATTTTTGTGCCAGTCACTAGCAGAGTCCATCCATCTTAATAGGAAAGAGTTTTTTTCGGAGGAAGAGAGTTATTCGGATGATTTAAGCAGTATCCACGATGTGTTTCATCAGTTTTGCTATATTTTTCTCCAATGTCTAAGGTACCTAACTTGGGCTCTGCACATGAGGATGCTTGTCTCTATATTTTCCATTTAATGTATTTCAAATATAGTTAGTTGCCTTTAATAAGATTTTTTGGACTTTTGTGTATTCTGGAGGTTCTTAGATTAGATTACATTTTGATGACCTACTTGGTGTACATTTCCTTATGGATGTAGTGTGGCTGAAAGGGAGAAAGAGACATCCGGAGACAATCACAAAGTGATATCCGTTGTAGTTGTTGCTGCTCTTATGCTCTCATTCAAAACAAAGCAAAATATTAAGGTTCCCATTTCATCAGAAATTTAAATATGGATACTATGGTAATTATTGTTTTGTCTGTCGACATTTTGAATTTCCCTCTTTTGATCTGATGTGTTTGCAGGAAAGTACTCACTTGGTAAAGCATGTTATTTCAACTGAGTGGGTTCCAGTTAAGAGGCTTAAGTACTTGTATGTTTCTCTGCACAACATCGCTGTAATTTTGAACCGGAAAAAGTGGCTGAAAGAGGTATTAACAATTGATAATTTTATATTTTGTTGCATCGCTTTACATTTTGCTGGATTATGTACTTGATCATCTTTAATATGTAGCTATCAATGTCTCCTACTTTGCCTATGAATGTTGCTGAGTGAAGCTATATGCATGTTTGTCTTTAAGAAATAAAGTCTCTCTCTCTCTCTCTCTCTCTCTCTCTCTCTCTCTCTCTCTCTCTCTCTCTCTCTCTCTACCCTGCCAAAGGAAAGTGTTTGTCTAGAAAAACCACCTTATGTTTTTGCTTTTTGGTTGTCTTTTGGCACTTTGAATGATCAAGACGTATATTTAAGGTGTTTTGCCATTGAATTTCTTGATTTGAAGTCCATTTGCAAAAATTTTGTAATCAGGGATGGAAACTTGGCACGCCCCGTCCCAGACCCTCCCCACGACTCGTGTTGGGTCAGGTCAGTCTGTGTATCACCTCTGGCTTGTGGGTAGCCACCCCGCCTAGTATTTTTGTTTTTTAAAACATATTTAATATATGTTTTACAAAATATAAGATAAAAAACTTATTACTAATACAAAATACAAGATAAAAATATTATAATAATAGAATTTTATCCAACAGGGGTGGCCCCGCCCCGCCCCACGACCCGTGGTGGGTCGTCCCGCACTGTGGAGTGGATGGGGGCGGATCTGGGTCTTCAAGTACTTGCCCCGCCCCATTGCCATCACAATATGTAATTGGTAGTTGGTGGTTAATTTTAAGTAACTTTTGGGAAAAGTCACATTTTTAGAAGTCGATTTTGGAGTTGTAGATGTAGTGGCTTTTGATTTTTATTTTCCCTTACGCTTCTTCGAGACAGTAACTAAAGTGCATTGATCAAACACTTGGCTATATCAGGAAGCACTTCTTGAAAGCCTGTATTGAATGGTCCATCCCATAATGGACTTATCACTCTTGAAGTGGACTTAACACTAAAAATGTTATCCTTATTTACACTTGGCAAAAAGGGCATCCATCTGGTCTGCCTGGTAATGTAATACTTGTAGCATTTATACATGTAGAAAATCTTGATGCATGTAGATTTACCTCTATCTGCTAGTATTAGCTAACATTGAGATATGTCTCTTTGTAAAATTATGTGCAGGCTATAAAAGCTTTAAAGTTATGCTGTAAAGCTTCATGGTATTATGTGGTAGATCTTTGCAAATTGCACGTCGAGAAATCACATGTGTCTCATGATGATGTGCCAGAAAAGGACATCTCAGATTTTGTCACTGAGGCATCTGGAAAAATTGCTTTTCTTCTGGAACTTAATCGAGAAGGTAATTGCAAGATAAATGGAATCATTAAGGAAAGCCTTGAATGCTGGTCTGTTTCGGAAAATTTGATTGCAACGCTACCAACTCCTGTGTCTTTGGTAAAGGAGTGGGTAAAGGTAACATTTCATGGCTCGCTGCAGGATTTAGCACTATTTGATGGCAACCCTATCTGATTGTGACCTTGTTTGCAGATACAATATTTACTGTCGAAGGATGAAGAGACAAAGCATGGCATAATGTTGTATTCATTGCTTTCATCTTCTAAAGAAATATCTAAGATGGCTCTTGGAAAATTATTGGAAGAGGTTTCTCTCCCTCCCTCCCTCCCTCCCTCCCACTCACATGCTTGTTCTCTACGATTATATCCACCTTTGAATTTGATGTCCTTATCCCAACATTTCTTGCTCGACTTTATTAGGAGCTTCTTGCATATGATGAAAAGAGTCACCTGAATCCAGGATACTGTCTCAGAATGCAAATGAAAATCATTGGTGTCCTTCTAGAAGAGGTTTATGTTACAAAAGATAGTAATTTAAAGAAATCCAAAATTCTCATTGAAAAGGGAAAAGTACTAAGAGCTCATGGAGTTGCACGACTTGATGAATGCATCCAGTGTCTATCAGATGCTATATCGACATTGGTGGGCACTATGATACTATTTCCTTCTTGTATTGTGTATATGTTTTTTATAGTTCATTTTGTTTGACATGAACATCTTCAAAAACAGAAGTTAATATACGGCGCGAGAAAAAGATGCAGTTCTTGGGTTCATCATCTGCTTGTACATGCTTATATTTTGCGTGCACTATTTACCCAGGAAGCAGCAACCAACTCGATGGTTTTATCACCTAAAAGGCTAGTCTTCTGCATCAAATAAATTACATACCGGAAGGTTATATTAGTTGATCATCGTGGAAATGTTATTCTGTTATTGATGCTTTACTGGCTTTATTTTGACAGTGGTTTTCTTCATGACATTCATGCTGCATTGAATCTCTGCTTGAGCCCAGATCATGACCATGCAGATGAACAATATGAAGACATGCTATATTTATGGTATCAACTCATGGATTTGTTATCAATCAAGGTAAGAGTTACTGTTTATGTTTATGCAGTTATGGAGAAGGTTCTTGACATGTTTGTTGTTGCATTGCAACTCTCATCTATGTTTTCTCGCTCCAGGGCTACTTGGAAATTCACCCAAGCTTGTATGATGTTGTGATCAAGTTATTTAATGGGAAGAACTTTTCTTTGGTAAAGATTGTGTCTGAGCTCTGGAAAAATAAAAGGCTTAGTCATGCTCTCTGTGCTTCACCTGTAAATCATATGTTTGTCAAAACTTTTTCTAAGCATCAGAGTCAACTTGGTAACTCTGCTGAATTTTGGAGAATGTGCATGGAGGAATTGAAGCCCCTCGTAGTAGGGTTCGGTCACATCAATAATGAGATTAAGCAAGCAGCTTCTGATCTATCTTCCAATGTAAGCTCCTGTAGTAATTCGCTAATTTGAGATGCCACTTTTCAACATTTAAAATTGAAAAATATCATCCCACCTGTTATCTCATATTCTCCTCTAATTTCATATGGTAGGTTCCACTATCCAGTTGTTCAATCTTTCTTTCGTCAAATCTCTACTATGACTCCGTCTGAACGACTGATTTCAAGTGGAAGAATTATTGAGGTAACCTGAATTGAGGTGCTGCTTTCACAATATTTGCATTTTTTTTTTTTTGTAGGTAGAAAATATACTATGGTACTATCATTAGCTAGGTCTTTGAACCATGTATTTATGGGGAATTTCTAAAATATTAAAAAGTATGCAACTTTAAGTAGAGAATGACTTCTGGAAGGTCTTAAGAAACCATCTATGCTGGACTATTGTTTTTGCAAATAGTTTTAGCTTTTCAAAATAATTTCAAGTGAGGAAAAGATAATTTCCATCATCCAAGAATAATAAGACTAATGATACTGCTAAAGAAAGTTGTTTTCCTGCTCATGTGATTTATCCACTGGAAGAATTGCATTCTCTTCCATTACTGCTCCATTTTTATTGCTTATTTGGTGGTGTTAATTAATTATAACCTCTGTCTGAGTGTCAAAGTCCTCCAAAATTGGCTGATGATACCATCCCCGACTACTTAATATACTTTGCTTACTGTTAGTGATTGCTGCGAGCATACATTAGGTGCTGTTGCATTTGCAGAAGAGTTGTATGCATCAAACCCTAAAGTTTGTCTAAGTAAGCTTTACTATATTCTTCTAATGCAACTTTATGCGGCTTCCATAATTGTAAGTGGTTGCATATTGTAGTTTATTTGATTCCTATACTTTATAGATGATCTTGCTCCCTGATGAATACATTAGTTCCACTGAACTACTCATTGCTCAGGCAAATTTATTCTCTGTAACAAGGTGTTTAACATATTATAGGCTCTTACATATGCAAAAGAGGCCCATCGCTTGCGCAGTAAACTTTTACAACAAAAATTTGAATATTCAGTGGAGAAAATGACAGAGACATTTGATGAGAGTGGGATGATCATCGAAAGGACTTACTATGGCATCAGCACCTTTAAAGTCAAGGATATCATGGTGACGAAAGGTTCTTGCGGTTATGAAGGTGGTGTCCTTACTCCTTGGAATGTGCTTAGCTGTTACCTTGAAAGCATATTCCAGGTATCATTGTGAACATGACATCTGAAGCTTCTTTCTATAGTTACAGTTTGTATAATCAATTATAATGTATATCAACTGCTTGTCTAGGTTGGAGTTGTTCAAGAGATCCTTGGAAATGTGTCTGAGGCTGAAATGCTTTTACGGTGGGGTAGAAATGTCTCCCAGTCTCAAGGCCTACCACTTTTTGAAATTTCTTTCTCTTCTATGTTGGGTATGTCCTTTTATGTGTCACTTTTCCTAGTCTACCATGTATTGACAAAACTACACTTGGTTAGGAAGTGATTTTACTGTCTTATATCTGAATCTCATCAGGAAAACTATACCGCAAACAAAAGCTTTGGAGCGTGGCTGAAAAAGAATTGTCCAGTGCTAAGAAAACTCTAGCCGACAACCTTGACATCATTTCCTGCAAAAAATGTTCACGTATGTTGGAATTTTCCATTAATCAGGAAATTGGAGATTTATTCTTGAGCAGTTCTTGCATTGCTGGAGAGTCGCCTTTTACGAAGAGGTTGTTTAATGCCAAAAGCCTGTATAAATCAGCCTTGGACAACCTAAACCTCTCTGACTGGAGGACTTCCTACTCTGCATCTGAAGAAGCTAAGGTTGAGCAGGTCATATCGAGAGAGTGTTCACTTTCTAGTTGTGTGATCAATCATCTCAAAATAAATGATTCTCTTTCGGATGATATATCTGAAACTAAAATTGAACCCAGAAGATCTAGAAGGACAAAGAAGGAATTGAAACCTGCTCCCCCCAAGAAAATGGACATGGTTTGTGGTCATAATCGTAGGATAACTCGCTCCACCCATCGGCCTTTAGGGGAAACGCGTGAGATTGTAACAGGTGACAGACAAACTGGCCCGGCTGCTGGTTTAGCCACTGCGCAGATGTCTACTGCTGCTGTTGGATCTGATCAGAGTGTGCCGAACTCTGAATCTGAATGCTCCGCGGCTGATTTTCGAAGTGACATCACATCTCTTTGCAACAAAATGAAATGTTGGCACTGTCTTCACATTGAAGCTGTTGACTGCAGCAGTCTAAATAACTTCATATGCATGAACTGGGAGCTTGTTTACAGAAAGCTTTGTTTAAGACTACTCATTAGTGTAGGTATGATCCTGTGGAAAGTCTTTTTGGAAGTTTCTTTTTTTTTTTTTTTTAAATATTTGAATTTGTGTAGCTGAGATTGACCTGTCTTGTTTTACTAAAGCTATGTAATTTCAACTTGCTAATATTTTGATCGGAAATGTTAGGCAAACGCCAGTTTTCCCATTGAAAGAAGTTAATCAGACCTAATAACTACTACTCTGTTTTGTTGGTGGACTGGAACTTGAGTAGTGACATCTGTGGGTGAAGTTGTGTCACAAACTTATTAAATGGCAATCAGTTTCTTAGTTTCTTCTTTTGCTTTAGAAATTGTACATGCCTTGTGCAGCGCTTGCCAAGAATATTTCCTCGAGTAACAGAAGTCATTTTATTATGGCTAATAATACTAAGACCCTAGAGTTACTGATGGAGATATGATATATCTTTTAGGATTTTACATTATCTTATATTTTAGGAAGTGATTTGTGTTTAGGAGTCTTTTATTCTGGTTTATCTTTTAATGTTTTAATTAAGTTAGGACTCTTAGTTTGGTCTTATAAATAGTTGTTTTACTATTATTATTAAAGAGGTTGAATTATTATTAAATTTTGAGATTATTCTCTTTGCAATACATGTTCTTTTGAGAATTATATTGCTTTATTCAATACTTCCGGTATTCTTGCGAATCAACGGTAGTATTTGTGTTCTTTGTTGTTCTTGTTACGCTTCTGCCTGCATGAGTTACCCTTCACACACACACACACAGCGTTAGAAATGTTGCAGCGTTGCTGCCTTAATTGTCAGCTTGATGACCTTGCTAAGAATTTTCTGATGTGAGAAGACTTGTATTGTGACTGCTGCCATTTATCTTCAGATGAGATGCTCTTGACAATTGGTTCCAGTCCATTAAATAATCTTGCTGCTTTACTTGAATTATTTGATATTTTGATGCATGCATGTTATTACATGTTTTAACAAACAAATAGTAAATGTATATTGCAGCAGCATGTGTTGCTTGCTATGTTGTTTATTGCCCTTTGTTTACATGTAAATCCTGCCATTTGGTTTTCCTCTATTTCTTAACCTTACATATTGTGCAGGGAAATTTTCTGGCATTTGTGGTAATGCTCATGAAGCACATGAAATTCTATCGCAAAGCATATCAGTTCTGTTCAGCAGAAATTCATATTGTTCTAAGTACTCTTCAGATTCCCTTGTTTCCTTAATTGAGTCAATTGGAAAGGATTTTCCTGGAGATACATTGGCAGTTGAGCGTGCCACACTCCTTTACTACATGTGCTGGTTCACTTTAAAAGTTATCCTTGCCAGGGTACCAGGTATCTACTAACTATCAATCCTATGCTTATGCAATTATATAGTCCTGTTTCCATTTTTGTGGCTGTACAAAAAGTTGGTCCAGTTCCTATTCAAGACACTCTTTGAACATCTAATTATGGCTGTGTGTCCACATTGTATTTCACTCTCTGTTACTGTCACCACACTTAGTTCTTGCGTTAAAAATTAAAGGAATTATAATGTTTCTGTTTTGAGCAATGTATGGCATGATGGTTGGAATATGTCATTGGCTTCAACTAGTGATCAATTTAGCTTCATTTTTCTTTTCTTCTCAAGATATGGCAAATTTAGGCAGTTCATGCCTCTGGTTGACTATTCTGATAGTCCCTTGTCAAACAGGAAATTTTGCTGTGAGCTATCGTGCATTGGGACAATGAGGATTATTTCCCTGTTGAAGCTATCCTTTATACTTTGTCGAGAAATCCCTTTACTATTCCAAAAGGTAAGGGCCTTGAACTTCTCATGTTTTGCTTTTACTGTTGTGGTAATCTTTGTAAGAACTACCATAGCCCACTAGGGTATCTTTGCCTCAACTTTGCCTTTTAAGTTTTACTTGTTTGATATATTTTCCATGAAAAGACATCCCTTAAATGCAAATCTGCGAAGGGTACGGTCAAAGCCTTTTTCTGGATCTGTTCATTTTTTAAAACTTAAAAATAGGTTTTATCCCGCTCTGCCCCTCCTTGAACTTGACAAAGTTCTTATCAAAAGCATTTCAACTAACTAGAAAGTTCAATTTATTTTAGACCTAGTTGGACTACTTCATTGCTGAAGCACAAGTTTAATAACTGGAAGAAGGCTAAACCAAGGGTGAGGTGAAATTAGCCATAAATAGAGGCAACGGTTTTGCGCAATATATATTTTAGATTGATAGAGAAGTATTTGTATCTCAATTAGGCATGCAACACCCAACAACTTGAATCCTCTCTCCAGTTGAGTGAGCCCTATGTGCTACTAGGGAATCATTAGCTTGTGAGAGCAATAAGGTGTGACCATCTTGTAAGTTCATAATGCACCTGGTCCACCTTATGTTCAAAATTTATCCTCATATATTCTATTAAATAATCATGCACACATTGATAGGGAGCTAGAAGTTAGAACCCTATAATTAAGATATTAAGTTCTAATAGAAAATTATTTAAAATTATAGAAAGGACAAATAATTTTAAGATTGTAGAGTAACTGAATTCCATTTTCGAACGAAGAGAATTCTTGTACATTACCAAAACATAAAATTCAAAATATGCCCGTAATTGAGTGAGTTCCATTGTTCTTCTCAAGTTGGTGCACATATATTTCTCCTTTTACACTACCTGGACCTGCATTGAAGGGGATCATAAACTCTAGTAGAAATAGCCATGGTGAAGATAACAGCTAACTGATCTTCTGACCTGAAAAAAGGGCAAGAATACCTGAATTCATTTGGCATTTCCTTGATAAAATTCCTATCAATCTTGATAAGTTTGGTCCTATGATGTTGTACTCTAATGATTATTGAGTGATAGTGATTGCAACTTTGGTGCCACCAATATAACCTCGTAAGTCCTGCTGTAGGATACAAAGGTATTTCGCGCTATGCTCCGCCTCGCTACCCGATCGGTCACAACATTTTGTTTTACAATTTTTCCAAGTCGCAAAGGTATTTCCTAATTAGGCGTAATAGCCAGATGTCAATCTTCCATCATATCTCCAGTCATCCTAATCCACTTCTGTGAAAGCTTCCAACTTCTCATACTTTGATCAGTATAAAGAAGACACCTTTCATTTCTTTTATCGTTTTGAGTAAGGTCAATTCTATTACTAAGAGAAAAAGTACATCAAGGCGGAATCATCCACTGTCTACTCAAAACTCTACAAAACTCTAGAAAAGAAAATTCATCAAAGGAACCTACTATGACCCAAAGATGGAAATCGGCAGATTCCGTTGTTTACACAACCACATTTTTGTCATGATTCATTAGATTTACATTTGGCAAGAGTAATTATAACTCTTTGGAGAGAAACAACATCATTATAAGAATTCCTATACATTATATTATTTGTCTCTTGCCAAAATATGGTAAACAGAAGCACCGACAACCATTTTAGGCACCAGAGTCTTTGCCTTTAGTTTGCACAACCTTCCACATAAGCAATTGTTGCGAGTCACCTAGTGGAATTATGTTGCATAATCAACGGAAATGCCCAGACCCTGCAGGTTGTACGGGCTACAAAAGTATAGGTGATTATGAGACTCTCGAGGATTTAAATTTTGAGTACTACCAAATCATTTCAGATGAGTATTATCAGGTTCTGTATGAAACATTCCAGGGATATCCATGGTTTATTGTAGTGAAGTATATTGAGACTACCCTTTCTAAACATCATATAGACGTTGAAGCATTGTAGAAACGTAATTCTTTTTAGCTTGTACATTTTTACTAATATGAGGGTTTCAGCTTTTGGAGCAACATTGGCTTTCTCATGCAGCTCTTCTAGCATGTATGTAGGTGCGATATAGAAAATTTTCACCGATGATGTTGGGGGGTGGGGGGTGGAGACAGCAAAATTGATATCTGATGAGAATGTTGAGGAATTCAAGCAATTTGGAACGCTTGAAGTGTGTGATATAATAACCTGGTGAACATGATGGAAATATTGAACTTTTCCCCTTAGATCTCCTGCAATATTTTTTCCGTGTTCCTGAATGTTGAAAATGATATGTTCGAAACAAATTCTCTCACATAAATCGCACAGCCAATTTATGTTGGTTATTTTCATGGATGAAGAGATTCTAATTTGGATTTGCAGCCAGTATCCTGATCAATTCTTTGTGAGAAAGTATGGCAGTGTTTGTTATCGTTTGATACTAATATGTGTCTATGAAATTCAGTTGTCTAACCAATTTTTACCATCTTTACTGGTGATCTCATCGTTGGTAATTATCATCTGACCTGTTCTGATGATTCAACAGATCTCCAGGTTGTTGGCAGCCGTTTATGTACTTTCTGTCTCATTGAAGCAATTTTCTATATCTCCACTTGAGGAAGGTTTTGAAAGTCAGTGGGCTTCCTTCTTCCATCAAGCATCACTTGGAACTCATCTTAACCAGCAAATCATATCTAGCATGTTTCAGAAAAAACAAACTCAAATCGCTACAGATTCTGAGGTAATGAATCCTGGAAAATTTCTGGCAACTATCAAAAGTCCGGTGCTTGTGTTATGATGAAACATCTTTCTGGCGTATTTATTTGTTTAATATAATTAATGCGAATCAAGCAGACAAAAAGTTAGGTGCAAAGTTGTATTTACTAAATTCTGCTTGATTTGTTGCTGTTATCTTAGAAACTCATTTCATTTACAGTTTCCTCTTAACTACCTCTAAGTTGCATTCACATTTTCATGCTGTTAAAAGTGTTGAATGGAGTAGTTCCTGGTGTATGTCTGAAAGAAAAGCCTACTTCCTACAGGGCGCATTAGTTGTGTTACCTGTGTATTGGATTACTATGACTTTAATTTATTGATCTCCAAGTTTTTTAAACTTCATTGTTGTGACAATATTTTCCACTTTTCTTTATTGTTCTTTCTGTCTGTATGTTGATTACGTATGGATTGATCATTTGAGTCTTAAAAGTTAGATCCTTCCTATTGTGCTGAGGTTTTTTTGTCAACTTTGTTTGGCATGGACAATATGACTTGAGGAGGCCAAGTCTTGGAGTTATCATATTAACAGCATCGAATAATTAGAGGTTGCAATTGAGTAGACATAACAGTCTCAAAACTTAGAAGGGGTTTTCTATTTTATATCACATTGATGCAATTCAATTATAGAAATTACCTTCATTATTTGAATGGCTCCTGTTTTCTACAATTATTGTGCATTGTAATATTGCCACAAATTGAGTGTTTTTTCTTCCTTTTGCTTGTCTAGAGATGGGGGTGCTTCTTGAATGACTTGTTTGGCTTGCTATCTACACTTTTGGATTTTTTAATTCGGTTTTAATTTTAATCGATTGTTAAATGCCTTACTGGGTAACCTTTCTTTTATGACTTAAACACCATCAGGATTCTTCTCTTCCAAACTCGGATCCAACCATTCTGGATATACCTGGTTCCCTCAGGTTTGTCTGATGTAATTGAGAATCAAGTATGTTGTGTCTTGAAATATTGTTGTACGTTTTGCCTCTTTAACCTCCTCCCTTCTGTTTCAGGTCTGCACCTGAGTCTTGTGAGGATCTGGAAGAATTTGTTTTAAGATTTTTTCAGGGCCTGCCATCAACTCCAGTCATCTGCATTAGCTTGGTTGCTGGTGCTGATGCTAGTTTGCTTAGTGAACTCTTGCATTGTTCCCCAACCGTTCAAGCATGGATTCTGTTATCCCATCTGAGCTCAGATAATCAGCATGTTGTACTCTTGCCTGTGTATGAAACTTTGGAAGGTAATTCAGTTCTGAAAATATTTGAGTATTTATAGCCTTCTTTGTTCATGGTGATTGCCTGATTGGTAATATTAATATCTTTCCTTATTTGATGAGAAGCTTCAGATGATGATGCTAGTTCCAGCTCAGTTGTCTTCGACTGCAAAGATTTTGTCAAACAGTGGCAGTGTCCTTGGGTCTCCTCTGTGATTGATGACATAGCCCCAGTGTTTAGACATGTACTGGAGGGGAATTACTATTCCTCCTCAGAGTATTTCTTGAAATATATTAAAGAGAACACAACATTATGGTGGGCACAGAGGAACAGACTTGATGAATGCCTCGGCAAATTTTTGCAGTAAGTTTCAATTAATGTATCTCTCATCCGACTCTGAATGCTGGCTTGGAGAAGCTTTCTGGATTTACCATGGCCAATGATGATCCTCCTTATTTTGAACCATCCCCCACTCCTCAACCCCACAATCACCAAGCAATTTTTTGATTATTCCTTTTAACCATGTGAATAGATATCATTCCCCAGTGTATTAGGGTTAGAATGTTTTCATTACCGCAAACCACTTCATATTCAGCTTACACAGCTGAGTTAAGGAGAATTGACATTGCAGCTTTTTGTTTATTCTGTTTTTTATTCCTCATTACGGGTTTTATTTCTACTAGCTTATTGTACAAACCAATAAGTGTTTATCCTTACAAAACCACTGCATTTAAGTAATGTCATGTCAAACTGACTTGGTGTATCAGGGATATGGAAGACTTGTGGCTGGGTCCTTGGAAGTACTTGTTTTTGGGAGAATGGCCGGACTGCAACTATCTTGACTCTATACAAAAGAACCTTTCTGAAGATGAGAGACATCTTTTGCAGCTTGTTGTAACCAAGAAATGCTATGTTGGCCAGAGGTCTGAGGCATCATCGAAATCGTTTAGTGAATTTGAAAATACGGTGCAGTTATTGTTCAAAAGAATGCTCGAAATATCCGGCAATTTTGACCAGGTTGAATACCTGAACAGAAAACCAATCATCTTGGTTTTGGACTTTGAGGTGCAGGTGCGTCGTAGGTTTACTAATTCCTTTGTGTCCATGTGTTAGCTTTTTAAGGGACGGTTCAAATTATTTCAAAATGTCATTGAGTTGATATTCTTGCATGCTGAGAGGCACTCAAAATATACGATTATATATCTTAATGCAATAATGCCTCATATTCTTTTGCACATAACGAATCCATTATCACAACATTTGTCTGCAGATGCTACCATGGGAAAATCTGCCAATATTGAGAAATCAGGAGGTTTACCGAATGCCTTCTGTTAGTAGCATTTTTGCAACACTTGAAAGATGCTGCCAACATAAAGAACAATTTGAGACAAGTATTTCGGCTTTTCCATTGATAGACCCCCTGGATTCATACTATCTGTTAAATCCAGATGGTGATCTCAGCAGAACACAGGTTGAATTTGAGGGTTGGTTTAAAGATCAAAGCATAGAGGTAATCTTGCTTGGTGTGGTATCCTCTTTCATAGCTTTTTTATTTGCATAGAATAATCCTTTATTTGTATTTCCCCGACATCCATATTCTTTTATGCTGAGGTTGTTTGAACGAACTTTCTATACAGGGAACGATTGGAACTGTGCCCACAATTGAGGAACTGGCCCTGGCCTTGAAAAACCATGACCTCTTCATCTATTTTGGCCATGGAAGTGGTATGCCTGACAAACAATAATTATTTCTTCTACTCCACAACTAGTTTTGCACATGGGTCCACATTCGGTCCGAGCGAACCGAACCAAAATTTCGGTTGACCAAATTTATAAACCGTCAACCGAACACCGAATCGAATTTAATCGGTTTTATTTGAAACATACAAATATATATTATAAATTTACATATGTGCTTTTTACTTATTTATTTTTAGTTTGGTGAGCAAAATAATTTTAAAAATAGTTTAAAAATGATAAATAATTATAAATATTTTATAAAAATGTATAAATAAAATGCATATCGATTTTCCGTTCTGTTTGGCCAACCAAAACTGAACCAAAAAACCGAATTTTGAAAATGTAAAAAACCAAAATTTCGGTCTTGGTTCAGTTTGGCCTGTTAACCAAATTGTGTCGCAGCAATTTTCTTGAACTGATTTTTATCTTCATCGTGGTATTTTAGGTACGCAATATATCCCTGGGCATGAGATTCAAAAACTGGATAATTGTGCTGCTACTCTACTACTGGGATGTAGTAGTGGTTCTCTTTATTCAAAAGGATGCTATTTGCCACAAGGGGCTCCCATTTCTTACCTATTAGCGGGCTCTCCCGTTATAGTGGCTAACTTGTGGGAAGTGACGGACAAAGACATCGACAGGTTCGGGAAGGCAATGCTGAACGCGTGGTTGAGAGAAAGATCAGCTGCTTCATCCGCGTGTGCTCAATGTAATGTGCCTGTAAGCAACTGTAAGTCGACGAATTGTTGTAGTCATAGACCGAGGATTGGATCGTTTATGGGGCAAGCTCGAGATGCTTGCACTCTTGGTTTTCTCATTGGAGCATCACCTGTTTGTTATGGTGTTCCCACAGGGATAATTAAAAGAAAAAATGTATAGTTGAGAAATTGTTTTATTAAAATTAAGTTTTGGCCCATTTTCCTTTTGTTTAGATGGATGAGTAAATGTGAAGAATATGGGTTCAGCAGTGGAGCTGTTGGTTTTTCTCTCATAGACAATAGATGTAGAGTTCAAAACGAATTGTTTACTGCTGTAAGGAAGTGTAACTGTTAATATCCGGCAGAGGGAGAAATAGGATGTAAAAGATACCTAAATAAGTGAATCTCTAGTATATACCTAATATCTCTATCTATATGAATTTTTAAACTAAGGGATAGTTTAAAAAAAAGGACCCCGAGGTTTGGAGTGATTATAAAAATAATTACAAAACTACCTCTGAGATTTGAAGTAATTACACAAAAACCCAGATATGTTTGGAAATTACAAAAAACTTCTTGAGGTTTGATTTTGTGGTAAATGTAATTATGTAATGGGGTAATTATAATATTTTACAAAATGCAAAGAGGGTGTTTGAAATATTTTTGCTTATCATGGAATAAAAATAATACATATCAAATCTCAAGTTTTTTTTTATAATTTTCAAAAACCTCTAGTTTTTTCTTAATTAATCCAGACTTCAGGGGTAATTTTTGTAATTATTACTAAAAATATTTAGAGAAGTTTCAAAATTACAAATTTACTTTTGTATGGTAGGGGAGGTGAGGGCTGCAAATGAACCAAGCCGCTCGTGAGCTATTCGGAGCTCTATTCGATAAAAGCTCGTTCGAGTTCGTTTAATGAGGCTCGTTAAAATAAATGAACCAAATTCAAACTTAGAGATATTCGGATTCGTTAGCTCGTGAACAAGCTCGTTAGTAAGCTCGTGAATAGGATCGATAGTAAGCTCGTATAAATTAAACTAATGATTTGATTTTAATTTTAATTTTTCATATTTTTACTTAAGATAATATAAAAATATTTCAATAAAATTATTTTTTTGAATAAAATTATAAGTTTTAATAAATATATTATGAATTTTAAATATAAATAATTTATTTTTTGTAATAAATTGAAGAATAATTTAATTTTTAATTAATATTTACTAAGCTCGTTTAGGCTCGATAAAGTTCGTGAGCCATCAATATGTTCGATAAATTCAGGCTCGAGTTCGACTCGATAATAAACGAGCCAAACTCAAACAAAGCTCGGCTCAGTTCGGTTCGTTCGGCCCTAGAGGTGAGAATTTGGTTATATTAATAATCAGAGTAAGAAATTATCGGTGCCCTAGAGGTGAGAATTTGGGGTAATATACTAATAATCAGAGTAAGAAATTATCGGTGCCAATGCTAGAGTTAATGACAATTGTAAGTTGACAGATTGCACAAATTGACCTCTCATTGCAATTAGACCTCGATCTTTCTACTTGTTGAGACAATAAATTAAATCACGCGAAGAGATTTTTGTCATAAACTCAGTACATTATACAAAAAAGATTACCTGTAAGAAACAGCGAAATCTGTGGGTGCTCATTGATTACAGAGAAACAAAAACGAAAACCAAAGGACGTTTATTTACAAGAAAAAACAATAACTTCAATACAATACAAACGAAAAGAAGATGGTTCCCTCTTCAAACCAAACAAACAAAGCTGCTGTTTCTCCAAGAGGCCAACCAGAACTACACAAAACACAATATTGACATGAACAACTTACATTTTTTCGTGAGTGAAATACTCACAAGATTGTCAATAATTAACATCAAGGAAATGTAAATCAGGAAATTACAAGCTAAAAATTACATCAAACAAGTTTCTTTTCTGACCCTCCATATTCTTGAGCTATCATATCATACAACTCAGGAAAGTATGGAACAAAAGTAAGTCAATGACTCAATGTGCATGCAAATGTTAAAAAGTTACAGCTAAATCTTTCCTACCCGTGGACTACAATATAAATCAAATTCTATTAAACCTTCCATTCACCTCTCTGTGCCTTCTCCTCCTTCCAGAACGCCCCAAAACGACTCTACCTTGACTACGTAAACGGCTAACCAATGATGTACCGTTATTAGCATCATTTTCATTATCATCATCATTATCACTATCATCATCAGTGTACTCAAAAGCACCTACTGTGCCTTCACGGCTCAATCTCACAGCACCTCTATCCAGTGTATTATTATTAGAATCTCTCTCATGCCGCCTAATACCTCTATTCGGTCCTACATTACCTGCAGAACCAAATGCCTGCAGAAATAGAAACACAGACATCAAATTCCGATCGATCCCCTCACCACGTTCCATAGCAGCATCGGCATTAAAACCGTCCTCGTCATCCGAGTCAAAATCATAATGATTTCCTTCTATCACATAATCACCGAAAAACACCGCCCCTGGCATTGATGATCTTATGGTGCTCATCACATCTTCCCTCTCTCGCTCACGCTCCAGCCTTCTCCACTTCTGTTCCAGAGTGGGGTCCACTTCGCGTGGCTTAGCAGAAGGGTGCTCTGCCTTCACGTGTTTCCGCAGCTCTTTGAATGTTCCAATAAATGCACAGTTGTCCTGCATGCAATTTCGCTTCTTGGCATTGAGGTGTTCACGTGCAGGCTCCACAACGGTCCAACCCTTCACCTGACCCCTGCAAAGGGGGCACGCGAGCTCTGTAGCCTCGGAATTCTCTACAGGCTGACCAGACAATGGATCGATAGTTTGACTATCGGGTGAATCGTGAAGTGGAAGGCTTTGGGGGGATGATGTTACTTTTGTGTAGGCCTTTTTGTACTGGTCGAGGCAGTTCGAATAGCGAAAACTGGTTCCACACATATAGGGACGGCAACCTTTTTCGTAAGAGGAACACAAGAGAAGAACGGCGTTGTGGGGACATTCCATGCACACCGAGCATGTAGCATCTTCCCAGTCTTTCTTGGATATCTTGGAGCAATTCTTTTCATTGTAGGATGGTAAGGGGTATGGTGTTGGCCTGCACTGTCGTGAAGCAATCCGGCGTCTACCTCTTGTACCTTTTGCCATTTCCTAAATACCATCCACACACACCAACATAAAAATCTTATCACGCGTGACTAGTTTTACTTGAGCATGAAAAAACCTTCACAGTAAAGCGAGTAATGCATACAAACATAATTCGTCAACTCAAAATTTAAATACTAAAATATGGTTATAAGTTATAACACTAAAGTTTAGTATTCAAATTCTGTTTAAATGATGAGCAATTATATAAAGAAAAAAAAAAGTCAAAACACTATACAGCAGAAATCTTAAGTTCTCTGCAGCATTTCAGAGGTATGCATTCTTGTCAAGAGATCAATGAAGACAAACATGAAAATAGTAATCAATGTCCACACTTATCAATTAAAGCATTAAGCATGGTATTACGGCTCAGATATGTGAACAAATAACAAACATCCACTAAGAGATGCAAAGAATTCGGTGGCTAAAGAGCTTAAGAGAGAGAAACTCCAGATCAAGAGTGGTTGAGTTGCATAGCCATATGATGGATGGAGCAGTGCAAAAACCAAAAAAACATTATAATAGATTAAAGGCCTATGAATTACCCGACCAACACAATTTAACAGCAGATCACATCATAGAGCAAAACGAGGAAAAAAAACATTGTTTCTATATCTTACAACTTAACATCAATATATATACATATATATATATATATATATATATCTTATAATACATTGCATATCGGAAACATTTAAAATATATAGTACATATCTTTTGCTTATCTCTGACACATAACCAACTCCAACTTGATTAGCCTTTTGCATCACTAACTGACAAATTTCAAAACCACAAAAACAATATCTAGTAAATGCATTATGCAAAAAAAGAAAAGATATTGTCACCACCAGCCACTAATGGATTTCTAGAAATGGAAGTGAGAACTCATAAAAGCACAATCTCTTAAAAAACCCAAGAACGAAAATTCAGAAAAAGAAAAGAAAAAAAGGCTCCCCACAAGCAAAAATACAGTTCCTAAGATTAACTGACCAGATCTTACTCTAGCCGAACAAATTAAACCCCCAATTGTCACCCAAAATCATCTTTCAGCTGATATCCCAATGAACAGAGAAACAAGCCGAACAATTTCTCTAATTTCTAATTCAGAATTCACCCAAAACAAAAAAGAACAAAAACCCACCTCGCAATTTGAGCAAAGCAAATCTGGATCCCAGTTGAAGAATTATGTGCGGAGACCAAAATGCACCGCCATATATTTATATAAAAAGTGCACAAACAAAATTCAACCTTCAGTAAATAAAATATTAATATATCAATCAAGATTCAGATGCACATATACATACATATATGCATACACATAGACACATCTTAAGCAAGAGAGATTCGGATAACATGTAAAGAAGACATCCAAAGCACGAAACAACGTGCCACAAGCGAAGAATCACGCGAGGCGACAGATAAGAAAATATTGCCAAATTCTACACAAGCTCAACTTAATAAACCAAAAGAAAACGATTACCCATCAATTAATTATTAAAAAAATATATATACTAATGCTAAAATACAAAGCTTGAACCAGTAAAAAAATATTAAAGCAGTTTAATCATAAAGGCACCTAAGCACATGCGCCTCTCATCTAAGATTCCTTAATTTATTAATTTATTCCAGGAAAATTATATAGCAAAATCCATAATTGATAAATTATCGATAAATGTTCAAACATACCGGAGAATTTGCTGGAATACGAAATTTGTTGGATGGGAAATTTCACAGAGAATACTGTAAGAAAGAGAAAAATGTTAGGGTTTGAAATGATAAAACGAAAAATAAACAAATTGAGAGAGATAAAAATGGCTACGGACAGATCGAGGGGAAATCAGAGCGCGGGCATTTTCTGAAATTTTCAGTTTCTGGTGAACTGTGAATTAGCAAAAAGGAAATTAAAATAAAGACGTAATGTTGAAAGTGCTACCTTAAGGTTCTGTTTGGCTAACTGGATAATTGGGTCAAGTAAAAATTGGGGGTTTCTTTCAACTTCCAAGCTAATAATCAGTGTATTCTAGCTTATTCTACCTCTTTTTTTTCTTTTTGAGGAAATCTTATTCTACCTCTTTAAAAAAAAGGTATTCTAGCTTTTTCTGAAGTGAAGCTTGCCTTAAATTAAACATCTGAGCTAAATAAAAATCCATGGGGCAATAATTAAACATGAAATGTTATTATTAAAATAATCTTCAAGATAATTTGTATAATTTTTTTTTAGATTGTACTTTTTGCGGTAAGATTATGTGCATATTTTACCATTTCCAACGGCTTGCATAATTTTAGTACATATTTTATATTATTTTAGTACAAAATTTCCACTTCATCTTTAGTAGTTTAGAGTAAATTCTATACTAAAAAAAGAATAGAGTGCATATTTTAATACACTAAAATCATTAATTTAAAACAAGAAAAATAGCGCAGTTACAATGTTGTGTTATTTTTTGTGCAAAACTGTCCACATCTTCTAAATAGCGCAGATTTTGGTTTATTGCTAGCAAGTTTTTGCTCCAAATTGAAGATGAACAATTTGTTAGAGATGCTCTTTTGACAAGTATGTTTTTATTTTCAACATTTTCTCAGTTTTATACTGCTTAGAACATTGAAATAACTTTTAATTTTTACAAATTGTTATATTATCAATCTTATATCATTCATCCAAACGGAGCCTCAGCACAAAATGACTTTTAATGATCCTTTACTTTTAGGAGGAGAGAGAAGAGAGCTGCGAGATTCTCGAGTCACTTCTACGCTAATCTCTTACTGGTGGGGGGAGTGGGATATGACGGTCCCACGCGCAGAAGAAGAAGTTTCGAGACACGCGATGGAAGATGTTGAGAATATGCTTGACCTTTGGTGACAAGGTCTTGACTTGAGGTTGACGCGGGAATCTCGCGAGTGGGGATGATGGGGCTGGAGAAAAAATTGGAGGTGGTGTTATTGGGAAGTTACAGGAAGTGTGAACACGCGCGTGGTTGGAGAGTGAGATGTTGTAATGACGTTAGCTCTTTTCGTAATATTATTTTATTATTACTTTTTATTCAATTTTCATGTAAAAATATGTATTTTAAATTAGATATACCTCTCAAAAAAAAAT
Organism: Rehmannia glutinosa; assembly: GCA_016081115.2. Classification (NCBI taxonomy): domain Eukaryota; kingdom Viridiplantae; phylum Streptophyta; class Magnoliopsida; order Lamiales; family Orobanchaceae; genus Rehmannia; species Rehmannia glutinosa. The sequence goes on from JABTTQ020001099.1 coordinate 170,571, forward strand.
AAATTAGATATTATTATGTTAATATACAGCTTTATAAAAAGCTTTAAACAAAATATTTTATAGTTCTCTACATGCAATGGCGTAGCCACCTTAGGACGAGTGCGGTCGGCATGTTAAATTTGATTTGGACCAAATTGAAAATTCAACCGAATGTCTAGGTCATATAAAAAAATTGAGATAAATTTTAAAAGGTCATTATATTAAACCTTCTTAACCCAAAAAAATTAAGAATTATCTGACCAATTCAGGTATATGAGTGGATGAATGATTGCTTGTTTGTTATGGAGAAAAATATATGTTCCGAACTTGATAGTGAATAGTATTTTTGGAAGTATTTTTAAAATGAATATTTGGATCTAAAAATCTATTAATAGGTGTTTTGTGATTAATTTAAAATGAATTTTTTGATCTAAAAATCTATTAATAGTTGTTTTGTGATTAATTTAGAATGAACTTTTGGATAAATCATTTCTCCAGAAAGTTCATTCTAGAGGAGCAATTTTCTGTGCACGAAAATTTTATATTCAATTTTCTGTGCACGAAAATTAATCACAAAATTATATTCTAGTATAAATTCAACTAGAAATGGATTTATATTCATCAAAAAAAAATGGATTTATATTCATGTACATTCATCATGATTTATATAAAAATATATATTTGTTAGTTGTGTATAAATTAACTTGATTGACCATCCATTACTCTCCATTAATATGATGGTTGTCAAGTCTTGAGATGCCATCATGCTACTCCCAATCTAAGTAGGCAAAAACTTGCGTGAGACGGTCTCACGGATTTAGATCCGTGAGACGGAGCCCTTACACAAAGTTTTAAAGGTTCTTTTTTAGATTTATTTTTCTTAGGGTTTATATTTGTTTTTTGGCAAAAACTTGCGTGAGACGGAGCCCTTACACACAATTTTAAAGGTTTCTTTTTTCAGATTTTATTCTTTTTAGGGTTTATATTTGTTTTTTTGGGGTTTGTTTTGTTTCTTGGGTTTATTTTTAATTGATTTGGGTTTTTAGGATTTTTAGTTTGTTTAGGGTTTATTTTTTATTTTTTGGGTTTATTTTTGTTTTTCGGGTTTATTCTTCATGGTTCATGTTTTTAGGGTTTATTTTTGTTTCTTCATGGTTCATTATTATTTTTAAATTTATTTTCATGGTTCATGTTCTCAAGACGGAGCCCTTAGGAGGTCTGTCTCACGGATTTAGATTCGTGAGACCGTCTCACAAGAGACTTGCTCTTGTTTTTTTAGGGTTTATTTTGTTTCTTGGGTTTATTTTTAATTGATTTGGGTTTTTAGGATTTTTAGTTTTTTTTAGGGTTTATTTTTTATTTTTGGGTTTATTTTTATTTTTCGGGTTTATTCTTCATGGTTCATGTTTTTAGGATTTATTTTTGTTTCTTCATGGTTCATCATTATTTTTAAATTTATTTTCTTGGTTCATGTTCTCAAGACGGATTTTTTCTTAGGAGGTGTCTCACGATTTAGATCCAGTGAGGCGTCTCATGAGAGAAACTTGCTCATCTAAGGTAGGTTGACAGCCATTATGTACACCTAATAACATTAAATTGCAATTTTAGTTCAATAACTATAGGATGGTGACATTAATCTTGTAAAAAATAGCGGAAAAAAATCTACAATTGAAAAATTAAGGGAAAAAAAAAAAGAAAAAAGATCGTGATTGATTCATTCTTCACCGAATATTGAATATATTGCCAAAAGATGTCACATGACGTACATGAACCACAATCCACAATTGTCTAGCTAACTTTGCAACTTCTGGCAAAACAAAAGAAAAAAAAAACTCAATCCTTGATTGTTTTTTATTGCGAGATTGTTTTTTTTTTTATATATATATTTAGCAAAGTATGATTTTTCCAGGACCTATTTTGACAACCCTTATAATTACGATACCAAAATCCCAATTTTGTCGACATATTAATATCAATACATTATATAATATCATAGATACGTAGCGTAACTGCGTAAGTTTATTGTTTTATACCCATTCCTCAACATGACAGCTAACTCTACCTTAACAAAGCAAACAGATCACATGAGTCGTGAAAAAGTAAACGTATTTTGGAGCCAACTCTGGTCACATTACTCCATAGCTTTTCACAATGCTTCTCCATTTTTTTCCAGCGAAACCCAATATTAGATCGTAAACTTATAAAATATTTTATGAGTTTATAAGATGTTAAATCTCATTTTGAAAATAAGTTGTTGAATTGATAGGATAAAATAAGATGGTGAAACTTATAACATGTTAATAATGACAGTTTTGTAAATACAACCGTCTTGATAAAATAAGATCTTATTTAAAAATAAATAGGAATCCCTCACCTTTTCGAAAAACAGCTTATGTTAACATCTAAATTTGAGAGCTTATAAGATCTTTATTTTAAAAAAAATACCAAACACTTTAGAGAGCTGTTGTGAATAACTTTTAGGGATAATTACAATAAAACCCCTAAGGTTGGGACTAATTACAAAAAAGCAAAAGATTTTCTAAAAATGCAAAAATGACCTTGAGGTTTGATTTCGCTTACATTTTCCTCCATATGCAAAAAATATTTCAAAAATGCCCCTGATCTTTTAAGAATTATGACAGTTATGCCCTTAAATTTAAAACATATTCAAACTTCAGGGGGGCCTTTTTATAATTCTGAAACATCTCTGGGTTTTTTGGTAATTAGGCCAAACCTCAAGGGGTCTTTTGTAATTATCCCTAACTTATACATACATCCTCTTAATTGGATCTTACAAATGTTAAAAATAGCTGATAATTGCTGCAGATCTTTAAAGGGTCTGCCTTGTGGATCCTCAATAAGCAAGTGAAAATTGCGACAGGCAAATCATTATGTAGTATAATACTAGCAAACCAGTTGATCAAACATTAACTTAAATATCAAACTTAATAATACAACATATGGAAAGAAAGAAACCAAATTAATTTAGCACCAAACATCCTACACACTTAGTTCTCTACCTAATCATTACTTTGGCTTCTTTCATGCTATTTCAATTGGAAAATCAAGAACTAGGAACCTTTAATCGAGTCGTCTCCAGGCAGATCATCTTCGTCATGGTAGATGTTATCCGCCATCTGCCAAATTTGAAGTATATTATCCTCGGCTACACTAGCAACGACCCAATCTTCACAAGGGTTCCATGAAAAATCCGAAATCTTGCTTGTATGACCACCGTGAATGAATATCAACTCGGGTGGCCCATCCTCAGTATCCTCTGGTGTCTGTTCTTCATCAATCCTATAAGCAGTAAAAAGAAATCAAGTATAATTACACTTGTATCTCTCAGTATAGTCGACGAAACTTTTGCTTCAAAAAGGGTATTATCTATGCTACACCAGGTATACAGTACACTTCGTGTATGATGGATCTACACCAAGTGTATGTACTCAAGGTGCAGCATCTACATGACTCTCAAAAAGGAAAGTACGGTTATAAATCTTAAAACATAATTAGTCACCATGTGCACTATTATTCATGTTACGAAAAAGTCTCCTTATCTTTAACTTGTCTTGATCAACTATAGTGTTAAATGAAGAGATAAAACATTGTGACAACGATAAACTAAGGCTGAGTGTACCGAAGAAGATGCTTTCCGTCAAACTAGTAAGGCCGCAAAATCTTTTAAAAGGAGGCGAAAAAGAATACTAACTACCAAATATACCCTTGAGGTTCAATCTAATTACCCAAAAAAACAAAAAACGGCTATATTATGAAATTACAAGTACCCCTTATATTTGTTTCTATTTCATAAATTGCACTCCAAATAAATGGGGTTTTGGTAAGAAAATACAAACCTCAAAGAGGTGTTTGTAATACATTAGGGGATATTTGTAGTTCTGAAAGAAAACTGGACTTTTCTGTAATCAATTTGAATCTCAGGGTAGGTTTCGTAATTTATCCAAAAAAACAAGTGAGCATTAATTAAGCTGGCATGTATAGCCTCCTATAGGAAATGGAGTTAGGGTTGGGGTGAGAGGAATAGATGTCTAACTACATTTCCACAGTTCATAGTACTTTTTTAGATAGTTTGCAACCAAAAAGCTTCGGGCAATAACAAGCAGCCAATAGACCGAAATAAAAATACAAGCTCAACATGATGTTCAGGAAATTGTGATGCAGAATAATATCAACCTAGAAAAGCACAACAACAACAAACTAAGCCTTAATCCCACTATGTGGGGTCGGCTATACGGATCATATCGCGCCATCGTTTACGGTAACCTAGAAAAGCACAAAAGCCACTAATATGGAATAACCAAAAATTCCACACCTTATAATCATATATCAATTGCCATTTCTAGCAATTTTAAGAAGTTACCTGCTAAGATCCCAGATCATGAGTCTCCTACCAAGACAACACGAAGCTAAGATAGTCTCGATCTTTGGATTCCATCCAACCTGGAAGACCTCCTCCCTGTTGTGCAGTTAAAAGCAGAATTAAGGCTAACAATATTTGTCCACCAAGTCGTTCGAAATATATATTCGGCAAGCATAGAGACAAACGAGAGGTATACAATTATCCCTCAAAAACTAAAAGTACGAAAGATTGCTTACTTGTGACAATCAAAGGTATGGAGGGCAGTAGTGATCTTTCTCATATCAAATAATTTGACAGTCTTGTCAGTAGACCCTGTTGCTAGAACCCACTCGTTGAATGGATTGAAAGCTAAACAGTTCACCTATACAAAATTGGAAATAACATGTTCAAGTACCAGTGATTTTGAAGCAAAGGACTGTGAGAAGTGTGAGTCCTCATAATTAAACTTAGGGATAATTACAACACACCCCGAGGTTTGGGTTAATTATAAAATACACAGATGTTTGTAAAAGCTCCCACAGATTTGAAATGTTTTTTGCTTATGAAGGCGAACATGTAGGACGGAACTAAACCTCAAGGGTTTTTGCAATTTTCAAAAGCCTTCAGGTTTTTAAGTAATCAGCCGAACCTCAAGGGTGGTTTTGTAGTTATCCCAACCTAACTTAGGATATCACAAGTTAGTTTGATGCACTAAAAACACCTAAAGCCACATATTTTAGATAGAAATAATAATAGGACAATTAATATTTAAGTAGGTTTTACTTTTAAGAAGCAAAGTATCATTCTACTTTTTTTTTTCATGGAAATAAGTAGAACTGTCAAGTATATGTAAGAAAATGTAAAGATAAATCAGTTTGAGGAGAATCTGACTAAAAAATTTGCCAACAGTAACAAAAGGAAACAAATTTATACGTCAGGAATCTCAAAGTTGCAACATAAATTATTTCCTTCTCGATTTAACACCTTTAGAAAAGCAGTATTCGCCTTCTAAATAGTCTAAAAGGCATGTCAAATTATTCATACAGCAGAAAACCTCCTTTTTTAAGAAGATTTCCTATTAACCGTTTGTATGAGCATTAAATGACTAATATATTTCAATTTAGATAATTCTAATCTCTTTCTCCAGTTCAACTGAATCAAACATAGCACCAACCTCACTTTGATGGGCAACCACGGATTGTATAGGCTTGCTCATTGATGGAGTACGGAGATCCCATATATGCAGATATTGATCATCTCCAACAGAGCCAAACAAGTGTTCGTGCCTGAGATGCCATGCTACATCTTCAACCACACCTTCATGAATCTGCTTTCACAGCAAATATTAGCATTTTGTCAATTAAGTTATGCAGTTCAAGATAACAAAACTGTGATAACAAATTTCTGGGATAAACTTTCCATATAATGAATGGATTAATTACAAAAACTACACCCCAGGTTTAGTCTAATTATTAAAAAAAAAAAAAAAAAAAAAAAACAGTTATCTTTTAAAATTACAAATCCCCCTGACATTTGTTTTAGCTTACAAAATTGTACCCTCCAAAGGCCTCAAGAGGCGGTATACATTAGGTAAATACAAACATAAAGGGTAGGTTTTCAATTATCCCTAAAGATTAATAGATTGTGATAACTTACAAACATAATTTCATTTAACAAACCTTAAAATTTTGCATTGCATCCAAAGACTTGTTCTTTGGAGTTCCATTATGTCCCATAGACATATCTGGGCATCATCTGAACCACTCAATAAATGACCCTGCTTGAAGTGACTCCATGACAAACCATATCCTTCAGTGTTGTGGCCCCTCAGCCGCAAATCAGGGTTGCATGCGCCATCAAGGGAGGCTTAGATGGATGTTTACTATAATCAAAAACATAAACCTCAGCACTAACTGTCTTAGTTGCGATAATAAACGGGTTTTGGGGCATATAACGAGCCCGATTGACTCTCCCGTCGTGATTAATTTGCTGGATAATTTGCACCTGCAAGAAAACATACCATGATCGATGTTACGCCTTTAGAGTCTGAAAAGTCGTATAGGTAAAAGAAAAAGATAAAGAATTAAACTTGTCACTATAAATTGATTGGCAAAAGGAAAATAAAAATAAAACTAAGAAGTCAATGCATCCTGCTTCAGCATTCAATCACCACTATATCTGGCATGAATATAAACGACATTAATATGAGGATCAGAAATGCATTATTTACATTAATCTCTTATGGTTACAATCTAATTCATTCTGCACCATTATGACCAAGCTCAAATCTATCACTTGCATCACATTACAAATCTAGAAAGCATGTGTTATGTACAAGGGCACATCCTGTATTTGATGGCATAGAGTTGGGAGGCTTATTAAATAAGAATTCATAGAAATCCATCAACTCAAACTTGCATGTGTCATGTAGGGATGATAATGGGTCAGGTTTGCAGCCCAATATCCGACCAGTAAAGATTTTTAAAGACACGCTCTCAATGCTACCCGCTAGATCCATTTTAATAAAGAGAAATTAAATTTATATTTCAAAAAATACTAGTAATTGAGATATATATATATATATATGTATATTCCTCTAAATATATCAATAACATAAAAATATTAAAAAACTTTATAATATAAAATAGTTAAATATTTCATAAAAATATTAAATTATTTAAATTTTTAATATATTAAAATATGAAAATGTTTTGTACATAAAATATGTTATGGTTGCATAACTACATTAAAATATTATTTTTAACATAAAATAGTAAGATATATTTTAGAACAAAAACAAATATTACTATTCTTAAAATTATATTATTAAAGAAAATTAATATTAATTTTTAGTATTTTTCTTAATAAGTTACATAATAAATTTTAAAAATAAAAAATAAAATAAATGGGTCGGACGTGGGTCGGGTCAGGTTTTGATAATAAAATTCATGCCCGGCCCATTTAGACTATTAAACGGATCTGGGCGGCTCCGGGTTTGGCACCATTGCCAATTTGCCATCCCTACCGAGGTCTCATGCCTGAACTTAAATCCAACAGATTTTTTCAATTCCCTAACCAAAGGTACCATTTCTTCAACCCTGACCAACGTCCAATTTCCAGAACGAGCACAAGCACAACAATACTTGTTTTTCCTCATAAAAGTACAAACAAACAAACAAAAAGATAAAGCACCAAAATAAAAGAAAGAAAAAGAAAAAGAGAAAAAAAAGGTTACCTTCCCATTAGCGCATCCAAAACCACCGAACTCAGACCGTTCATCGTCGTACTGGCGGGCATCATTCTCAGCATCCTCGAGAGGCAGCTGAGCCTGTGCAATCATTAAATAATTGGGCTCGTTCTCCGAAGTGTGCGTCCCCAAAATCATCTTCTGGACCGAGTAATCCTTTCCCGGCGGCTCTTCCCGGTCGGGCAGCCACTCCACGGTCAGCGACGGCCACTCGAGCGCGTGTGTGATAACCAGATCGTACAAAAACGGGGTGTTCTTTTTCCAAATCTTGTATTCCTCGTTTACCAAACGCTCCTCGATCTCTCCCCTCATCTCCTCCTCGTCTTTCCCCATTTGCTCTCCTGTTTTTTTCCCCCTTTTCCTTGGGGTTTTTCAGGAAGTTGATTTTAAATCGCGCCTCGGAATCAGAAATGCTTCTGATTTTCGAGTTTTGGCTGCTTTTTCACTGCAGGTATAGCTTGTTCTTATCTATGGATTATCGGTATAAATGTTGGTGGGGTATTTGGGGAGGGTTCTGGAGGAGAACTGGAGGGAAGAAGGAAAAATTATTCTGAGTTGTATTATTTCACACTGGTTTTATAAGGGGTTTTATATGTGAATCTTGGTAGACTGTTTTCAGCTTATGGGCTTGGGAGAGCCCAAGTACATGTCCATTCATAGACTTGTACATAATTCTACACTTTTACTACAATGGCCTCATGTAGATGGAAATTTGGATTTTAATTTTTAGATACGAAGATTTATTTGTAATAATGATATCTATTTGATGGTTCATTCATTTATAACTTTTTGAATTCCTTTTATTTCTTGGATGATTATTGTAATGTATTTAGATCAAACACTCAATAATACGTATTCTTTAAAATGATATATGTGTAATATTTTTTAATATGGTCATTTAAGTAAATGATAGTTGTGTCAAAGATTTGATTGTCGTACATGTATTTTGTAATCGTAATATGAACTGTGGGTGTATTAAATATTTGATATACGTGGAATCTATAAAATGATACGTGTAAGTATTTATTAAAATGGTCATTTCATAAATGAAAGTCGTATCAGACACTCGATAAATACTTATAAGTATCCTTTAAAATGGTATTTGTAAATGTTCTTTAAAATGATCACTTCATAATTGGTACTAAAAATCTCTAGAGCCATACTAGAAAAAACTTTTGTGTTAGTTCGGTTCGGATAAAGAAAAAAAAAAAAACAATGGATATTTTCGGTTCGAGACTTATTCGATTTGAGTTACGATTAGAGTTCGGAAAAATCTCCAAATCTCGTGCACCACCCTACGTAAATACATCATTTTCATAGGCATTGGTCACATTATTGATTTCGTTATAACTTTCATAAGGATTGATTGTTCTTCAAATTAGGCCTCCTAATTATTGTCATGCGTTCCATTCAAGGCAAAATTATTGTTTAGTCATTTAAGTTGAGCCATTCAAAGATTTGGTCTTTTTTTTTCTTTCACTTTGAATTATTTCTTTTAAATGAAAATAAATCGAACTTTTAGTCTCATGACATGCTACAACATGTAAATGTTACATGTTGACTTATTTCGAACTTTGTTTATCAAAAAACACAATTTCATTCCAAATTAATGACATGACGTCCAACATGACGGGGTTTTTAACTAAATATTATAATTTAGGGAAAATATTACAAATATGTAGTGGAATTTGAGAGTGTTAAATTATTAAAGTTAGTCGTTGTTTTTGTCAACGACTAAAAAGCTTAGTCGTTGATAGCAACAACGATTTGGATCGAAAAAAATTTAAATTAAAGTCCGGTCGTTATTCTAATAACAAGCTGGTAATTTTTATTTTTTAAATTCGATCATTATTTGTACTAATTTGGAAAAAATATTTTTTAAAAAAATGAATCAACATTTTTCCGTGGATTACCTAACAAATCGAAATAATGATCATCCATTATAATTAAAAAAATTATTATATTAATATTACAAGTAAATTTTATTATCCGATAATAATAATCGTGAATCAAAAATCCATCAAGTATTTTATGTCTTGACAATTCACATTAATATAAAGGTGAAATCTAAATATCGAGACAATACACGATAATATGATGATACAATATGTCTTAATACAATATTTATCTTCACACAATAAAAATCTAATACATATGCCCCCGATTGCCCATCATCCCCAGGATGTTGTATCCGGCGTCTACTTCTACGTCTAGTTTCATCTACATGGTCATTCACTTGAGCAATTTGTGTATCATCATCATCATCATCATCATCATGTGTGTGAGTGGCGTTGCTAAGCAAGGCGAAATGCACAGCGACGATGAAATTCGGGGCGCCCAACTCGTATTGATCAAAACACGAGAAATGATGGGACGGCATGCCAATATCGGTTTTGTAGAAGTGATGTATATGAAGTACATGATGGTCCGAAGAACTTGAGGCGTGAAAAATATGAGTTTTTCTGTGAATCTTTGGGGAACATAATAATCTCTACCATACCCGTGAGATGGACCAGCCACATCCGAAAATAAGATCAAAACTATAAATGTCGTGAATTAGTATTAATATTCATACCATGATGCATCCGAGGTGTGGATCTCGAAGGACCGACCATGTGTTCATCGGGGTGCAAATGTGGTGGGCATGTATTGAGTGGTCGTCATGGTATATTGGCAGGGGGCATCATGTCGATATGTTTCTCCATTTCATCACGATATCCAAAACAACTCTCCGTAGATATGGCCATGACTCAATCGTCATTTGCACCAAACCTCAATCGTCTCATCCATTACTCGAAAGTAAATATAATTTTGTATAAGTAATGTTGAATGTCATAATTAGATGCAAACATTATATATATATAATCTTACAATGGCATCGTGAGATGTAATATCGATGGTGGTATCCGTATCCATCTCAATATGTGATGGAGTAATGCGTAGTGGTGTAATGCGGCGATACCCTTTGTTAGTCCAAGTGGCTACGATAATCTAGAGGGGTGAATAGATTATGCCGATTTTTCTGGAATCGCCTCTTTTTCGAATGAATACGTAATTGACAAGAATGTAAATGCGAAAATTAAACAACACTCGATGATTTATAGTAGTTCAACTCACCTAGGGCCTAATCTACTACCACCCTGGTATATCAAAGTGGATTTCAAAAAAAAAATAAATTATTAATTACCACAATTAATACAACACCACCTTTGAAGATTACCATAATCTTCTTACAACACCTTCAAGAAGATTACCACAATCTTCCTTCAACACCTATGAAGAGTACCACACTCTTCAACACCTAAGATCACCAAAGTGTGTTCTGTTTAATAAATGGTTTTATCATGATTTTGATGATTTTGTTTTTATACCAAAACAATGGTTTTAAAGGTTGTCCAAATACTCCTAAATAATTTAAAATTATTTTAGTATTTTTAGGAGTATTTCTTCAAGTTTTATTTTCGACAAAAATTGGACAACACATTTAATGATTTTTGTATCAATGGGTTTTTACATCCAAACTACGTTTCTAAATGTTGTCCTAATATTCCCGATTGGTCTAAAATATTTTTACTATTTTTTTTGGAGTATTTCTTGAAGTTTATTTACAACACAAATTGGACAACTACTCTGTTTTGAGGTCAACCTGGTCGCCGTATAGGGCAACCCGTACCTGAATGTTGTGCAAAATAGAAAACTTCATGTTTGCGAGAAAATGATGAGGGTGACCGGTCACCCTATAGGCGGCCGGTGGCGTCGACCGGTCGACCTATAGGGCGACCGGGTACTGAAGGTTTGTTCAAAATTGCAAACTTCTCTGTATTGGTTATTTGAAGAGGCAACTTGATTGGACCCTAGAGGCGGCCGAGGTCGCACCCCCTCCGACCAGGTCCCCTGTGTAAAAATTGCGAGTTTTTAATTTCAACTTATCTCTTGCGACCGGTCGAACCCTTCGTTTTGACAAACTATCCGTTGAGTTTGCGGACAATTTTTCTTAATTTGAGGGGTTGATTTCTAACAGCTCTTTTCTTCAATTGTCTTGGTATTTTTAAAGAATTCATGTCCCTAAGAGGAGCCTATCATGTACAAAACATCTTCTATAAATAGAGGAAGAATTGAAGCAACATAACAATTGAGATACAATACAACAAGATACACTTCAAGCAAATATTTGTGCTTCATAGTTGTTATTCTTGTTGTAATTTTGCCAAGTTTATCACTTTCACATCCTTGAGGTCTAGGCTATTCTTGATTACACTTTGCACCCATATTGTAATATTCCTTATTCAGTTGTAATCTTGATTTTTGGTCATCATTCAACACAAGACATCCTTGTGAGTATTCTTGTGGTAAGAATACACTTGGGTGATCTAGGTGCTAGGTGTGAGAAGATTGTGGTAATCTTCTTGTTGAGGTGTTGAAGAATTTGGTATTCTTCAAGGTTGAAGATTGTGGTAATCTTCACAAGGTGCCGTTGAAGGAAGATTGTGGTAATCTTCAAAGGAGATTGTGGTAATCTCAAAGGTGGTGTTGAAGAAGAGTGTGGTGCTCTTCAAGGTGTTGTAAGTTGGTGTTGTATTAATTTTGATAATTAATAAAATCTTTTTTCTTTTTGAAATCCGTCAGGATATCTTTGGGGTGGTAGAGGATTAGGCCCTAGGTGGGTTGAACCTCTATAAATCGGCGTGTGTTGTTTACATTCCGCACCTTTATTATTGTCTTTGAGCTTCCGATTCGAAAAAGAGGGTAAAATCGAAAAGATGGAGATAATCTATTCACCCCCTCTAGATTATCATAGTCGCTTGGACTTACAAGTGGTATCAAAGCCAAACTCTTTGGCAAGCTCGTTTTCACATCGCCGCGGTGAAGAGGAACGATCGTCGGCTACTGACGAAGCTCATTACACGGCACCTCCACTACCAAGCCACCTCTATTTGATTCCAAAAATTTTATATTTTGGAAAGAAAGAATGGAATGTTATCGACAAGGTTGCGGGTTTGATATTTGGAACATCGTCATAAATGGAGAATCCATTAGATGATAGACACACCACACATCTCCAAAGGCCTCAAAGAGCTAAATGATGAAGAGAAGAAAGTCATCTCCTTAAATGGTAAAGCTCTCAATATTCTATATTGTTCACTTACTTATTTGGAATATGAACATATTGTAGGAATTCGATCGGCTCATGGAGTATGACAAAAATTAGAAGACATTCATGAAGTATATGCAAATGATAAGAGCAACTCAAAAGCATCTACTTCTCAAAGGGATACAAGTTCAAATATAAGGAACAAGCCTTTTACAACTTCCGATTATGAAGTAGTCGAACAATGTTTTATGGGCATCGAAGAAGAAAATGAGGTATGTCTTAAACCCTCTACTTCCTATGATATTGTCATTCAAAATGATTATAGTGATTTACAAAATGATTTTGATGATCTTCAAAATGAATTCCAAAATTTACTAGTTAAATACAAAAATTTGAAAAAGGAATTCAATGTTTTGAAAAATGAAAAGGATAGTTTATTTACTTCCTATGAATCACTATCATGTGCTCACACCACCACACTTAATAAGGTTAGAAACCTTGAAAAACAAAATAGTACTCTTGTTGAGGATATTAATTGCATGGAAAATGATTTATCAAAACCCAACTTGAGTACCAATAAATTGCCCAATATTGTGAATATTAATAGTTGTGATAATTTGAATAGTGAACTTGATCATGAGCCTAATATTGTCAAGCATGTGAAAAAGAATCGAGTTCTATGCATATTAGTGATGTTACTTATTTTTATTGCGGTAGTAAGAAGGGTCATACGGTAAATACTTGTCCGGCTATAAATAACTCTAATTATTGTTGGAGACCTAAAAGTCTCAAAGCTAATCCTAAAGGACCAAGCACTTGAGGGTACCACAAAATAATGTTTTATTAGGTACCCGTGAAATAATAATCGGAGAAAAATCATACCGCTAAGAAGACATCAAATGACCAATTCATTTGATCAAAGGAGAAAACATTTTCAACAAAGCCAATTTCAAGAAGAGGATATAATCAAAAATGGGAAGAACGCAATCCTTGAAATGACAAAGACATCATCAACAAGATGATTTTCAAAGAAGAAGAGACTATCAACAATGGGAAGGACAAAAATCTTGGGAATGGAGTAATCAAATGAGCCATCATCAACAAAGTGGCTTGTCAAGGGAAAGATATCATCAACAATGGGAACGGCACAACCCATGGAAATGGCGTAATTGGTAACCCGTATCTCCCTAGTTAAATATGTATTTTATTTTGTTATTATGCATGCTTTTATTTGTGTCTTAATTGCAAAATGAGTTTTCAAGTATTTATTTTTTAATTAAGGTCTTCAATATATATTTGTGCTTTTAAAATATTTTTTAAAAAAAAGGACCTTATATGATGTTTTTAAAACTCTTGTGCATTTTTGTAGACTAAAGTGTGTTATCATCTCTTATGGATTTTTATGGCATGAGCTTACTTGTGATATCTCTTAGCCTACACTTTTATCATTATGATTTGTGCTAGATTTGTTTTAAGAATTGTGTAGGATTTACATATTTTCACAAATGACCATTTACGTCATTATTTGTCAAGAAAGGCATTAATTATCGAGGTACGTTTACTTGTGTTATTCTTACTCTTATAGACTCGATATATGTATTGCCATGTGCCTATGTGTTTGTTTTTCATAGTATTTCATACAAGTGCCATTAAGAGAATTTTTAGATTCTTTGAAAGACACTATTCAATAATTGATTGCACATATTTACTTTGTCAACTCTTGTTCAAATACTTTTAAATGAGGTCTCAACTATACGCTATCGGATTTTCATATTTCAAAAGAGACCTTTTGTAGCTTTCTTAAGCTTATTTGAACTTGCATGATTTATTATACTCTTGATGATCTTCTAAATGCATAGTATGTGTTTCTTGCTTCATGGTCTATATATATAGTGTCTATTTCTACTATGCTCTCATGCAAGATATTTTTGTGATTGATGATTGAGGCATGTTTTTACACTTGGGCTATTTTTTCTTGCTTATATAAGCGATCTGGTAATGCGTTTGTTAAGTTGTGTAGATGAGAAATGAAGTACTCCAAATATTAGTTACCTCAAAATATTTGGATGTAAATGTTCTATTATGAACACCTTAGATCAATTGGATGCTCTATGATGATAGTGATGAAGAAGACAAAAAGGGTATTCAGAATAAACTCGATGACCAAAGGCAACATTGGTCGAACTAAAGCGAGGTTAGTAGCTCGAAGGTATTTTCAAGAAGAAGGTAATTAATTTTGATGTAACATTTGCACTCATAGCACATTTAGTAGCTATTTGCATTTTACTTGTCCATTCTTGTTTTAAGAAAATTTCAAGCTTTACCAAATGGATGTTAAATCCAATTTTCTCAATGGTTTTATTCAAGAAGAAGTCTATGTAAAACAACCTGCGGAGTTTAAAAATTTTTAGGCCAAATGATTTTTAGGCCTTGTATGGTTTAAAACAAGTACCCCATGTATGGTATGATAGACTTAGCTATTTTTGCTAAATGATTTTACAAGAGGTAAAGTTGATACTACTCTCTTTAATTTTTTTTTATTTTTTTTTAAAGGGCAAGATTGTTTACTTGTGCATATTTATGAGAATATTTTTGGTGCTACTAATGAATATTTGTGCAAGATATGTTTTTCTAAGTTGATACTAGGTGAGCTTGAGATGAGCATGATGGGGAGCTCAATTTCTTGCTTGGACTACAAATTATTCAATGCCAAGAAGATGGTTATATTTCAAAAGAACTCTTGAAGGAGTTAAGCATTGAAGAAAGAAGAACCATCTCAACCTCTCTATGGCTAAAGATTGACAAAGGTTGAGAAAGGCATATCGGCCGACAAACAAATTCGAGGTATGTTTTCTTGTATTATTCCTATAGACTAGACATTCCATATGCCTTATGTCTATATGCTCGACTTCAAAAACTATCCAAACGAATCTCATTAAAGTGCCGTTAAAAGAAATTTTCAAATATTTGAAAGACATTTCTTCTTATGACTTGTATATCCATAGCTTTAAAATGTTCTTAGTTTTCGGGATAACAAGTCGGTATTTATTATACGGTTTTCCGTATTCAAAATATAGTTTGTCATAATCGAACTAAACATATTGAGATTCGATATTTTTGGGATTGCATGTTTTAACAAAAACTCGAGATGTGTTTAATTCCGTCTCAAGGATAACTCACGGACTCTTTAATCGTACACCGCCGAGTATTTTAATCCATTTAATGCGTGATTATGACATAATGTATATCGAATAAAGTCTACGTTTGCATTTTGCACGTTTCTAAAACTTAGGGGCGAAAAATCGGATTTTTGGTTGAAAATTCGGATTTTATTAAAGCGCAAGCAGGTGGGGCTGATGAGGTTGAGGGAAACAGAAGTCGCCCTCAACGTCGACCGGTCACCCTAAGCAAAATTTTGGATTAAAACCGTTATGTCTCATGCCTTAGTCATTTTAACCAAATTTTGCCATTTTTGTCCCCTTTGCTAAATTCACACAAATTTTGTTTTCATGCATTCAATTCATATCTTGGACCTTATATAGCATGTTTATCATCATCATCGCTCATCTTTACCAATCAAATGGTAAGAATTTTCCTTTCTTTGCTCAATTGGGTTGAACCTTGAGCTTGTGGCTTTCTTGTATATTTCTTGATGAAAATATCTTATGATCATGATGAGCTTAGTTGTTATGTTGTATTGTATGATGTTTGATATGAATTGGTGATGAAATTTTTTGGCTTGATTCATTTACAAGGGCTCTATACAACTTCTTTTTAATTTTTACGCCCACAAAGTGTTCGATAAAACGTTTCAATGAAAAATTCATCACCTACATGATTCTCTAGTTTCCAAATGTCTTTTATATTTATATAGATCATGTTTTGCAAATCAAATGCGTTTTCATAAGCTTATACAAGTCATATGATCGACTTTTCCCTCTATTTGATCTATAAGCTTTCATGTTCAAATAGCTCGATAAATCGGTAAAATGCGCACTTTGATATGATAATATGATATTTTTATCGTGCTAACATTTTTTTGATGATTCCAAATGGGGAGAAACATGTTATAACCTTATTAGCTCAAAGAAGCTAAAGTAAGCTCGAGAAAGAAGCTATAAGCTATGGCTTAAAGCCATAAGTTGTGGATTATACTTAGTCCAATTGTTGTATAATGGACTTATATACTTGTCTAATGATGTTTTTTGTTGTGGGGGAGCTTATAAGCTATTGTACTTAAGATCAATACGTAAAAGCTAAGCTTTTAGCTTGTGGTTGATTGCTTTTACATTACTCTTGTTGTGCATATTGATAGGGGAGCTTTCACTATATGTGTTTGAATATCTCTACTCCCATTCTTGTGATTATATTGCGTGGAATGTTGTTGCTCTAACGGATAGTTCTTTTTGCTTAGGTAAAATTGTTTTGTTTTCAAAATCGACCTCGTTAAAGTTGTTTTGGTTTGTAATCATCAAAAGGGGAGATTGTTTGATAAATGGTTTTATCATGATTTTGATGATTTTGTTTTTATACCAAAACAATGGTTTTAAAGGTTGTCCAAATACTCCTAAATAATTTAAAATGGTTTTAATATTTTTTGGAGTATTTCTTCAAGTTTTATTTTCGACAAAAATTGGACAACACATTTAATGATTTTGTATCAATGGGTTTTTACATCCAAACTACGTTTCTAAATGTTGTCCTAATACTCCCGATTGGTCTAAAATGTTTTTACTATTTTTTTCGGAGTATTTCTTGAAGTTTATTTTCAACACAAATTGGACAACTACTGTTTTGAGGTCAAGGCGTAGTCGCTAGTTTAGGGCAACTCGTGCACTGAATGTTGTGCAAAAGCAGAAAACTTCATGTTTGCGAGAAAATTGTGAGGTGATCGGTCACCTATAGGGGGCGGACGGTGGCGTCGGCCGGTCGACCTATAGGGCGGCCAGCACTGAAAGGTTTGTTCAAAATTGCAAATTTCTGTATTGGTTTTTTGAAGAGGGCAGGTTTGGTTGGACCCTAGGGCGGACCAGAGTCGCACCCCCTCCGACCGGTCCCCTGTGTAAAAAGTGCGAGTTTTCAATTTCAACTTATCTGCCGCACGACCATGGTCGAACCCTTCGTTTGACAACAAACTATCCGTTGAGTCGGACAACTTTTCCTTAATTTGAGGGGTTAATTTTCATGACTCTTTTCTTAAATTGTCTTGGTATTTTTACTGGAGAATTCATGTCCCCAAGAGGAGCCTATCATGTACAAAACATCTTCTATAAATAGAGGAAAAATTGAAGCAACATAACAATTGAGATACAATACAACAAGATACACTTCAAGCAAAATATTTGTTCATCATAGTTATTATTCTTGTTGTAATTTTGCCTAGCTTATCACTTTCACATCCTTGAGGTCTAGACTATTCTTGATTACACTTTGCACCCATATTGTAATATTCATTATTGATTGTAATCTTGATTTTTGGTCATCATTCAACACAAGACATCCTTGTGAGTATTCTTGTGGTAAGAATACACTTGGGTGATGTAGGTCTTTAGGTGTGAGAAGATTGTGGTAATCTTCTTATTGAGGCGTTGAAGAATTTGGTATTCTTCAAGGTTGAAGATTGTGGTAATCTTCACAAGGTGCCATTTAAGGAAGATTGTGGTAATCTTCAAAGGGAGATTGTGGTAATCTCCAAAGGTGGTGTTGAAGAAGAGTGTGGTGCTCTTCAAGGTGTTGTAAGTTGGTGTTGTATTAATTTTGGTAATTAATAAAAAATTTTTCTTTTTGAAATCCATCTCGGATATCTTGGGGTGGTAGAGGATTAGGCCCTAGGTGGGTTGAACCTCTATAAATCGCGTGTGTTGTTTACATTTCGCACCTTTATTGTTGTCTTTGAGCTTTCAATTCGAAAAAAGGGTAAAATCGAAAAGATGGAGATAATCTATTCACCCCATCTAGATTATCGTAGCCGCTTGGACTTACATGTTCTTACCACAAGAATACTAACCAGGATATCTTGTTTTGGATGATAAAAAATTCAAGATTACAACTCAATAAATGAAGTATACAAACTTTGAGTGCAAGTGTAATCAAGAACAAAAGCCAGACCTCAAGATTGTGCAAATGCAAGAACTTAGGCTATTACAACAAGAATGTAAAAATGAAAGCTTTGAGAATTTTGCAGATTTTTTGTTGTATTGTATGCTTGGGTGTTGTATCTTGTGTCTTCAAATCATCCTCTATTTATAGGGAGTCTTCAAGATTGGATCTCAACATAGGCTCCTTCATCTTCACCTTTGTCTACAAAATGAAGATCACAAGATGTAGAAATATAGTACAAAATTGATAAAGTAAATTTTGTTAATAATGGTTGTCCAACGGTTTGAATTTTTCATCATCAAAATATAGGTTGAACGGTCGCGTAGAGATAGAAATTTGAAAGTAGATCGCACTATTTTACACAGGGGGACGGTCGACGGGGGTCCAACGGTCGCCCCTATGTTAATCGGTTGCCCTCTCAAAATTTCAATACGAAAAGAGTCGGCGTTTGGCAAACTTGCAGACACCGATCGGCCGGGTGGTTGACCGGTCGGCCGTCGACCTACCTTTTTCATCCCGATTTTGTTTTACATTTTGGGTTTCGACTTTCAGTACGGGTTGCCCCTCAGGGACCAGGGTGACCTCAAAAGAAGGTTTGTCCGTTTTTGTCAAAAATAAACTTCAAGAAATACTCCAAAAAATTAGTAAAAATATTTTAAATCAATCGGAAGTATTTGGACAACATTTAGGGACATTGTTTTGGTGTAACAACTCGAGTTAAACAAAATCATCAAAATCTTGATAAAAATATTTATCTAACAAACTTCCCGTTTTTGATGATTACAAACCAAAACAATTTTAGGAGATCGATTTTAAAAAAAAACAAATTTTCCGGTCTAAAACATCAATCCATTACAAGCAACATTTATCATAAGCAAAAAACATAAGGATAGGAGCAAAGATTTTTCAAAAACATTTTTGCACAAGCTCTCCTATCAACATGCATAATAAAAATAGGTAGAAAGCAAACAACTTCAAGCTAAAAGCTTGAATTTCATGAGCTTAAAAGCTCCCTATCACAAGACATCATTAGTCAATCATAAAGGTCCATAATTCATCAAATGGACTAAGTATCATTCACATGACTTTTGGCTTTTAAGAGTCTTAGCTTATAGCTTTTCTTGCAAGCTTATTTTCGCTTCTTTGAGCATTTGAGCATTTTTCTTGTTTCTCCCCTTTGGAATCATCAAAAATAATGTTAGCACGATAAAAACATCATATATGCATATCAAAGTGCGCAATTTAATCGATTTATCGGCGTTTTTCTTAAATTTAAGCTAAAATTCCAAGTAAAAGGGAAAATGAGCTCATTTGATTTGCAAAAGCTCATTTGAATGTTAACACATGATCTCTATAAACTTATAAGACTTTTCAAATCAAAAGAATCATGTAGGTGATGAATTTTTCATAGAAACATTTTGTCGAACACTTGGCTTGCGTCGAATAAAACAAGAGATATATAACGCCTTTGTAATTCGTTTAAGCCAAAAAAATTCATTATCAATTGCAATGCAACAACATTCATCCATCAACAATCATCATATACAACATACTAATACAAGAATTTCATCAAAATAACAAGATACAAGTACATTCTCAAGGGTTCAACCCAATTGAGATTAAAAGGAGAAATTCTTACCAATTGATCGGAGAAGTCGGATGAAATGGATGAAATAGAAGTTACATAAACTCAAAAATATAGATTTTATAAGAATAAAATCATTTTGAGTGAATTTTGAGAGAGAAAAAAAAAAAGCGAAGGGGTTCGATTTTGGAAGAAAATAGCCAAAATGAGCGTTTGAAAGGATGAGAAACATTTTTAAGGTGAAAAGCAATGAGGGCGACCAGTCGCCGACGGTGAGGGAGACCGGTCCTGCACTGGTCAAGCCGGTCGGCCGGTGCACGAACACGATTCTGTTTTTGTAAATTTTACACCAAAAATCCGATTTTTCACCCTAAGTTTTAAAAACATGCAAATTGCAATCATAGACCTTATTCAATATGCATTATGCCTAACCGAGCTCGTATTGAGGCAAAAGTCTCGGAAGATAACGGTTTTGTAAAGATATCCGCCAATTGATCTTGAGATGGAACAAAAGATATCTCAATTTTTTCTTTTCAAACACAATCCCTTAGAAAATGATGTCGAATCTCAATATGTTTAGTACGATTATGATGAACCGGGTTTTGAGCAATATTTATAGCGGATATGTTATCACAAAAATAGGAACACTTTCAAAAGAACATTTATAATCTGCTAAAGTTTGTTTCATCCAAAGCAATTGAGTACAACAAAAAGCCGCGAGAAATATATTCGGCCGACCGTTGAAAGTGAAACACAATTTTGTTTCTTTGAAAACCAAGAAACTTGGCAATCACCTAGATATTAACATGATCCGAAATACTTTTATGATCATCAATATTTCCCGCATAATCCGAATCACTATAACCTTTAAGAAAAAAATTTCATTCTTTGGATAAAATAAACCATATTGTATAGTGCCTTTCAAATATCGAAAAATCCTTTTAACGGCACTCATATGAGATTCTTTATGATTGCTTTGAAAACGAGCACATAGGCATACAACATGAAGAATATCCGGTCTACTTGCGGTTAAATAAAGTAAACTACCAATCATACCTCGATATTTGGATTCATCAACCGGCTTGCCTTTTTCATCTTTGTCAATCTTGGCGTTTGTTGCCATTGGGGTGGAGGCGGTTCTTCCTTCTTCAATGTCGAACTTCTTCAAAAGCTCTTTTGTATATTTTGATTGTGAAATATAGATTCCTTCTTGGCATTGCTTAATTTGAAGTCAAGGAAGAAGTTGAGCTCCCCATCATGCTCATTTCAAATTCACCTTGCATTAACTTAGAAAATTTCTTGCACAATGATTCATTAGTAGCACCAAAAATAATATCATCAACATAAATTTGCACTAATAAGCAATCTTGCCATTTTTCAAAAACAAAAGAGTAGTATCAACTTTACCTCTTGTAAAACCATTTTGCAAAAGAAAAGAGATAAGTCTATCATACCATACACGGGGTACTTGTTTCAAAACCATACAAGGCCTTTTTAAGTTTATAAACATCATTAGGCCTAGAAAAATTTTCAAACCCCGGAGGTTGTTTTACATAGACTTCTTCTTGAATAAGACCATTTAAAAATGCGGATTTTACATCCATTTGGTAAAGCTTGAAATTTTTAAAGCAAGAATAGGCAAGTAAAATACGAATAGCTTCTAAACGTGCTACGGTGCAAATGTTTCATCATAATCAATACCTTCTTCTTGACAATAACCTTGGGCTACTAACCTTGTTTTGTTTCGAACAATATTGCCTTGGTCATCGAGCTTGTTAAAATACCCATTTTGTGTCAATAATTGTTTGAGAAGGAGGACAAGGTACTAGTTCCCATACATCATTCATTTCAAATTGATTCAACTCCTCTTGCATTTCTAAAAACCAATCCTCATCTTCAATAGCTTCCTTAGCATTTTTAGGCTCTTTTTGAGATATAAGAGCTTTCTCGGCAAATTTTCCTCGAGTCATTACTTTATCAAGGGGATCACCAATAATAAGATCTTTTAGGTGATCTCCTTAAATTTCAATGCTACGGGAAGATCCAAAGTATCACCTTTGTCTTCTTGAGGAACATTTGAGCTTGAAGGTTGATCATTTTGAGCATCATCTTGAACAATGGGTTCAACAATATCCTCTTCATCACTTTCATCATTGTGTATCCTTTCAACACCGAAGCTTCATTGAATTTGACATAGATGGATTCTTCAACAACCCCACTAGTTTTATTGTAAACCCGATATGCTTTGCTCTTGGTTGAATACCCCATAAATATTCCTTCATCGACCTTAGGATCAAGTTTGTCCAATTGATCCTTAGTATTCAAAATAAAACATTTACATCCAAATATTTTGAAATAGCTAATATTTGGAGTTCTTCCTTTCCAAAGCTCATATCGATTAATGACATAGCAAGCGGTGCTTACGGCTTGGCCCAAAAATATTTTGGAAGTGAAAATTCATTGAGCATGGACCGACTCATTTCTTGAAGTGTCCGATTCTTCCTTTCGGCTACTCCATTTTGTTGAGGTGTCCTTGGAGCCGAAAAATTGTGACTATATCCCTTGGTTTCACAAAAGACTCTAAATTCTCCATCAAATTCTCCACCTAGATTACTTGAATAGACTTAATAGTATCTTCGTTTTCATTCTCAATAAGTCCACATGACTTAACAAACTCATTAACGGCATCATTTTTATTTGTAAGAAATAGAGCCCAAGTATATCTAGAAAAATCATCAACTATAACAAAAGTGTAATGTTTTCCACTTAGACTTGTCGTACCAATATCCCCATACAAATCTAGACGAAGAAGTTTGTAGAGGTTTGGTTGTGGAAATTTCATTTTGGGCTTAAAACTACTCTTAACTAATTTGTTCTTTTTGACAAGTGTCACATAAGCCAAGATTTTCAAAATTTAATTTGGGTAGTCCTTTTACATGTTGGTTTTTGTAAATAATTTGTAAATTTTTATATCCAACATGTCCAAGTCGTCTATGCCATAAACTAGTTAAATCATTATTGACTATAAGACAAGAAACATTTTGACTAACCAAATCACTTGTACAAATTTTGTAAAGATTGCCTTTTCTAATTGCTTCACAAATAATTTTATCATTTTTGGAAATAAGGCATTTTTCTTTATTAAAAACAACATTATAATTTGAATCACAAAGTTGGCTAACACTTATCAAATTAAACTTAAGCCCTTCTACTAAATTACTAAGAGAGAAAGAAGAATTACCAATTTCTCCATTTCCAAGAATTCTTCATTTGCCATTGCGAACATGACCATACCCTCTTCTTGGAGCTTGATGTTGGTAAAAGTTCTCTTTTTCAGTCATATGGCGTGAACATCCGCTGTCCACGAGCCATTTTGAATCCTCCATAGTTGTTATAGCCCCTATGGCCTACAAAAGAATTATTTTTAGGTACCCTATAGTTTTTGGGTCCATGGGGGTTAGCGTTGAGACCTTTGGGTCTCCAAACAAAGTTAAAATTATTCTTCAATTTACAATGACTAACATAGTGACCAACTTTACCACAATAAAAAAAAATAAGATTATGGGCACTACTAAAGACGTACAAAAGTCGGACCTTGGTCTTTTTTTCTTTGAAAGAGGTTGAAAAGGTTTATAGCAAGTCCTAATTTAGAATGCTCACCTCTTTGTGCATCTAAAATTTTTGTAACTTTATCCGTACTTAAGTTAAAACGATGCACATCTTTTTCAAACATTCAAGATCATTTGTGAGCGTTTGTTTTTCGGTTTCAAGAGTACGGACTTTAGTAAGAGTAATAGCATGAGCTTTATCAAGAGATTCATAAAAGTAAACAATTTATCCTTTTCTAATTTAAGCTCTTTATGCTCCTTTTTTAAAGTCTTGTATTTAACAATCAAATTTTGAAACTCATTTTGCAATTCATCAAAATCACATTGTAAATCATCAACTAAGGAAGAAGATGAAGCGTTAGAGTGTACCTCATTGTTTTAGTCGTCTATGGCCATAAGACCATGTTCGAATTCTCCTTCATCGTCGGTTGTTTCAAGTAGCTCATCCTAAGTTTTGACTCCGTATTTAGAGCGCTTCTTTTTTGGAAAAGGCTTCTTCTTCTTTTGTTCCTCTTCCTCGAGTTTTGGGCAATCGGCTATGAAGTGCCCAGATTTTCCGCATTTAAAACACGAGTTGTCTCTCGGTTTTCTCGCCTTTTTTTATTCACAAATTTTGTAAATTTACGAACAAGTGCGACCGTCTCCTCATCATCATCATCAATATCATAATATACATTATTAGAAGAAGATGCAAGATCTTTAGGAATATTTTGCATACCCGATTGATTGATGGATGGTTTGGAATTTTTCCTATCCTTGAGATAGGTCGAGTGTCTCGATATTTTGTGCTTCCGTGATAACCGTCACTTTTTCGGACCATGAGCCGGGAAGAGCGTTCAAAACTTTGGTCACCTTGTATTCTTCGGAGATGACCTTTCCAAGAGCCACAAGAGGATTGACAATGTTGTCAAGCCTTTTCACCATTTTTGATATGCTTTCACCATCATGCATATTGAAATTTTCAAAGTCTTTCACAAGCATTGTTTTTCTTGCTTGCTTCACTTTCTTTGTGCCCTCATATATGGTTTCTAATTTTTCCCAAACTTCATGTGCCAACCTTATGCCTCTTATACGATTATACTCGATGGCGGTAAAAGAGCAATGCAAAATATTTAAAGCCTTACCGTTTAGAGAGAAGGCCTTCTTGTCATTTTCATCGAACTCCTTGAAAGGTTTAGGAGTCATGGTACCGTCCTCCAATTTCTTGGTTGGTTGATAAACTCCTTCAATGACCACATTCCAAATGTCAAACCCGCACCCTTGTAGAAAGCACTCCATACGGTCTTTCCAAAATGCGTAGTTGTTGGCGTCGAATAGTGGTGGCTTGTTGGTGGAGGCAGGTGGTGAGGTAGCTTTCGTTCGTAGCCATTGATCTTTCCTCTTTACTCGAAGCGAGCTAGCCAAAGAGTTTGGCTTTGATACCACTTGTTAGTCCAGTGACTACGATAATCTAGAGGGGGTGAATAGATTATGCCGATTTTTTGTAAATCGCCCTCTTTTTCGAATGAACACGTAATTGACAAGAATGTAAATGCGAGAAATTAAACAACACTCGATGATTTATAGTAGTTCAACCCACCTAGGGGCTAATCTACTACCACCCCGGTATATCAAGTGGATTTCAAAAAGAAAAAAAAATATTAATTACCACAATTAATACAACACCACCTTTGAAGATTACCACAATCTTCTTACAACACCTTCAAGGAGATTACCACAATCTTCCTTCAACACCTATGAAGAGTACCACACTCTTCAACACCTAAGATCACCCAAGTGTGTTCTTACCACAAGAACACTAACAAGGATATCTTGTTTTGGATGATAGAAAAATTCAAGATTACAACTCAATAAATGAAGTATACAAACTTTGAGTGCAAGTGTAATCAAGAACAAAAAGCCTAGACCTCAAGATTGTGCAAGTGCAAGAACTTAGGCTATTACAACAAGAATGTAAAAATGAAAGCTTTGAGAATTTTGCAGATTTCTTGTTGTATTGTATGTTTGTGTGTTGTATGTTGTGTCTTCAAATCATTTTCTATTTATAGGAGAGTCTTCAAGATTGGATAACCAACATAGGCTCCTCCAATGTCACTTTTGTCTACAAAAAGAAGATCACAAGATGTAGAAATATAGTACAAAATTGATAAAGTAAATTTTGTTGATAATGGTTGTCCAACGGTTTGAATTTTCTTTGTAAAAAATAGAGGTTGAACGGTCGCGCGAGAGATAGAAATTTGAAAGTAGATCGCACTATTTTACGGGGGGGGATCGGCGGGGGGTCCGACCGGTCGTCCCTATGTTGATCGGTTGCCCTCTCAAAATTTCAATACGACAAGTGTCGACGCGTTTGGCAAACTTCCGGACACCGGTCGGCCAAGGGTGGTTGCCGATCGACCATCTGCGGTCGACACCCTGGTCGACCGTCGTCGACCTGTCTTTTTCATCCCCCGTTTTGTTTTTTGTTTGAGGTTTTGACTTTCGAGGCACGGGTTGCCCTCAGGGCATGATTGACCTCAAAATAGAAGGTTTGTCCGATTTTTGTCAAAAATAAACTTCAAGAAATACTCCAAAAATTAGTAAAAACATTTTAAATCAATCGGGAGTATTTGGACAACATTTGGGACATTGTTTTTTGGTGCAAAAACTCAGTTAAACAAAATCATCAAAATCTTGATAAAAACATTTATCTAACAACCACTCCATGTATCCGTCCTCTATATCTTGGTGGGGCACGATACTTGAAATGCGAGACCAAGCCCAAATCTGCAGCAACGCCATGGCTCCACCTATAGTGTGCTTCTCTGTCTCACAAGCATTGCACAACTGACGATACAAAAAAAATAACACATCACTAGCCCAACTGAACCTACCAGCCGTCCTAACACCCTCAAAGTGCTGCAGGTATAGTAATGATACGCTATTACTAGTGGTATCAGGTATTATCAAAGTACCTAACAAAATCAAGGCCATATTTATCTTTCACCGTCTGTTGGACGTATTTGATGTCATATGCTGGATCAGTCTCGACCATGCCTATTAGATCATCAACAATCCTAATTTTACACAAATTTCTATGATCCTTACGTACAAAATTCATAAGACAATGTGAGAGGCCCCAACTTTGTGATTTCCCATAAAGACAATCTTTTGACAAAAAAGGCCGCAACCACCAATTGCATTGTTTCGATGACAAACTTGCTTGATATAACTCTTTCCGATTTTGTTTGCATACAACTTTCCACACGGTTGGAGTACTTCAACAACTCGATACTCACGCGTTTTGCGTGGCTTAATCGAAAAATCTTTAACAACAGATTGAACATGTTTTTTATCTTTGAAAACCATACCTCTTTTCAACACACCTTTATCTGCGTCATAGTACAATGCCGGATGAGGAACGTCAAGTGAATCAATATTAAATTCCTCGAAAGATGAATTAAAAAAAGGTATGTCTCTATATGGTGCACAGACGGAATCCACGATATGTTGCGATTTATTGCCACCTCCAATAGGTTGTGAGTCAGGTGTAGGAGTATCACCATCTTCATCTTCATCATCACCCATGTCATTTTCATCGTCTGTCCCATTTTCGCTCGGTTCAGAAGGTGAAATTTCATGATCCCGTGATCATCGAGGTTAGATTCAGGCAATGGTCTATCAACATTGGGCTGATCGGATTCAGAAGGCCGTGTGTTCAAATCATTAACAACAACATTATTAGTTCTTTGAGTCGTAATAGGAGCTTCAAGTGTGCTGTCCCCCATAAGGTAAGATGCGTATTGATGATATTCATTTTCTAAAGGGATATCAAGACACGACATTAGGATGCACTTCTTCCGTTCGACAAAAATATCTACAGTTCTATTCTCGGCCTCCGAATCAAAGAAAAATCACAAGTCTCGGTTCGTATTAATTGCAATGACTCGTGACATGTTGTTATCACAGTATTTACCGGATAGTTTTAACAAATAACGATTTCTATCCAAACCCAGAATATCATGTAGTATAGATATCAAATTGTCCAAATTTGTCATTAGGGAAACTCTCGTGGCTCCAATAGCAAGGTGACTATATCTACTTGATAGACATTTTCAATTAATATTTGACCCCATAATGAACAATCACTCCGATTTTATCCGAATTTATATCTTCAAAAATACACAAACAATCCTAAATTAGCAAAATAATAATAACCCACTTACAATATAACAAACATGCGAAATTTACCGTAAAAATGCCGCCGCCACCGTCTCCGCTTTATTCCCGATCGCTTCCCAGTGTCCCAAAGCCCACAAAAATTCGAGTGTGTGCAAATGTGTGTCTTTGGTGTGTGTGAGAATTGAGGGAGAGAAATGTTGTGCGTGTGTGTTGTAAGTCCAAGCGCTACGATAATCTAGAGGTGCGGAAAGTAAACAACACACGTCGATTTATAGAGGTTCAACCCACCTAGGGCCTAATCTCTACCACCCCAAAGATATCCGAGATGGATTTCAAAAAGAAAAAGATTTTATTAATTTACCACAAATTAATACAACATCAACTTACAACGACACCTTGAAGAGCACCACACTCTTCTTCAACACCACCTTTGAGATTACCACAATCTCACTTGAAGATTACCACAATCTCCAACGCGCCTTGTGAAGATTACCACAATCTTCAACCTTGAAGAATACCAAATTCTTCAACACCTCAACAAGAAGATTACCACAATCTTCTTACACCTAACACCTAGATCACCCAAGTGTGTTCTTACCACAAGAACACTCACAATGATATCTTGTGTTGAATGATTACCCAAATTCAAGATTACAACTCGATAATTGATAATACAATAGAGTGCAAGTGTAATCAAGAAAAGCCTAGACCTCAAGAATGTGAAAGTGAATAGCTAGGCAAAATTACAACAAGAAATAAGACAATGTAAGAACAAGTGTATTCTTGAGTGTATCTTGTTGTATTGTAGTTTTCTCTCTTATTGTGTTGCTTCAATTCTTCCTCTATTTATAGAAGATGTCTTGTACATGATAGGCTCTATTGGGGACATGAATTACGTAAAAAATTGCAAGACAATTGAAGAAAAGAGTGTTAGAAATCAATCCCACAAATTAAGGAAAAAATGTCTGCTGCACAAGCGGTTACATTTTGTTGTCAAACTTAAGAGCGATTTGGTCGCGCACTAATAAGATTTGAGAAAGAACACAAAGAAAACTTACCTTTGGTTGCCGGTCCGGGGGGGTCCGGTCGCCGACCATGGGTTCGACTGGTCGCCCCCATAGGGGACCGGTCACCCTACAACCGTAGGTCCAAGGGTGTAAGTGTAAGGTTTAGAAGGGGGTTGAATAAACCTTACCAAATTTTCGATTTAGGCCTTTTAAATCTCTGAGTTCTACACTGTGTGTCCTTGATGGACGATCGAATTAGTCCTCGGTAGAGTTAATCTCTCAAACTGCACTCAAATTGAGTCATTAATAGAGTAACTCAAATTTCGGTTGGCTATAAATTGACTGTTTGTGGTTTTGTTTTATTGGATGACTTAACACCCTTAAGTTTGATTAAGCAAGTTTTTACTGACTTGATTTAGTACTTATAGATTATCAAATGGATAGCAAGTTTATCAACAGATATAAGCAATTAAAAGTGCGAGAAATTTAAATTTTGAAATGTAAATGACACAATAAAGTTTTTATAGAGGTTCGAAGATGGGGTAATTCTTCTACTCCTCTCTTCTCCAACTCCGGAGGAATCCACTAAGTAATGATCGGTTTACAAAGTGGTAAGTGGTGATCCAGATACAAGTCTTGATCACAACAGCCGACTTGATCCTTTGGGACTCGATGAGACGCCTTGATCACTCGTTTGGTTCTCAAACGACTCGAACCTTCTTCACGCAGGCATTTTGCCTTGCTACTACTGACTCACTTGCTCAAGCACTTTGGATTTGATCACGAAGCCCTCCAAAAGCTTAAGACTTGGTTCACCTTGAACCTTTCTACAATCCTTCTTGGAATGTAGACCCCTTGTTTTCGATATTTTCCTCTTCAGGCGATTGAAGTTCTCTTTCCTTCACAGGTAAGTGTTGGATTGATGTACTTGAGATGTAGGCTTGAGGATTGAGAATGTTTCAGATTATTGATAAGCTTGTATATCTCACGTGTGTCATTCATCCTTTTTCTCAAACAAACTCCTCGGCCTTTTATAGTGAACTTTCAAAAATTTGCCCGTTGAAGAGATAGGCTCATTTTTGAAAATCACTTTGCGATCGTTGGTATGCGAGTTCTTGGAATTGTCATTTCCTCGTATGAAATGTTTTATCACCTTTTCGAGTTCGACACGGTGTAGTGCTTCCCATTGGTTCATTTCTTTTGCACGCTCTCGGGACCGAGCACTCCAAGAAAGGTAGTATGGAGATATTACTTGTTTAAGTAAATCTCTTGATTTAGGCGTAAACGGTTCTTTACTGATTATCTCGACTTGACCGCATTTCCTCGCTTTCCCCAGGTGACTTAGAGTCGACTTCCAATCATTGGATGACTCTTCTTCCGTCACTTGACTTGAGACTTGGCTTCTCTTGAGTTGACTTGGTGATGTTCCACTCTTTGCATCTCACCGCTTCTTCTTGGCCGAGTTCTGTCTGCGCTTCTTCTTTTTGTACTGTTGTCTCACAGCAGAGTTTTCCTTCAAGCCTTCAGTTGTCTTCTTGCAAGTTGGAGCGTAGCTGACTTAACTCAGCTTGGCCAGCTCTAATTGTTACAATACATTTCAAAGCAAGAATTGGGGAGCCAACTTTCTATTCTAAGTTTTACATGGCATTCATCAAAATCTAAACAATAGAATTCCTAACAATTTCCCCCTTTTTGATGATGCCAAAACTTAAATCATACAAAGATGCAAATAACAAAGATACATACAGATAGTGTATTGACATAGAATGTATGCACATAATCAATCTTTTTATTGATCATATCATTCTTGTACTTAACACAACTGTTTACAAGGTGTATCAGAGTATGTAATTGTCAAAAAAATTTATGGCATTATTACGAGAAGACTTACATTGTATGTATTTACATATAAAATACGAAGGGTTGGAATGAAGAACACTTCATCTCCTTCGTTGTCTCCTTCTTTCATCTTGATCAAGATCTTCTTCTCTTCTTCTCGTCATCATTTGCCTTCTTTTTCTTCTCATATGCCTTCCAGCGGGACTTCATCTTTCCTTATTCTTTCCTGTCTCTCCGCCATTTGAGTTTGTCTCTTGTTTTCTTCTTCTATCCTTTTTGCATACTCGGCGTTGGTTTTAGCCACTTGCAAGTTCGCCACATGGTCAAGCCCACCCCAAGTAGATCCCTCCTTTCTTTCCCCGGATCTACGTATTCAATATTCTTGGGCAGAGGCACAGTCCAAGCTTCTTCCTCCACCGCTGCTTCTTCCTCTACTCTGGGCGTATCTTGTCTTGGGGCCTTCTTTCTTTCGGTGAGTGCCCGGTGGAGTGAGTGCGGTGAGCAGAGGATAGGTTGTCTTGTTGTCGGCCTTCTTCACATAATGTGAGACCCTTTTCCCAAGTCTGAGTCCCAAGCTTGAGCAAGGACATATTTGCAAAATAACCTTGATTCGAGCGTTTTGAATTCGTCAATCGATCTTGGCTCTGTCCGACATCCGAAATGGCATACGTATCTCTGTTAACCATTGGAATGCCCGTGTTCTTTCAAAATGTTCATCACCCTGGCATCCATTCTTCCTTCCACCTCATTCATCCCCGCTTCAATTTCTTTTCTCTTCTCACCCAGATAGAACAGAGTGTTGGAGTGGCGAGTCACGGGGAGTTTCTTCGCTTATAATGTAAATTTGTGTGAGGACCTGTTGGGGGTTTGTGCAATCATCAAGGTCATATTTTTGATCCTTCCCCCTCGAGATTTTCCTTTCTTGATTTCAAAATTTCCTCGGTGATTTTCCTTCTCATTTTGTTCCTTGTCACCGCTCCTTTCTTTTCGACAGATTTTCTTTGCTATAAGGTATTCCTCTTCTTCCCCCTTTTTGGCATCATCAAAGGATAGATGAACCCAGGGAACATCTTTGGCAAGCATGAAGTCGAGTCTTCGATGGTTGAATTTTGCTTCAAGTCTGCGTTGCGTTGTATCTTTGCCGCGAATTGACGAGTAGCGTTGGATTCTCTTTGAAATCGCTTTATCTCGGCCATGAGAAGGCTGAATTTTCTTGTCATGTGTTCTTCCAAACGCTGTATATCATTTGCATTTCTCGCTCACGCAGCAGGCTTGATCTCGGCGGTGTGAGCTTCGTGCATATGGTCAATGTGTTCCCGCAGCCTTCGTTTTCGCATCAACATTTTGACTCTCCACACCAGCAGACTTGTTGAATAATTATGCAAGTATCTCACCTGTTCCACACGCATTGATTCTTCTGCTGTTGCCACCATTCTTTATCCTTATCGATTGTGATGCCTCTCAAGTCATTTTGTAAGGTTGGCATCTCTGTTGTCCGGCGCATATCAAGGAGGGCTGATGCCTCTCCATCTTTTCAACTTCACCAAAGAGTGCCTTGAACACTTCTCGTGATTTCACCTGATTCTTCATTGCGGTGATGGCCATACAATACGTCGAAATCGAAATCGGCTGGAACAATGGTGCCTGAGTGAAAAAAGGAGCTGGTCTGTGATAGCGTGCTTGCTCATTTTTCGACTCTTCGTGGAGTTCGTATCTCCGGTGAGAAAGGGAAAGATTCACAAAGGATTCATCACCGCCATCCGGGATTTGTTCGATGATAAGCGGTGGGCGTGAAGTTCTTTTGGGAATCGATCCATTTGTAGCTTGAGGAGCGGGAGTGGAGTGGTCGCTGGTTGTTTTGGGTTTTGTGGTGCGATGGGAGACTCGGCTTGCCGAGCCTCATTTTATCTTAACAGCTTCGTTGGTCTCGGTGATTTCTCCTTTTGAGTAGACTGGTCCTCGGCCTTATCGGAAGCGTCATCGGACGATGATGAGATTTCCATTGGTGGCTCATCATCAAAATGAAAGGTCGACGAGTAGTCTTGGGATCGACTTGCTCGTGCCTGGAACATCCGCGGTGAGTCTTTTGGATTTGTCATGGGGGTTGACTCAGCTTTTCTTCTTCGCCTTCTCGATCCCAGAAAGGTGACATCGGGGTTGTCCTGGGAATCATGAAGTGCGCTGATCTCCTTTTCGGATGGATCGATGGTTGCGGGAGGAATGTTCTCTACTTGCCTCTTTACCCCGGGAAGTCTCAACCTCCCGTGGGCCTTCATTTCCTCCGGCGGTCTCTCTTTGCTGCGAGGCTTAGTCCTCCCTTTCGATGTCGGTCATGTCTTAGGGTCTTCGATAGTGGCATCCATTGGAGTCTCAACCCCATGGATTGCACTTTCATCGCCAGTGTTAACTCCTGTGGTACATTCTTCTGTGCCAGGTTCTCGATCGCATCGCTAGGCGTCATTAGCCCGGAGCGGTTGGCACCTCACCGAGACAGTCTCAATCGTCCCGAGCTTCGTTGATGGCAACTTGTTGTTCTTCTTGTGTTTGAGTGTTCTTTGCTTCGCCTCCTACATTCTTTGTGGAGTCATCTGCAAACATCCTCCGACCTTGCTGCGCAGTGGAGGGAGTTTCCTCCCCGGGCGCTTTTGGTGAGTGACTTGGAGTGGGGTTACTCGTCTCCAAACTCCCATTTGTTGCAATTGATGGTTCACCGTAGTTGGGGCAGGTGGTAGCACACCTTCAATAGGGGTTGGCTCGATTGGGGTCCCCATCGCCCAGATTTCATCGCCATCTCCTTATTTTCTTCGTAGTGAGTGGGGAAGTGGTAGCAAAGAACATCGGTGGCTATTTGCTTGAACCACTCCCATTGGATCGATTTCGGTGTGTTCGGAGGACTCTCCTGGTCCTCCATCGGTCTTTGCTCGTGAAGGATTCTTGATTCATGCAATGCTTTGCTGATCCGCAATTCTTCCGTGGCGGTGACATTCTCGGGTTCCTCATCACTTTCGGAGAAGACATCAAGGAGAGGATGGAAATGTTCGTGGTGCGGAGATAGGGCAGATACTTGCCTTTTCGCGTCTTCAGCCTTCTTTGACTTGCTTTTCTCTCTCCTTGTCTTTGTAGATGCACGAGAATATCCATGCAGTTGTCTTCATCTAGAGTGAAATCGAGCACGATAGATAATCCAAGGAAATTTAGCGAGTTCTCTTCTTCTTCTATGAATTCAGCCGTTGGAACTGTTCCTTCGACTTTGCTCGGCTTCCATTTTCTCCACTCACGCAGACGATTTTGGATGTCCGGGTAAGGTGGAGATAGGATCATTACATCACTATCTCTGCTTTGGTTCTTCTTGAGTTTCACTTTGTGTGAGCTACAAGTTGTGTCTTCGGGTTGCCTCTCACGATCACCTTCAGCAGACTTTTTGTTTCATCAACTACATCCGGAGACTCTACTTGAGTAGTCTCGGATTTGTGCTAATGAGTAGCCGACTCATTGGTTTCTCCTGTTCGGATTGCTTTACAAGTCTTCTACGTCTCTCTTAGTTTGTACCGGAGGGATTTTGGTTCGGAGACGGTGTCCTCTCGAGTCTTGGGGCGGGGGGCGGTGCTTGTGTTTGTTTCGAGGAGCCTGGCCGTCTAGGTTTGTCGAGATCTCCTCTTTTTGACGATCGAGAGAAGGAATTTGTGAGTCCTTCTCGACCGGCCGCGAGGGCGGTGTGACACGGCCGCTTGGGCGGGTGACTCTGGCTGCGGGGGGAGCATGTTTGGTTTTCTTTTTGCAGGGCGGAGACTTCTGGCATTTGTAGGGCGACTTTCTTCTTGGTTGGAGAGGAAGCAGTTTGTGTCTTGGGTCGGTGATTCCCCTCTTTGGTGTCGCTCTCTTGGCGTGACGACGCTCGAGCACCAGAGAGATTAGCTCGAACATCCTCTTGTTAACATGGAAGGCCTTCCCATGTCTAAGAGGTACTCCTTTCACCTCCAATAGCCGGCCAATCACCATGCCATATCCCAGGAGATCCTCCAAATGACCCATCTTCTTTGAAGGACTTGTTCCCACGTTCGGGCAGAGATCTGCTGCTTTGAGATAAACTCAGCCCGATTTATCTTCTTTTCTTCGATTATTGCAGCCATCACAATCAATTTTGCCTTTGTGAGTTGGTCAAAGCCGCCAAATTTGATGTCGATACACTTGGCAACAATATCCAACAATTTGTGATAATCCTCCTTGGCCAGCGATCTCTTGTTTTCTTTGTGTATATTATTTTGTCAAAGAACGTCGGACTTGGCTATTTTTTCCATGCGTCACCCAAGTTTACATCGCTTCCTTAATTTGATTTGCTCCTTTGGCTGGTAGTGAGCAATATTCACCAAATCCTTGGCGGTGATAGTCACCGTTGCTTCCCGTGAACAGATGACTTGATTCCTTCATCGTGAATCTCGGCATTCACGTAGAATTGTGCGACCTCCTCCACGTAGGTCATAGGATACTCAGTGTTAGAAACGGTTTTGATCCGGACGTTTCTAACTTCTCCGCGATTTTCTTCACAGGGTGTCGTCGGACCCCGCTTCACCATTCCGTCGAAATCCACGGTCGAACCGGTGTGGATTTGTTTTCCCAACTTGGTAAAGTTATACGTTGGTGCCATTTCTAAAGGAATAATTTCAAGGAAAAGTTCTGGAAATTTGATTTGAAGGTTGATAGGGTTTCGAGAGTATTTGCCTTTGCTTTTTGAGAGAGAGATTGAGCAGTTTTTAGAAGTGTGAGAGAGAAACGGACGAAAAATGGTTTAAATATAGTTTATGAAAGGGCGTGCAGACGGTTTTGAATCGTGATCGAAATCAACGGCTTGGATTTCGCACGCATATTGAGCGATTCATGTCTCGTATTTAATGCGCGACATTTATATCCAATCATAGGCTTGGTGTGCGGCTTTATGTCCATACACATCATCATTATTCGTGTCTCTTAAAACATTCTCGCTAAGTCAAAAACATTTGCGTTTTTGTCTCTTTGCTCATAAGTTATTGCTTATCTCTTAGCTGATTTAACTCGCTTCTCACATTTCTCTTAGTGACTCAAATTATCGGTGACTTGGTATAGTTGACTTTTCCGATCTGGTGATTCTTGAGCTAATTTTTTGTTTTCAGCTCTTTTTCACCTTCTTTCCTGTTCCATTTCTTTTCTTTGATTCTTCCGTGTCTCGGCTTAGCTCAATTAGCCCCAACTCATGTTTGAGTTCTTCAAATCTTGACTCACATAATGGTTTTGTGAAGATGTCGGCTAGTTGTTTGTCGGTTGAGATATATTCCAAGATAATGTCCTTCTTTTCAACATGATCTCTTATGAAATGATATCGACATCAATATGTTTTGTTCTTGAGTGCAACACAGATTTTGAGTGATTTGGTAATGGCACTTGTGTTATCACACATGATTGGAATTTCTTTTTCTTCAATTTCATAATCTCTCGATTCTTTGTCTCATCCATAGGACTTGGGCAACAACATTTGCCCCAGCCTATGTATTCTCGCTCACCATTTGTAGAGGTGGCTATTGAGTTTTTTCTTGCTAAACCAGGAAATTAGTCTGTTTCCAAGCATTTGACATGTGCACAAGTCTTTTCTGTCCACTCGCATCCAAAGATAGCATAGTCAGTCTTAATAGCCAATTAGCTTGAATCCACCTTCCTTTGGATACCATAGCCCTCTTCTTGACTTCCTTTTAAGTATCTCAATATTCTCTTAGTCTGATCATATGGCTCTCTTTTGGGGCAGATTGAAATCTTGCACATACACCTGACAAAGGTGATGTCCGGCCTAGCTACCGTGAGATAAAGCGTTGATCCAATAAGTGCTTTGTATCTTGTTTGATCTACATGCTTGCCATCTGCGTCCATGTCCATTTTGGTGATGTGTTCATTGGTATTTTTACGAAGACTTCTCCTCCATACCAAATTTCTTCATTAAATCTCTCGGTGTATTTTTTTGACTTATGAAGGTTCCATCCTTGTTTGTTTCACTTGAAGTCCAAGGAAGAATGTCACTCTCCCATCATGCTCATTTCAAATTTACTTTGCATGAGGTTTGAGAATTTTTCACACGACTCTTTGTTAGTGGATCCAAAAATGATGTCATCCACATATATTTGAACAAGCGTATACTCTTCTTGTCTTGAATTCGAAAAGTGTTCTATCTACTTTTCCTTTAGTGAATCCATTTTCGTTAGGAATTGTGACAGGTATCATACCATGCTCGGGTGCCTGTTTCAATCCATACGGGGCTTTCTTGAGTTTGTACACTTTGTCTCCAAGAGTCTTCTGCTCAAATCCTCGGAGGTTGTTCAACATACACTTCTTCTTCCAATAATCCATTTAGGAATGCACTTTTTACATCCATTTGATATACAATGAAATTTTTGTGAGTCGTGCATAGGCAAGAAACATCCTTATAGCTTCCAATCTTGCTACGAGAGCAAATGTTTCATCAAAATCTATTCTTCTTCTTGGCAATATCCTTTGGCTACCAGTCTTGCTTTGTTTCTTACCACGTAACCTTCCTCGTTCATCTTATTTCGAATACCCATTTGGTTCCAATAACATTTTGATGTATGGGTCTTTGTACTAATTCCCATACTTTATTTCTCTCAAACCGATTGACTTCTTCTTGCATAGCTTGAATCCAATGTGTGTCATCCAATGCTTGTGACACATCTTTGGGCTCTATCTCGAGATGAAGCATGTGAACATTGCTTCTTGTTGAGTTGGATCTTGTCTTGACACCTTCTCTCATGTCTCCAATGACAAGATCTCGGTGGATGGTCTCTCGGCCATCTTACGTCGAGGTTGAAGTAAGTTAGCTGGATTGATCGACTTGCGGTTGTGTTCTTTCGCGGGTCGACTCTCTCGTGATCACTCACGGTGCAGATTTTCAAATTTTTTGAGATTCAGCTATCTCATCTTCTTCCTCGAATTGATAATCCCCGCCTCACTTCAAAGATAGGGATTCTTTCGTGAGGTTGGATGTTTGACTTATCGGTGACTCTTCAATGTCTTTTCCATTTATGTTTGGCTCATCGAATACTACATGAATGGATTCTTCTGTAACCATAGTTCTTTTGTTGAGTATTCTCAGTAGGCTTTGCTTTGTTGAGTATCTAAGAAGATACCCTCATCGCCTTTAGCATCAAAAGCCTTTAGGTTGTCTTTGCCATTATTGTGGATGAAGCATTTACATCCAAATATCCGAAATATGCAACATTTGGTTTTCTTCCATCCGGATCTCATAGGAGTCTTTGTCACCGCCTATTTATCATACATCTGTTTTGGGTGTAGCGGTGTGTTGATTGCTTCAGCCCAAAATCTTTTGGTAACCCGCTTCATTAACTAACATGGTCCTTGCTTCCTTGAGGGTTCTGTTTCTTCTTCTCGCAACTCCATTCTTTGTGGAGTCCTTGCGGTGATAGTTCATGACCAATACCATTCTCAATCAAGATCGAGTTATTATTCCATTGACAAACTCGGTTCCTCTATCCGATCTTATTTTGATAATGGTTTGACTCTTCTCATTTTGTATTCTCTTCATCAATTTGTGGTGGTAGCTTTTGTAGAGTTTCTTTCTTCTTGCACATGAATATTGTCCATGTATATCTTGAGTAGTCATCTACTACCACCAAGGTGTATTTCTTTCCACTTATGCTTCGGTTCCACTGGGCCAAATAGATCCATATACGGCGGATGCAATATTCTTTGTTGAGGATGGGCATGTCTTTTCTTTGAATGACGACTTGATTTGTTTTCCTTCCGACATGCATCACATATACTTTCCTTCTTGTATATCGAGTCGGAAGTCCTTCTACAAGATGACTTCTTGCTAGCTTATTAATTGTTTTGAAGTTGGGTGACTCTCACTTTTTTGTGCCACGGCTGACCAACTTGATTCATTGTCTTCTTTGCTAGTAGAGACAGTCTTTGGATGTTGCGATTGACCAATCCACTACATACATATTTTTCGTCTACATCCTTGCAAAGACAACTTCATTAGATTCAACATTTTTGATTTGGCATATTCCCATGTTGAATCCAACATTGTAGCCCTTGTCGCAGAGTTGGTGATGCTTAGTAAATTGAAGTTTAGTCCTTCAACATATGCAACATCCGTGATTTC
The DNA here is from genome assembly GCA_016081115.2 of Rehmannia glutinosa. NCBI lineage: Eukaryota > Viridiplantae > Streptophyta > Magnoliopsida > Lamiales > Orobanchaceae > Rehmannia > Rehmannia glutinosa. Next base: position 209,709 of record JABTTQ020001099.1, read on the forward strand.
TAAACCATTCCTTTTGATGGATCCAAAGTGCCTCTTATTTCACCAGGAGCTTCATTTCCTCCAAATATGACTTTTGCTCCTTTGACTTCCTTGAATTTTGATGATTTCTCTTATTTCTGTCATGTGCGGGCGACCACTATCCATGTACCAGGTTCCTTGGCACTCATTTGCTTTTGAACAACGCAATCAAGAAATTAAGTTTTAGGTACCCATTCTTGTCCGGGTCCTGAGGGGTTAGAATTATAAGATGATCCAACCAACCTATAGCCAAATGATTTGACTCAAGAGGTTGCCATCTATCGGTGCCATAATCATAATCAATCCTGGCAAATTGCTTGGGGAGCTCCAGGTTCATACAAATTGTCTCTTTTGTGTATGCCCGCATATGTGTTTTAGCAATTGCCTTTCTTGGGTAATTGTGGTGTCTTTGAGTGTAGTGCCTAGGTGCATATGTGTCTTGATGAAAGCTCTTATGCTTTTGGAATGGCCTTTGTTGAGTTCTAGGCCTTTGCCATTTGGGCTTGTATTCCATAAGTCTAGTTTGGTAGTTCACATTATTCGATCACTTGGCTTGGATATTTTCTACCATTCTCATCATATGTATTTCTTTTATGAGTTTTTCGGGATTTTTGGTAGCTCGCTTCTTCTTTACTGAGTATTTTTGTTTGGAGTCCTTTGAGGACTCGGCTGAATCTCTTCTCGGTGCCCTTTCAAAGACTCTCAATCGGTCGTTTTCCTTTTCCTTTGTAACCAAGGCCAGTTTGCTTAGTATTGTGCTTTGGATTGAAAGTGTGTGCATCATTTAGAGTTTTGGATTTTTCGGACTCTTCATGACTTGAAGATCCTTTTTCCAAAATTACTCTTGAGGTTTGACATGGCACAAAGGAATTAAATCCTAAGCTGTCTTGTCTCCACATTCTCTTTGACTCATAATAAGATCATCCAATGATTTAGATGCCTTAGTGAATGAGGCAATAACATTTTTGAGGTCATTCTCCTCTTTTCTATAGCAGCAATTTCTCGCTATTAATTTAGCATTTTCGGCCTTTAAACTTTTATTCTCATCGCCTATTTGACTTAGAGTACTACTCGGCTCCTTAGTCGGCTTTGAGTTTTGATTTTTGAGTAGGTTGTTTTCCTCATTCAATAGTGTGTGTGAGGTTTTAATGTGCTCAAAATCTTTCATCATTTTGCCTAATGAATCATAAAGAGAGTGGGTGATGAAGTGTGTGTGTCACGATCACTATCACTAGTGTCCGAGCTTGTTGAGTTAGATTGTACCTCATCTTCTTGATCTTGTTCTTTGGCCATTAAGCGGATCAAAGCTTCTTCTTCGTAGTCACTTGAGTAGTCGCCTTCACCGCTCTCTCGAGTCACTGTCTCTCTTGACTTTTGTCTCTCAAGAATCTCTGCACCATCATTGCCTTTTTCTTCTCTTTCTTCTTTCTCTCAAGACCTTTCTTTCTTCTTCGTTTCGTCACTTGTTGACTACAGGATATGAGCAAACAATGGCATAGTGACTGGTTGTCTACAATTCCAACATAGATATTGACCTTTTGATCGGCTCTTTCTATTCTTGAGTTGTCACCCTTTGATACTCAACTTGTTGATGATCATTCTCTTGGTTGGCCTATCATCCCTTGATTTGGAGGGAGCCGAGTGTCTTACGGAGGATTCACCCTTTCTCTCTTGTAGTTCTTGTTAAAGAATTTGTTAAATCTTTTAACCATTAGGGCTATTTCTTCCGGGTCAATTGCCTCTTTGACCTCGGCCTCTCTCCTTCCATCTTTGATAAGAGAAATTTGTTTTGGGTCTGTTGTCTCTTCCTGGTCTTTCCTTCTCACTCAAACTCGTAGGCTTTGAGGTCCGAGAATAACTCATGATTGGATGTCTTAGATAGGTCCATGGAGTGTCTCAATGCCATGACCTTCATTTCCCATTCATTTTGGAAGACTTTTTAGGATCTTCATACACATTTCTTTCGTGTATATTCCTTTCCAAGTGTAGACAACTCATTTGTGATTTTCAGAACCGAAGGCCCAGTTGATCCAGGTTTTCTCCCGAGATCATTTTAAAATTCTCAAATTTTTGTACTGACCAGCGATAGTTTGTTTTCTTTGATTTGCTCACGAGCCTTCACAAATCAATGTCAGTTTGTCCCAAATTTCCTTAGCGATTTTGCAAGATTTCACTTTATTGAACATGGCTTTGTCCAAGGTTTTGTAGAGAATATCCTTGGCTACATTGTCCAGGTTGTATCTTTTTCTGTCATCATTTGTCCACTCGGTTCTTGGTTTTTCAACCATGACTGTCCGGTGTCTTCGATCTTCTTCCCCTTCACCGCAACTCTTCGCATACATTTGTGTTCACCTTTAATATTTGCAGAGGCCCATCTTCTATCACTATCCACATCTCATCATGTAATCGATAGATGAGCTGCATACGAATTTTCCAATCATCAAATTCTTCAATAGTGAACATAGGAATGCGTGTTAGATTTGCTTCCATGATAATAACTTTTAATGATAGAAAAGAGTTTTGAAAGATTAAGTACTAAAGCGGACTTTTGAAAAGATTGGAGATCTAGTTCAAGAACGGTGATGCGGAGGGTTCAATGAACCAACCGCTCGATACCACTTGTAGGTCCCAAGGGGTGTAAGTGTAAGGTTTAGAAGGGGGGTTGAATAAACCTTACCAAATTTTTGATTTAGGCCTTTTAAATCTAGAGTTCTACACATTTGTGTCTTGATGGGCGATCGAATTAGTCCTCAAGAGAGTTAATCTCTCAAATGACTCAAATTGATTTCATTAATAGAGTAACTCAATTGTTGGCTATAAATTGACTCAATTGTGGTTTTGTTTTTATTGGAAGACTTAACACCCTTAAGTTTGATTAAGCAAGTTTTTCTGACTTGATTTAGTACTTATAGATTATCAAATGGATAGCAAGTTTATCAAACGAGATATAAGCAATTAAAAGTGCGAGAAATTTAAATCTTTGAAATGTAAATGACACGAGAAAGTTTTTATAGAGGTTCGAAGATGGGGTAATTCTTCTACTCCTCTCTTCTCCAACTCCGGAGGAATCCACTAAGTAATGATCGGTTTACAAAGTGGTTGATCCCGGATACAAGTCTTGATCACAACGGCCGACTTGATCCTTTTGGGACTCGATCCGAGACGCCTTGATCACTCGGTGGCTTCTAAACGACTCGGCCTTCTTCACAGGCATTTTGCCTTGCTGCTACTCACTCACTTGCTCAAGCACTTTGGATTTGATCACGAAGCCCTCCAAAAGCTTAAGACTTGGTTCACCTTGAACCTTTCTACAATCCTTCTTGGAATGTAGACCCCTTGTTTTCGATATTTTCCTCTTCAAGCGATTGAAGTTCTCTTTCCTTCACGAGGTAAGTGTTGGATTGATGTACTTGAGATGTAGCTTGAGGATTGAGATTGTTTGATTATTGATAAGCTTGTATATCTCACGTGTGTCATTCATCCTTTTTTCTCAAACAAACTCCTCGGCCTTTTATAGTGAACTTTCAAAAATTTGCCCGTTGAAGAGATAGGCTCATTTTTGAAAATCACTTTGCGATCGTTGGTATGCGATTCTTGGAATTGCCATTTCCTCGTATGAAATGTTTTATCACCTTTTCGAGTTCGACACGGTGTAGTGCTTCCCATTGGTTCATTTTTTTGCACGCTTCGGGACTGAGCACTCCAAGAAAGGTAGTATGGAGATATTACTTGTTTAAGTAAATCTCTTGATTGCGGCAACGGTTCTTTACGATTATCTCGACTTGACCGCATTTCCTCGCTTTCCCAGGTGACTTAGAGTCGGCTTCCAATCATTGGATGACTCTTACACTTCGACTTGAGACTTGGCTTCTCTTGAGTTGACTTGTGATGTTCCACTCAATTTGCATCTCACCGCTTCTTACTGATCGAGTTCTGTCTGCTTTTTCTTTGTTGTACGGTGTGTCTCACAGAAGTTTTCCTTCAAGCCTTGATTTGTCTTTCTTGCAAGTTGGAGCGTAGGCGACTTAACTCGCTTGGCCACTCTAATTGTTACAATACATTTCAAAGCAAGAATTGGGGAGCCAACTTTCTATTCTAAGTTTTACATGGCATTCATCAAAATCTAAACAATAGAATTCCTAACAACAACAATTTTGAGATACAAACGAGTTCGTCATCTCTTGGTCTGCGATGCCCTTTGCGCTACACGGTCGACCTCAAAATGAAATGTTGTCCAATTTTTGTCGAAAATAAACCTCAAGAAATACTCAGAAAAATTTGTAAAAACATTTTAAACCGATCGGGAGTATTTAGGACAACATTAGAAATATAGTTTTGATGAAATAACACATTAACGCAAAAAGTGTTGTCCGATATAAATTCCAATAAATACTCGAAAAATTCGTAAAAACATTTTAGACCAATCGGGAGTATTAGGACAACATTTAGAAACATAGTTTCAATGAAAGAAACCATTGACATAAAATCATTAAAAGTGTTTGTCCAATATTATCGAAAATAATCTTGAGGAAATACTCAGGAAAATATTAAAACCATTTTAAATCATTTAGGAGTATTTGGACAACCTTTAAAACCATTGTTTCGGTATAAAAACAAAATCATCAAAATCATGATAAAACCATTTATCAAACAATCTCCCCTTTTTGATGATTACAAACCAAAACAATTTTAACGAGGTCGATTTTGAAAACAATTTTTAAGCAGGTTAAAGAGAACTATCCGTTTGAGCGACAGTATTCCGTGCAATATAAACACAAGGATGAGAGTGGAGAGATTTAAACATATATAACAAATGCTCCCCCTATCAATATGCACAACAAGAGTTATATAGAAGCAACTTAAACATAAGCTAAAATCTTAGCTTTTCGATATTGGGCTTAAGTATCAAAAACTTAAAAGCTCCTCCTGTCAAAGAGACATCATTAGAAACGTATGTAAGTCCATACTACAACCAATGGACCAAGAATCATACATAACCATAATACAACAAGTGGACATAAATATGATCCACAACTTATGGCTTTTAAAAGCTAAAAGCTTATAGCTTCTTTTCGTTAAGCTTATCTTATCTTAGCTTCTTTGAGCTAAAGAGCTTATAACCTATTTCTCCCCTTTGGAATCATCAAAAGAATGTTAGCAAGATAAATACATCATATATTCATATCAAAGTGCGCAACTAAACCGATGTATCGAGCTATTTGAATAGTGAAGCTTATAAACCAAATAGGAGTGAAAAGTCGAATCATACGACTTGTAGAAGCTTATGAAAACTCATGAGATTTGCTAAACATGATCTCTATAAAAATATAAGTCATTTGAAAACGAGAGAATCATGTAGGTGATGAATTTTTCATTGAAACGTTTTATCGAACACTTGGCCCTTGTAAATGAAATCAAGCCAAGTTTTTCATCACCAAATACAATTTAACAAATATCATTCATCAACAATCAATAAGCTCATCACAAAAATATATGAATTGCATCAAGAAAAATACATATAAGCCACAAACTCAAGGGTTCAACCCAATTGAGCTAAAGAGAGTGAAATTCTTACCATTAGATCGGTAAAGACGAGCAACGATGATGATAGTCGAGCTAGACAATCCCCAAACTATGTAATTCATGCAACAAAACTCATTTGAAGTGAATTTTGTGTGAAATTTGCAAAGTGGACGAAAAATGAACAAAATAAGCCAAAATGACTAAGTCCGGAAATAGAACCATTTTTAACGAGAAAATCGATCAGGCGACCAGGTCCGGGGCATGGGCGCCGGTCGAGCTAGTGGGCGGCCGTCGGCGCCTCGCCCTGTGACCTTTCATTTTGGTTCCGTTTGAAAAATCAAGTTTGATCCAAAAATCGATTTTTCGCCCCTAAGTTTTAAAACGTGCAAAATGCAAACGTAGACCTCATTCAATATACATTATGTCATAATCAAGCTCGAAAAGAGGTAAAATACTCGGAGGTAAATGAACAAATATCCGGAGTTAACTTTGAGACGGATTTAATCATATCTCAAGTTTTTGTTAAAAATGCAATCCCTTAGAAAGATATCGAATCTCAATATGTTTAGTTTGATTATGACGAACCATATTTTGAATAATTTTCACCGGACTTGTTATCCCAAAAATAAGAACATTTTAAAGCTTTGGATACATAAGTCATACGAAGAAGTGCCTTTCAAATATTTGAAAATTTCTTTTTACGGCACTTTAATGAGATTCGTTGGGATAGTTTTTGAAGTCGAGCATATAGACATAAGACATATAAAATGTCAAGTCTAAAAGAAAAACGTACCTCGAACTCGTTTGTAGGTCGATATGTCTTTCTCAACCTTTGTCAATCTTTACATTGGTAGCCATAGAGGTTGAGATGGTTCTTCTTTCTTCAATGCCTAACTCCTTTAAGAGTTCTTTTGAAATATAACCATCTTCTTGGCATTGAGTAATTTGAATTCCAATGATCAAATTTGAGCTTCCTCATCATGATCATCTTAGGTTCACCTTACATTGACTTGGAAAAATATCTTGCACAAATATTTATTAGTAGCACCATAAATATTATCAACATAAATTTGCACAAGTGAGCAACCTTGCCCTTTTTCAAAACAAGAAGTGTAGTATCAACTTTACCTTTTGTAAAATCATTTTGCAAAAATAACTAAGTGTATCAACCGTCAAGGCCTTTTATAAAGATTATTTGGCCTAGAAAAATTTAAACTCCGATAGACTTATATTAGAATAAAACCATTTAGAAAGTTGGATTTAACATCCATTTGGTAAAGCTTGAATTTTTCTAAAACAAGAATAGGCAAGTAAAATGCAAATAGCTACTAAATGTGCTATGAGCGCAAATGTTACATCAAATTCAATTACCTTCTTCTTGAAAATACCTTCGAGCTACTAACTCGCCTTAGTTCGACCAATGTTGCCTTGGTCATTGAGTTTGTTCAGAATACCCTATTTTGTCTTCTTCATCACTATCATCATAGGGCATCCAATTGATCTAAGGTGTTCATAATAGAACATTTACATCCAAATATTTTGAGGTAACTAATATTTGGAGTACTTCATTCTCATCTACACAACTTAACAAACTCATTCTTGGCATCGCTTATATGAGCAAGAAAAATATCCCAAGTGTAAAAACATGTCTCAATCATCAATCACAAAATATCTTTTGCATAAGAGCATAGTAGAAATAGACACTATATATATAGACCATGAAGCAAGAAACACATACTATGCATTTACAAGATCATCAAGAGTCTAATAAATCATGCAAGTTCAAATAAGCTTAAGAAAGCTACAAAAGGTCTCTTTTTGAGATTTGAAAATCCGATAGCATATAGTTGAGACCTCATTTAAAAGAAGTATTTGAACAAGAGTAGACAAAGTAAATATGTGCAATCAAATATCGAATAGTGCCTTTCGAAAAATCTAAAAATCCTCTTAATGACACTTGTATGAAATACTATAAAAACAAGCACATAGGCATATGGCAATACATATATCGAGTCTATAAGAGTAAGAGTAACACAAGTAAACGTACCTCGATAATTTATGCCTTTCTTGACAAAATGGCCATTTGTGAAAATATGTAAATCCTACACAATTCTTAAAACAAATCTAGCACAAATCACAATGATAAAATGTAGGCTAAGAGATATCACAAGTAAGCTCATGCCATAAAAATTCATAAGAGATGATAATACACTTTAATCTAAAAAAATGCACAAGAGTTTTAAAAACATCATATAAGGTCTTCTTTTTCAAATTTTTTTTAAAAATACAATAAGTTTTGAAGACCTTAATTTAAAATTTAAATACATGAAAACTCATTTTGCAATTAAGACACAAATAAAAACATGCATAGAAATAAAATAAAATGCATATTAAAATGGGGAGATACGGTTTACCAATTACGTCGTTTCCATGGGTTTTCCCATTGTTGATGATATCTTCCTTTTTAAAATCTTCATGTTGATGGTAATCTCTCCAATTATTCCATCTCCAAAATTTTTGTCCTTCTCATTGTTGATGGTCTCTTATTCTTTGAAAATCATCTTGTTGATGATGTCTTTGCCATTTACAAGGATTGTGTTCTTCCCATTTTTGATTATATCCTCTTCTTGGAAATTGGCTTTGTTGAAAATAGTTTCTCCTTCTTTGATCAAATGAATCGGTCATTTGATGCCTTCTTGGCGGTATGAATTTTCTTCGATCATTATTTCGCCGAGTACCTAATATGACATTGTTTTGTGGTACCCTCATGTGTTTGGGTCCTCTGGGATTAGTCTTGAGACTTTTAGGTCTCCAACAATAATTAGAGCTATTTCTAGCTCGACAAGAATTAGCCGTATGACCCTTTTTACCGCAATAAAAACAAGTAATAATTCTAGGAGCATAATGGCCAATATGCATAGTGACTTGATCCTTTTTCATATGATTAACAACATTAGGCTTATGATCAAGTCCTTTATCATAATTATGAATATCAACAATATTAGACATTTTATTGGTACTCAAGTTTGATTTTGATAAATCATTTTTCAAGCAATTAATATCCTCAACAAGAGTACTATTTTCTTTTTCAAGGTTTCTAACCTTATCAAGAGTGGTAGTGTGAGCAGATGATAGTGATTCATAGGAAGTAAATTAACTATCCTTATCATTTTTCAAAACATTGAATTCCTTTTTCAAATTTTTGTACTTAACAAGCAAGCTTTGGAATTCATCTTGAAGATCATCAAAATCATTTTGCAAATCACTATAATCATTTTGAATAACAATATCATAGGAAGTAGAGGGTTTAAGACATACCTCGTTTTCTTCTTCGATGCCTATAAGACAATGTTCAACTTCTTCATAGTTGGAAGTTGTAAGAGGCTTGTTCCTTAGATTTGACATTGTATCCCTTTGAAAAGTAGATGCTTTTGTTTGACTCATTTCATTTGCAAATATTCCATAGATGGCTTCTAATTTTTGCCATACTTCATGTGCCTATCAATTCTACAATATGTTCATATTCCAAATTAGTAAATGAACAATACAAAATATTAAGAGCTTTACCGTTTAAGGAGATGATTTTCTTTTCTTCATCATTGAGCTCTTTGAAGCCTTTGGAGGTGTGTGGTGTATCTTTCATCGGAATGGATTCTCCATTTATGACGGTGTTCCAAATGTCAAACCCGCAACCTTGTAAATAGCATTTCATTCTTTCTTTCCAAAATATAAAATTTTTGGAATCAAACCGAGGTGGCTTGGTGGTGGAGGTCTTAGGAAAGATGAGCTTCGTTAAAGTAGTGACGATCGTTTCTCTTCACTCGCGATGTGAAACGAGCTTGCCAAAGAGTTTGGCTTTGATACCACTTGTAAGTCCAAGCGGTGCGATAATCAGAGGGGGTGAATAGATTATCTCCATCTTTTCGATTTCACCCTCTTTTTGAACCAAATGCTCAAACACAATAATAAAGGTGCGGAATGTAAACAACACACGTCGATTTATAGAGGTTCAACCCACCTAGGGCCTAATCCTCTACCACCCCAGTATATCCGGGATGGATTTCAAAAAGAAAAAAGATTTTATTAATTTACCACAAATTAATACAACACCAACTTACAACAACACCTTGAAGAGCACCACACTCTTCTTCAACACCACATTTGAGATTACCACAATCTCACTTGAAGATTACCACAATCTCCAATCGGCACCTTGTGAAGATTACCACAATCTTCAACCTTGAAGAATACCAAATTCTTCAACACCTCAAAAAGAAGATTACCACAATCTTCTTACACCTAACACCTAGATCACCCAAGTGTGTTCTTACCACGGGAACACTCACAATGATATCTTGTGTTGAATGATTACCCAAATTCAAGATTACAACTCGATAATTGATAATACAATAGAGTGCAAGTGTAATCAAGAAAAGCTAGACCTCAAGAATGTGAAAGTGAATAGCTAGGCAAATTACAACAAGAAATAAGACAATGTAAGAACAAATGTATTTTTGAGTGTATCTTGTTGTGTTGTAGTTTTCTCTCTTATTGTGTTGCTTCAATTCTTCCTCTATTTATAGAAGATGTCTTGTACATGATAGGCTCCTCTTGGGGACATGAATTACGTAAAAAATTGCAAGACAATTGAAGAAAAGAGCTATTAGAAATCAATCCCACAAATTAAGGAAAAGATGTCTATTGTACAACGGATTTACATTTTTTGTCAAACTTAAGGCGACGGTCGCGCACTAATAAGATTTGAGAAAGAACACAACAAAAACCTTTGGTTGACCGGTCGGGGGTCCGACCGGTCGCCCCCATAAAGGGACCGGTCACCCTACAACAATTTTGAGATACAACGAAGTTCTGTCATCTCTTCAGGTACCGGCGCGCCTTTGCGCTTACGGCCGACCTCCTAAATGAAATGTTGTCCGATTTTTGTCGAAAATAAACCTCAAGAAATACTCCGAAAAATTTGTAAAAATATTTTAAACCGATCGGGAGTATTTAAGACAACATTAGTAATATAGTTTTGATGAAATAACACATTAACACAAAAAGTGTTGTCCGATATAAATTCCAATAAATACTCAGAAAAATTCGTAAAAATATTTTAGACCAATCGGAGTATTAGGACAACATTTAGAAACATAGTTTCAATGAAAGAAACCATTGATATAAAATCATTAAAAGTGTTTGTCCAATATTATCGAAAATAAACTTGAGGAAATACTCCGGAAAATATTTAAACCATTTTAAATCATTTAGGAGTATTTGGACAACCTTTAAAACCATTGTTTTGGTATAAAAACAAAATCATCAAAATCATGATAAAACCATTTATCAAACATGTGTTTGTGTATTCTGAGAGAGTTTTATAAGAGGTAGCAATTGATCATAATTCACGGCCTTCGTCAATTTTATAGCCATATTTTGGCTGAATTTTTTTAAAAAAATCGATCAGTCGTGATTGCCACGACCGCATAAAGATCGGCGATGTCGGGATTTGACAACATTGCCGAATCTCTTTTTTTGTTTGAATTTCAAATCCAGTCGTTATTTAAGATAACGACTGGAACTTTTGGAAAAAAATAAAATTTCGGGTCGTTATTAGAAATAACGACTACTTTGTCAATTTTAAAAAATAAATTATGATCCGTCGTTGTTGTTGCTACCAACGACTAAGCTTTAGTCGTTGATAACAACAATGACTAACTTTAATAATTTAAACACCTCAAATTTCACTACATATTTGTAACATTTTCCCTAAACTATAATATTTAGTTAAAACCCAACATGACAATACACTTTGCAAGTGGATTGAAAAAGATACTGAAAATAAATTTATTTAATATAATTAAATTATGTTAAAAGGAGAAAGTCAATTGTGTTTTTAGACCATTATTATTTTAGGCTAAATACCCATTTCATGTTTTTTTCTTATTTAAGATCCATGATTTGTTAATAATTCTTTTTTTTTTAGTTTGTTTAATCCATTTTTACGATTATGTTTTTCATTGATCTTAAATTCTCATAAATTAAGCCTTTTAATAAAATATAGTTATATAAGAATTAAAAATTTAAAATATGGTAAACTACAAAACATAATGTAATGTGTATGTCTATATATATAAGTATATAATAAAAATAAAATTATATATAATAAAAGATTATAGTACTAAAAATGAGAAATACAAAATAAAAATAGAAAAAAGGAAATAGATTTTTTCCAACTGTTTGAAGTAAAAAAATGTATTTATATGTTTTGCATTTTCTTACAATAGAGTTTTTTTTTTTAACTTTAGTTGTAAATGAACTTTGAATTTTTAGTTTTGAAACAATATAAAAATTAAAATAAATAATTAAAAATATAAAATTTAAAGTTCCAAGTTGGCTTCTTTTTTCTCCCCTTCATTTTTCCTACATCCAAGTAGGATGCCACTTCACATTTTGGAATGAAAATTTATTTTTTAGAAAAAAAAGTCCACATCATCCAACATGTAACATTTACATGCTCTAACAACTTATAAGACTAAACGATCAAAAAAAATTCATTTAATTAAATTCAAAGTCGAAGAAAAAAAGGACCAAATCTCCGAATGACTCCACTTACAGGACTTATAAACAATTTTGCCTTCCATTTAATGCACTCGAAGAAATTGATTGCTAGTACCCTGCAACATACTTCAACCACATCACATGTAAATTATTTTTCAAATGTTTTGCAAAAGGTATAAAGTTGAAAATTTGATTATGTTTTCATAGTTGAGCAAAGTGGAGGAAAAGTGCACAAAGTTAAGAGGGACATAATCAAATTCATCATCTTTTGAGCTTTTATGACAACATTGGGAAATTAAATTAAAGTTGCTAACTAATTTTTAATTGTACAAAAGACCACGCCCCAGTTGTTATTTATTTATTTTTTTTTCTAAAAAAATTATGGTTAAATATTTTTTAATATTTTTTCTATAAAATGCAAACTTGTTCTTTAATCTTACATCTGGCATTGATGATGTATATGTTTAATATATTAAGAAATGATAATAATTATGTTTTAATAGTATTTTTAATAGGAAAGTTGTGGAATATGGCTAGAAAGTTGGAATATGTGATTTTACAATAGTAAGTAGGAAAACAAAATTAAAAACAGAATATAAATTAATACTTAGATTGAAATGGGTGACCTAATATATATAATTAATTATTATTATTATTATTATTATTATTATTATTATATTTAAAATAGAAAATAACAAAATTAAAAACATAATATAAATTAATACTTACAGGGTGTCCCCAATCATGAAATTTAAAGGAATTTAGAATTCCATAACAATTTAGGTGTTTTCAATTTGATTTCTACGGAATCCATTAAATCTTGACGTCCTCAACTTGGATTTTAATGGATTACACGAAAATCCAAAGATCCTCAAACATTCAATGAATTATATGGATTTCTTTTATAAATGGATTTGGGTGGAATTTAATGGAATTAGAAGCTTTATTTATGAAGGACAAATTCCCACCTCCCCTCGAATTCAAATTTCATTTTCAATAATAATAATAATAATAATAATAATAATAATAATTTTCTATGGTAAAAAAAAAAAAACAACATATTTTTATCTCGTATACCTCTTCTCACGTATTGTCTTCTAATCTCAAGGGGTGTCCCCAATCATGGAATTTAAAGGAATTTAGAATTCCATAACAATCTAGGTGTTTTCAATTTGGATTTCTATGGAATCCATTAAATCTTGACGTCCTCAACTTGGATTTTAATGGATTACACGAAAATCCAGCATCCTCAAACATTCAATAAATTCTATGGATTTCTTTTATAAATGGATTTGGGTGGAATTTAATGGAATTAGAAGCTTTATTAATGAAGGACAAATTCCCACCTCCACCCCCTTCGGAATTCAAATTTTATTTTCCAATAATAATAATAATAATAATAATAATAATAATAATAATAATGATAATAATAATAATAATTGTCTATGGTAAAAAAAGAAAAAAAAACATATTTTTCTCTCGTATACCTCTTCTCACGTATTGTCTTCTAATCTCAATATTTCAATGTTAAGTCCTACCTCAATTTAATGAATAATCATTGTATAGTTGATTGTCATATTGTTTCGATTGCTAACATTTTTAGTTTTATAGACAAACGTAGGAAGAAATTAGGAAAAGTTACTATTAGAATAATACTTTGTTGGAAATCATTAGTTGATAAATTTTTCATTAATTCATCTTGATAGATGCATTATTTTGGTGTTGAAATTGTGAATTAAAATTATCCGGTAAAATTTTGATCATCAGTGTTATTGTTGTTGGTTGAATAATTATTTAACAATAGTTATTTATGGTATTTCATACTTTGACAATTTCCAATTATATTTTGGGATAATTACAAAAAAATGTCGAGGTTCGGGCGAATTACAAAAAAGCTTAAACATTTTTTAAAATTACAGAAAATCCCATGAGGTTTGATTTCGTCTTAATTTTTTCCCTTCATAAGCAATAAATTTTGCAAAAATCTCCCTAATATCTATAAAATATTTACAGTTATACCCTAAAATTTAAACATTTTCTCTTGTTTTTTTTGTAATTAGCCCAAACCTCATGGGTGTTTTTGTAATTATCCCTTATATCATTGTAAAGTTTATAAAACTATTTTTATATTTTTATTTAAATATTTACATTTTTTTATGATCATGAAGTTAAGCTACTAGATTCATAAATTATAATTAATTATTTTTCTATATAATCCAACAAATTCCACTAAAATCTATTAAAATCGCATACTTCCATGTAATAAAATTCCATTAGAATATGATGAAATCCATAGAATTCTCTAAAAATCTATAAATTTTCATTGATAAAAAATCCTTCAAATTCTATGTTGAGGACACCCTCCTTAGATTGAAATGAGTGACCTTATATATATAATTAATTATTATTATTATTATTATTGTATTTAAAATAGATTTTCTTTCTTTCTTCTTTTTCTTTTTGTTTCCTGAAAAAAATGTCGCTTCTCCATATATTCGCTAATTCAAAAATTCAATCCCAAAGCAGCACTTATTGTAGGCGGGAAGACCAAAAATTGAAGAGAAACAAATCTAACCAATTTCCGACGATGAGAGGCCGCCGCCGGGCGACGGAATCCCTAGCCCCAGACCGCCGTCCCCCCCACCCACACCCACTAACACCGCCGACCCATGGCAGTTCCTATCCACTCCAGTCACTGGCCGCGAATCCGACGCCAGCTTCTGCAGCAGCCGCCCATCCATCGCCTCCATTGGCCGCACTTCCACAGCCCTTCCCAACATCTCCGACCGCTCCTACCAATCGTCCGCCCTCCGAACTATTAACTCCTACCTCGCATCTCAATCTGTCCCCTTTTCGCTCAAGCACCCTTTACCTTCCGCTAAAGACATTACTGAAACCCTAAAACTCCTACTGCACCGCCTTGGATTTGCTTCGCAGAAAATTGACGAAGATCTCAGTCATGCGTTGAAGTTTCTCAAATGTCCCTTGAAATTGAACAAATCGGCGCTGCGCGCCCCCGGTACGCCACATTCCTGGCCTAATTTGCTTGCGGTGATTCACTGGCTAGTTCAGATAATTAAGTATAAGGAATTTATGATGGATTCTTCCCCTAGTTTTGAGGGTGATAAAATGTTTATGTACACGATACATAGTTATTTGCTATACATTAGGGGAGATGATGAGGCGATGGATGCTTTGGATGAAGAGTGTGTTAGGGAGATGAGGGAATGGAGGGATAAAAAGGAGGAGGATGTGAGGGTTTTGGAGGAAGAAGTGAAGGAACTGGAGGCAAAATTGGATGGTTTGAGGACGGGGCCAAGTCAAAAGGAGGTATTGGAGCAGGAGAAGGCGGTGTTGGAGAAGGATGTGACAAAGTTCCACATTATGATCGAGCAGTTGGATGGGCATCTGACGGAAATGCAGAAGAAATTGGAGGAGAAGGATAAAGCACTGGTGGCAAAGGTGGAGGACAGGAAGAGGATTTGTGAGGAGAATGAGGAGTTGAAGAAGAGGATTGAGGAACAAGGTATTAATTTGAGAGATGCTGAGAGAATGAAGCGGGAATTGCAGGCTGTGGACAGGGATATCGAGGAGATGGAGGGTGCAAGAAATGGTTGGGAGGAGAAGATATGGGAGCTTGATTCTGAGATTGGCCATAAGTTTAAAGAGCTTGAGCGGTTGGTGATGGAGTGCAACCAAGCTATCAGAAGGTTTTTCTTCTCGTCACATCCTTTATTTCTTATTCAAATAACATAAACTAATTGATTTAATTATTGTCCTTTTGTTTTCTGCACTGTTGTGACATTTATTTGTATATGTTTTATTCGATGAGGAAAAATTGACTAGCATATGACTTGAGCTGTTAATTGCTTTGAAATAAGTAAGTTGCTACTTTATAGATGCTGACTGATATATATGCTGCTTTAATGATACTGTCATTGAGCATCTTTTTCTCAATGCTACAGGGACCATTTTGTATTAGATGAAGTACACTTGATGATTAGGTAATAGTATGATTCATATTCCTGCATTCTGTGCACAGAGTTGTGTGCTATTGATGAACACACTTGAATCCATTTAATATAACTAATGTTGAAGAAATTAGATAAAAATGCCCCCGAGTCTCAGCGAGCAGGGGTCTAGAGAATACTGAAGTCACTGAAGTACTTCTATAGCATCTTTATTCTGTAACCTTGGTTAGTTGAACATGCAAAGGTTATTTGCTTAAATAATCATTTCAAAGAAACTTTGTGTTTCTTTGCTTCTTGTAAGTGTCATATATATATTTCTAGAGCAAAACCCGGAAGAACAAAGGCAGGAAAGGGAAAATAATCAAATGTTTCATGCCAGGAAAGGAAAAAACTTAGTTTTTTTTTTTTCTGCTGCTAGCATTTTTCTTAATGACTGATTTAGAATGATTTCCTTTTCTATTACACAATTGATGCTGCTCGTCCATGAGGACGGCTCAACGTGGGTCCCTACCCTATCTTCTTTGGTATTCTGCCTTCTTGCTTCTTGCTATAGTTTCCATATCCTGAATACCAACTTCTGCAGGGGTGGATTGATGCAATTGTATTTGGAATTGATTTTAATTGATAAAGTGCATCTGTAGCATAGGGACTTTCTTCATTGTTTGTTCATGCTTCTGTGACACATAAAGCAGAATATAGGCCAGTCTATTACATCTTTCTTTTTGCCAAGTTGAACAAAATGAGTCATAGGAAATGAAAGCATCCTACTTTCTTATCTTGACCAATCAGCAAAAGGAGGGTTGTCGATACAGTTTTTTCTCAATCATGTTTTAATGCTGCTTGGTTAATTTATGGAACTAAATTAATGTATTCATGTAAGGCGGACAGTGAATACTTTATGTTCCAGGTTTAGTTACTTATCCTTTAGGGGAACTATGTAATTTCTTAATGGATTATTGTATTGGTGGCATGATTCATCCAGTATTTGTTTCTAGGTTAAAGATTGGAAATGGATTTCAATATCAGTTAAATGCCAGTGGATCCACGCCATCTGAGGTCTTGGGGTTAGATTACAAATCAATACTAAAGCCTGCACTGGCCTCGTTTAGTGAGGACATAAAAAGAAGTTCAATGGGGAAATTGGAAGAATTGATTTCTCTTCGGCAACAGTCTGGTGAGAATGCTGCTAAGCTTGAAGAGAAACAAAACCGTATTGCTGTCCTTCAGTCTCATATTGACGAGGTAAGTACGAGCAGCTGATTTTTGGCATAGATACTCGTGAATACTTTTATGCTCCAGCCCAGCCTCTAGACATGACAAACATTGCCCTCCTTCGCATGTGTACATACTCTTCATTTTACATTAAGTCATTGTTCTTTATTTATAAGAAGTCCAATATGATATTAGTTTAATATTAGAAGTGTCTCAAATAAATGAGTTTTGTGCCCCCTCTATCACTCAACACCTGGAGTCTAGGGTCTGGTAAGATATTTTTGCTCAGAGATAGAACAATGTGCATGTATTTTCCTTATGTGACCAGGCAATAGACTAAATCAATTATGCCCAACAAAATTGTATCCATACTTCGCTAGTGCCAACAAGGACCCCGTTCTTTCGTTCTGTTTTATGAAGTACGATTTTCACAGTTAAACCAAAAACACTCTTTCTTGCTGCATTACTTCTCTCGATTTGCTTTTTAGGTCAAACTCTTTTTAGTTTACCATTAATAATAGTCAGACTAAAATTTTTTAATCATTATATTTAGGACTGGATTCTGCATTAAGTTTTTACCTTTTGTTCCCTTTGATTTTATTGAAGTGAAAAATCTATTTAATGTCAAGGGCATATAACTGATATGTGGCTACTCCAAAAATGTTGTAAGGGGGAAAAAAGGACATGTTTATGTGGTTCTTACATTTTGCTGTAGAAATTCCTTCTTTCTTTCTTTTCATTTTTTTCTTTGCTTCTCTCTCTCTCTCTCTCTCTACACTCCCTAATTGTGATCCTCGGCTAGTATACATTTTTTTTCTTCTGGTTCTTGTTTTCTGTCAGATAAGGTTAAGTTGTTAGATCAGGAATATAGGATAGAGTCTAACAAGTAGGCATCTTGCAAGAATCATTGCCAGCAAGTTTTTAATTGATTGGAAGTTTGGAACATAAACAGAGTAAGTCGACTTGGATAATAATTGAAGGTGGATAGAAGATTGATAGAGGTCACATTTATGTGTTTTCCTTTTTGTTTTTTGTTTTTTGCTCTGGAGGAATGCTCAAACTGTTCATTTGTTACCTCAAGATGAACATACGTATGCATGCGATGTACCGTGTTTTTTTATAGATGTTCCTCGTAGCCTTTCAGGCCCTATTCAGCATTTCTTACAAGGCATGCTTCTTATCTAAAGATAAAGGTCTTAACAATAAGATTTGTACTACTTGGGATGCTGTCTGTAGTTTGCAAGCCCTTTCAAAATTAGATATCAACATTAATCACACATCAATGGAAAAATGGCCTAGTGGAGAAAAAAAGAGAGTAGTCAGAATATGTTGGGTGGGTGGGAAGTAATCTATTTTGGTTCTGTGATACAAGTTATTGCAGCTTCTGTCTTTAACGCGTGGGTTAGGCAGAACAGGTGCTATGTCTTTTTTGAGCTTTAGCATCAGATGCTGTTCTTGGTGTTGAGGTTGTCTATTTAAATTTTCCTTGTAGCTCTGTTTTTACTGCCTAAATTCTTGGGGTTTTGGTGGTTTGCCATCTGTTTTCGACTTTGGTTTTCCCACAAAAACAGAAATGTTTTCACCACATGTTTTTAGTCGATGTTTTCAAGATTGCTAATTAAACTAGAAATAAATGGCATTGATTAAAGATATTGGGATTTGGAATAAGGAAAGAACTGGGTGAGGCAATCCTTTTATCTTGCTTCTGGTTTATTTCTCCATACAGGTTTGTGTGTGTGTGTGGCAACTTTAATTGAGAACTTTATGTCGAATTTGCAAAAGCAAGTAGATAGGTTGTGGCCATTTTGTGTGTCAATTGCTGGAAGGCATGGATGTGAGAACATGTTGATGTTCCAAATTAGATTATCGAGTTTAAAATTTTCATTTGCTTCGCATTCTCTACTGTTGAAGACAAGCAATAGAGTTGCATAACACCACCAGTAAAAAATAAAAAATAATAACACCTTCCATTATACAGGTTGAAGCTCAGTTGAATATAATTAGGAAAGGAATACATGAATATACATCTAGATGTGCAGCAGAAGCTAGAAAACTGGCAGAGGAAGTTGACGTGGAGACTCAGAACATGTCTGTTGTGGAAAAAGAAGCAGCAGAATTTTTGAAGGTAACGCCGATTTGCTTTTCTCTATGATTCAACATGAACCACTTAGCGAGTACCTTTTATGTCCCTAACATTTGCATATAGAAACATATTCTTGTATCTAAGATTCAACATCGACCATTTAGTAAGTAATTTTACATCTCCAACATTTGCACAAAGAAATGTATTCATTATTATTGTTTTTATAAAATGATATTTGGTTTTATGGCATTCGAGTTTTATCAAGTGATGAACATTTGGAAGTTTTATTTACGACTTTATTGTTTGGCATGCTTTGGTGAAGACATCCAAGGCAGAGTTGCAGGAGACAATTATACGAACTGAGGAAGAAGTCAAATTGTGCGCTCAAGAACTGTTTGACTTGATTAATTCAGTTTCGACATATAAAGAGTATGTGGGATCAAAAATTGCACGGATGAAGAACGACCTTCTAGAAACTGCTGGTGCTGTGGCGGACATTTACAAAGGATATCGTCCATCTCAGGGCTGTGTTGTTCCTTTTTCGAGCAACTGATGAGAAAACTACCCAGCAAAAAGGTTGGCAAATCACATGTTTTTTGTTGGAAAGAAAGATGGGCTCCTTTGCAGGCACCATTTTGTTGCTTGATCAATATTTCACAATATTTGTTCTGTGGTGTTCTATGCTGTTATATCTCAGCTTGTTGAGAAATGGGGTTTGTTATTTTTCTTTTTTTTTTTTTGCTTTCCTTTTTGAACGGGATGTGTAAGTTCTAGTATGCTTGTGCTTTATGGTTTTGGTTTAACGTAAATTATGAAGCGTGACACTTACATGTATATCATCGGTATTAAGTTGTTGGAGATTTCCATTACTAGATATAACCTTAGCATAAAACATTTTAGCTTTTTTTTTTTTTTTTTTTGAAAAATTTTGATCATCACGTCAACAAAATACCACTTTTTTTGCCTACTCCCCAGAAAGAACTCCAGAAAGCACTAGAACTTGTTATGATTTGCTTGCAAATACAAAATTTTTAAGTCGTGTAAACAAAAAATTCCGAATTTAGGTGAATAGAACCGGCCAAATTTTTTCCTACACTTCTATACACTGATAAGTGTAGGTTGTGGTTTCATCAAGTACAAGTGCATTGTAATATTAGGGATATATTCAGGTTAAATGTGTCTTTTCCATGGGAAACAGGGGAAAATATGAAAAATTATATTTTAATGGATCAAGCCCAAAATAAGGATTGTTTACTGATACCCCTACCACAAGGACTCATAGCCCAACAAGTGCTGGAATGTTTTGGGAAAGAAACCATGGGCCGAAATTTTTAGGCACAAATATTTAAGCCACTAGGATTGATTTACTTTTCTAGCCCAAATAACAAATCCAAACACCACTACTACCATGTGGGTTCTACATCGGATCAACACACACATATGTAAGTATGTGTGTACGTGTTGATCCAACGGTACAACCCACATAGTTAGCAATCTTACAAAGCGGATATCCTAGTAGATCAGGTCTACATTAATCGGACATGTAAATAAGGGTATAAAAGTCAAAAATCAGCAGAGGATTTACGCATGAAAATGGATCTGAAGTGTGCATATTTGACCGGAATTTGAGCGAGGATGCAAAAAGGCCAGGAGGAAATTAGCAGAAGACTGAGGCAGTGCCACGTGGTGGGTTATGGAGGATGATGTTTGGATAGTAAAATATACTTACTAAGGCCCTCGTTTACCACTATTGATTGGATTAATAAAATAATTTGGATAATTTAGAATTAAATTAGATAATGATTTCTATATCATGTTTAGGAAGTATGATTTGATGTGTGATTATTTTAGTATTATATAATATTTTGTTTGATATTTATGATAAAGTTGAATATTTTTCCAAAATGACTAAATTACTCCAAATGAAAACTAGAAACATGATACTATACGGTATATGACTATACGAGAGACAATTTGTCAATGACAATTCACAAAAGGATTGAAGTTGGGTTGAATTATATAATTGCAACCCCATGGGCTGGACAAATTATCAACCAAGAGTAGGATAAAAAAGCAGGACTAGTATAATAGGTTGTAACCAAAGATCTCAAACAATTGATAAATTTGGACTAAATAATATATCCCGACCAAGCAAGTGTTGGAAATTTTGGTTTTGATAAAGTGGTGTCGACCCGATTTTGACCAATTTTTCGGTGGCTAAATATTTAATTCGGAGGAATTAAATTATATATTACTAATCTACGTTCGAGTAGATGTTCGTAGTATTTTTATTTCTCAAACCGAATTTCGGTGAGTGAGAAATTAATACACGAAGGTAGCCACATAATTGAGCATTATGTAAAGATTATTTAAAGGGAGATGAAAGGCTTATGCCTTATCCCACATGAAATACAAATCATAGTTTATCCTAGTTTATTTACTAGAAGGTGTTATTTGTTGTATAAACTATAACACAAGTGGATGATCACAAGTGGGCCACACGCGCCCGCCCCCCGGGCTGGGCACGGGCGGGCCGGTCCGGCCCTATTGGGCCCGGTCCTGGTCCACTAAAGTTTTGCCACTCGAAAATGGGCTTGGCCCGATTCGAGTGATTGGATTGTTGGAGCCAATGAATGAATCGGGACATTGTAGGTGTCCGATTCGTGTGATGTTGGAGTTGTAACTCGCAGTGGTGGTCACTGAAGTTAGCCCACTACATGATGTTATGCGATGCAAGAGTGGGGTGTAACACCTTGGTTGTTACAAATGTTTAATGCCCACTACCCAGCTTTTTTCTCCTGCAGGTTGGTTCAAATGGTTGGTTATTTATACATGTTTGTGCATTGGAGTTTAATACACAGAATTCATACTCCATCAAAAAGTATACAATCATTTTTCGCATTCTCGCACTAAGTCCAAAGAACTAGATCTTCTACACATTTCTAGTTCGAAGGTGTTACGTGTTAGTGGTCTTTACTACGTAAGACGTAAGCCATTTGGAAGCAATACGTCAAACCGTGAGCACTAGCGGGACGTAATTGCTTTGCGGAAAGAGATTCGTCTCGACTCGGCTTCCGAAAGTTCTATCTTTTTGTAATAGCTAGTTGATTTCTTGTAATCTTACATTTTTCGTAATTTGCCATTTGAAGAGATTCCGATCCCGTAACTTTGTAATCAAAAGCAAGTTTCCCAAACGAAACCAAGTTGTATTAAATAAAGTGTTTGTTATTTTTTTGAATAAGTTTATTAATTTCTAAAATGGATTATTAAGTATTTGTAAATTATTTTAAAAATAGCTTTTAACTTATTTTTATTTAAAGTTGTATTAATGTGTTTAATAATTTCGTTTGTTTCGGTTATGTTAATTACAAAATTGATATTATTATTATTTTTATGATCTTATTTTGTTAATTATTTAAAAATACTATATTTAGAATGAGATTTAATATTTTAAAGGTTTCATAATAACTTATAAGTATTGGTCATTATGCATTTCATTTTTAAACAATTTTAGTCAAACGCCCTTAAAAATCGAAACGAGCTCTAACTTCTATTAGTGTACTTAAATTCATAATTCTCGATCCAAAACATTTATTCACTAATGATTTTTTTTTTAAATTTAAGTATTCGACCTACTATATAAATTTTAAAAACTTGAATTGCGTTGATTGGGCCTATGAGCCTATATTGCATTTACACGCTAAGAGATGGATTGGGCTTTAACTGATGATGGTGAAAACAAACCAATCAGCCCTTGACACAAAATCCGGTGGGAGTAGCTATTCTACAAATCTGTTATAGAAAAGATGTAAAATATACTAACGAAAAATTAAACAAAATTAAACAAAGTTTGTGTAAAATATTTTAGAATTTACTATAGACATGGGACAAAATGACCAGAGGGTCAACATCATATCTCATATCCAGAGGCTTGAAATGTACTTTTTTGGGAGGAATAATCAACAAACTAGGCATCCTAAAAATATGGACGAAATCATGAAATATATGTTGGAAATTTGGTTTTGATAAAGCGGGCGTCGATCCGACTTTGATCAAATTTTCGGTGGCTAAGAATTTAATTTTGGAGGAATTAAATTGTGAATTGTTAATCTACTTTTCGAGTACATGTTCGTAGTATTTTATATTTCTCAAAACCGAATTTCGGTGATGAGTGAGAAATTAATACACGAAGTTGGCCACGCGAATGGGCATAGTTTATCCTAGTATGAATACTAGAAGGTGTTATTGGTTGGATATACTATAACACAAGTGTATGATCACAAATGGGCCTTGGACCGGGACCGACCCTTTGGGCTCGGGTTCAGGTTCATTAGTTTTGTAACTTGAAAATGGGCTTGGCCCAAATTCAAGTAATTGTTTGGCTGATGAATCTAGACATTAGAGGTGTCAGGTTCATGTGTGGATGAATCTGCATTGGAGTGTCTGCAGGTTCATGGCTTTGGAGTTTGTAACTCCTCAAGTGGTGGTCATAAGAAGAGGTTGTAACTCATGGGAGTTACATATGGTTAAATGCCCACTCTCTTAATCTTTAATTCCCTACAAGTGTTGGAAATGAGGGCTTATATAAAGGCTTAGGCGAGTTTGTTGCATAGAGAATGTTTTGGAGGGAGTTAGGAAGGAAGAGATGGAGTTAGTATACGGAAAAATCGCATATCTCTGATATTTTTCAAGTGTCGGATAAAAGTGTTGTAACTTTTCGACGAACATTTTCAAGAACACTTCATTCTCGCACTCGTGTCCAAAGAACCGAGTTCTCGCTCCTTCGAGTTCGAAAAGGTGCCTTTGTGTCGGGTGCACACGCACACAAATGAGGTAAATCCGTTTTATCTTTGGGGACATTACGTCAAACCGTGAGCACTAACCGAGACGTATTTGTCTTGCGGATAGAGTTCTACTCGACTCGGCTTTTGTTTTTCAAGTTCGCCGATTCATGCTTCTCGAGTTGGAATCCATTCAAGACTTGTAATAGTTAGGTTTTACATTTCTTGTAATTTTATGTTTCTTGTTTGTAAGCCATCTTGAAGGCTTTTCCCATTGTAACCATTGTTGTAATATTTTCCAACAATCGCATGACAAATATCATACCTTAGCGATGGCGAGGAGAAACAAAGCATTGGCTTGGAGATGAATCGAGAAGACCTTCCAGTGGTTGTTTGCCGGAATTGTTGTTGTTGCTAAAAACGCGTTGCGTTTGAAGCGTGGGGCTACGATGATAATTGCCTATGCCGTAACTTTGTCTTTACCGAGACTTAGTTGTACACTTTCTTTGTATGTATTGTGTGGTTTGAATCGAGGATGTTTTTCCAACAAGTTCATGGTTTTGAAAAGAAATACGAAATGAGGATGTGATTACAAGAGGTTCGTTATTTCTAATTTTTGGATTGAAAAATTGGATGATTCCAAGAATCAAAAATGTGTTGAAACTAGTCCGAAAGTTTCAAGCGATCCTGCATGATATTCGTCTTTGAAAGGATGTTGTTTAAATGAAAAATTCCAAATGGTTTGCATCGTTTAGATGTTGTTACCAGGTTGGAAAATATTCATGAATTCCTAAATGCATAATCGGAAGGAATTTGGATTAGTGAATGCGATTGTTCGATTGGAAATCGAAGAAAGCAATCGAGGGCCTGGTTAAATCCATGAAAGTCTTGGTAGAGACTTGAGAAAATTGTGTTGGAATACTTTTTAAGAATTCTAACGGATCCAGCGATTTGTGGGGGTATGACCCCACATGCCATCTCCCACTTTGGGCTTTCGGGCTTGATTGAAGATTTAAGTGTTGCGAGAAAGTGTTGTCGGAGGTGTTGTAACACCGAGCGACATTGTACCACGATTGCGAGAAAGTGTTGTAACACCGAGAATCGCAATCGAAAGACATTTGCACGAGGTGTTGCAAAAGTGTTGTAACACCTAAAGGCGGTTTGAGAACCAAGTGTGAGGTGCGAAATGTTGCTTAAGGTGTGCCAACATCTAAGGTCACACTCATTTTGTAAAATGGTTCGAACTGAATTGTCGGAACAAGGTTAAATTTGTTTGAACGAGGTTCTAACAATATTGTTGGAACGAGGTTCTAATGGTTTTAGAGCAAATGGAAAGCATTCTAATGCTAATGAGAAGACCGGATTGTGTAAGTTAGGCGTAATTGAGTCGAACAAAAGAAACTCGAGAATATGTGGGGAAAAGTGTTTCAACGGCGTACCACATATTGAATAAAATCCCACTTAAAGGGAAAGATAAGGCGACTCGCTACGAATTGTGGAAAAATCGTAAGCTTCTTATATTAAAGTGTGGGGGTGTTTGGCTAAGGTTGCAATGCCGAACCAAAGCAAGTGAAAATCGGCCCTAAAATGGTCGATTGTGTTTCTATTGGTTATGCACTTATGATGAGTGTATATCGTTTTATGGTACATAAGTCGAGAAAATCCGGAAATGACAGTTTGTACCATAATTGAGTCAATGAATGTTATATTCTTTGAGCATATTTATCCTTGTAAAGAAAGAATAAATGGAAGTTTAAAGAAACGATCAATTCAAATGTTTCTCGGAGGTGTTTGAAAGTGTTACTCGGGTGTTATAACATCCGGAACGGCTACATGTGTTTGCAGATGTTTGAAAGTCTTTCGCCGGGTGTTATAATATCTCAGAACAACACTTGGTACGACACTCTTTGTCACACTTGATCAACAGATTAGTTCAACACCGAAAGTGGTGAAGAACTAAGGCGGAGTAAGAGGCCAAAGGTGGTTAAGTCCTTTGGACTCGATGCCTAACATTAATGTTAGATGGTGAGCGAACTCGATTAAAGAGGCTCGAGTAGTCGGATGCTCCGCTCGGCAAGAAGCAATCAATAGTGAAATCGAGTCTATTCGCAAAATCATACGTGGGAGTTGGTTGATCTCCTGTTGGTCATAAGCCTTTAGGATGTAAGTGGATCCTAAAGAAGAAGTATAAAGCGAGATGGAACTATTTATAAGTATAAACACGACTTGTAGCCAAAGGCTTTAAACAAAAAGAAGGGTATGACTTCTTTCACACTTATTCTCGAATTGAGGATTGCGTCTATTCGGGTGTTTCTCGCGATTGCCGCTTTGCAAAATCTAGAGATTCATCGATGGATGTCAAGACGGCGTTTACGAATGGAGAGGTAGATTGAAATCTACATGGAACAACCTGAAGGGTTTGTTGCACCCGGTTAAGAAAAGAAGGTGTGCAAGTTGATAAGATCCTTGTATGGAATGAAACAAGCTCCAAAACAATGGCATCTTAAGTTTGATAACACGATGTTGTCAAACGGGTATAAAATCAACGAATGTGATAAATGCGTATATGTCAAAGGGACATCGAAAGCATTTGTCATAGTTTGTCTATACGTAGACGATTTGTTAATCATGGGCAGTAGTCATGATGTTATCATGGATACGAAAAGAATGTTAAAGAGAAACTTTGACATGAAGGATATGGGGACCCCGATGTGATCCTGGGGATAAAAATCAAAGCATAACTCCCGATGGAATTGTCTTGTCACAATCCCATTATGTGGAGAAAGTGCTCAAGAAATTCAATGCTTTTGACGAGTTCACCGTTAAAGATGCCCATTGATTTAAGTGTAAATCTGGTTGCTAATGAAGCGAACGGTGGCTCGAGATGGAATACTCACGTATTATAGGCGATCGATGTACATTACAAATTGTACACGCCCGACTTGGCCTACCCCTGTAAATATGTTGAGTAGGTTCACGAGCAATCCAAGCCACGAGCATTGGAAGCGTTAACAAGGTGTTAAAATACTTGAAGTATACTTGGAGTATGGGCTATACTACTCGAGATATCCGGTTGTACTTGAAGGGTATAGTGATGCTTTAGTTGTATTTCGAATTCGAAGATTCTTATTCCACTAGTGGATACATATTCACCATTGGAGGTGGTGCGGTATCGTGGAAGTCCACGAAACAAACGTGTATAGCTCGGTCCATCATGGAATCGAGTTTATAGCTTTGGATAAAGTGGTGAAGAAGCGAGTGACTTGAAACTTTTTGGAAGATATTCCATGTTGGAGGAAGCATGTGTCTTACGTGATGGTTCACTTTGATAGCCAAACGGCTATAGGAAGGGCACAGGAAGCAATATGTATAACGGTAATTCTAGACATATACGTCGGAGACATAATACCGTTAGACAATTGATCTCAAATTGTGTGATGTCAATTGACTACGTAAAGTCAAAAGACAATTTGGCGAGATCCTTTGTGAAAGGATGAATCGAGATCAATTGAGTAA
The DNA here is from genome assembly GCA_016081115.2 of Rehmannia glutinosa. NCBI lineage: Eukaryota > Viridiplantae > Streptophyta > Magnoliopsida > Lamiales > Orobanchaceae > Rehmannia > Rehmannia glutinosa. The sequence continues at coordinate 237,374 of JABTTQ020001099.1, forward strand.
ATTGCTTAGAGGGAATGGGCTTAAAGTCCACAAAGTAAAATAACCATCATAGTGGTAACCCAACCATGATGATTTGGAGATCCCAAGAACTTGGTTCAATGGGAAAACTAAGCTATGAAGATTATGTTGTAACACTTGGAAATAATGTTTCAACCCATCCCTGAGAGCAATGCCAAGTGTTGAAACACCGCAACTTGTGGCGAGGCTAAGTCATTTGACTTTTAATGATTCCTACACCTCGTTGAGGTTGAGTATGGCGGGATACTCGGATAGGAGATCACCTATGTAAGTGGGAAGTGAGGGCGCTTCAAAGTAAACACTTATGAATCCAAATGTTTGATAAATGGTTTTATCATAATTTTGATGATTTTGTTTTATACCAAAACAATGGTTTTAAAGGTTGTTCAAATACTCCTAAATGATTTAAAATGGTTTTAATATTTTCCGGAGTATAACTTCAAGTTTTATTTTCGACAAAATTGGACAACACTTTTAATGATTTTCTCGTTATTATTGTATTTTTACACCAAAACAATGTTTCTAAATGTTGTCCTAATACTCCCGATCGGTCTAAAATGTTTTCACTATTTTTCGGAGTATTTCTTGAAGTCTATTTTCGATATAAAATTGGACAACACTTTTGTTTTGAGGTCAACCGGTCGCCGTATAGTATAGGCAACCCGTACACTGAAAGTTGAGAAAAATAGAATACTTCATGTTTGCGAAAAATGGCAGGGCAACCGTCGCCCTATAGGGCAACCGGTAGCGTCGCGACCGTCGACCCCTTGGGCGGCCGTGACTGGAGCAAATATTGAAACAGAACATTTGCCCCGTTTTTTGAAGTTGTGCGACGGTTGAAGTAAGGGACGATCGGTCGAACCCTACGTCGCCGGCGCCGCCTGTAAATTTATATTCTCTTTTTCAAACGTCTATTTGTGCGCGACCGGTCGCCCTTAAGTTTGACAGCAAAAATATAACCGTTGTGCAGCAGACCATTCTTCCTTAAAATGTGGGATTGTTCTATAATCTGATTTTTGTATCCTTATGAGACAACCATATTTATTTTAATCTCTTTGTCTTATTTGTAGACAAAAGAAAACATGGAGGAGCCCATGAAGGAGCCTATGTTGGAGGAGCCTTTGGAGGAGCCTATGTTGGAATTCAAATTTGAAGGCTCTCCTATAAATAGATGAAAGCTTGAGGGATCAAACACAAGACTTGATACAAACAACAAGAGATATCACAAGCACATAATCTTTGTTATTCATTTCAACATTCTTGTTGTAATAGCCTAAGTACTATCACTTTCACATCTTGAGGTCTAGGCTTTCATTCTTGATTACACTTGCACTTTTGAGTTGTAATATTTTTCAAAGTGTAATCTTGATTGTAATTCATCAACCAAACACAATATATCCTTGTGAGTATTCTTGTGGTAAGAATACACTTGGGTGATCTAGGTGATAGGTATTTCAAGAGTGTGGTGCTCTTGAGGTGTTGAAGAATTTGGTATTCTTCAAGATTGAAGATTGTGGTGATCTTCAAAGGTGCCGTTGAAGGAAGATTGTGGTAATCTTCAAAGGGAGATTGTGGTAATCTCCAAAGGTGGTGTTGGAGAGTTCGGTGCTCTTCAAGACGGAATGTGGTGATCTTCAAAAGAGATTGTGATAATCTTGAAGGTGTTGTTGAAGAAGAGTGTGGTGCTCTTCAAGGTGTTGTTGTAAGTTGGTGTTGTATTAATTTTTGGTAAATTAATAAAATCTTTTTCTTTTTGAAATCCATCCCGGATATCTTGGGGTGGTAGAGGATTAGGCCCAGTGGGTTGAACCTCTTTAAATCGCGTGTGTTGTTTACATTCCGCACCTTCATTATTTTGTTTGAGCATTCGGTTTGAAAAAGAGGGCGAAATCGAAAAGATGGAGATAATCTATTCACCCCCTCAGATTATCGTAGCCGCTTGGACTTACAAGTGGTATCGAGCCAAACTTCTTTGGCAAGCTCGTTTCACATCGCGAGTGAAGAGAAACGATCGTCGGCTATGAACGAAGCTCATCTATCCGGCACCTCCACCACCAAGCCACCTCTATTTGATTCCAAAAATTTTATATTTTGGAAAGAAAGAATGGAATGCTATTTACAAGGTTGCGGGTTCGACATTTGGAACACCGTCATTAATGGAGAATCCATTCCGATGAAAGATACACCACACACCTCAAAAGGCTTAAAAAAGCTCAATGATGAAGAGAAGAAAATCATCTCCTTAAATGGTAAAGCTCTTAATATTTTACATTGTTCACTTACCACTTTGGAATTTGATCATGTTGTAGGTATTCGATCGGCACATGAAGTATGGCAAAAATTAGAAGCCATCTATGAAGTATATGCAAATGAAAGAAGCAACTCAAAAGCATCTACTTCACAAATGGATACAACATCAAATCCAAAAACATGGGATAAGCCTTCTACAACCTCCCATGATGAACAAGTTGAACAATGCCTCATGGGCATCGAAGAAGAAAACGAGGTAAGTTCAAAACCCTATACTTCTTATGACAATGAATTGCAAAATGAATATAGTGATTTGCAAAATGATTATGATGAGCTACAAGATGAATTCCAAAACTTACTTGTTAAATACAAAAATTTGAAAAAGGAATTCATTGTTTTAAAAATGATAAGGATAGTTTATTTACTTCCTATGAATCACTATCATGTGCTCACACCACCACTCTTGACAAGGTTAGAAACCTTGAGAAAGAAAATAGTACTCTTGTTGAGGATATAAATTGCTTGAAAAATGATTTATCTAAATCCAACTTGAGTGCCGATAGAATGACCAATATTGTTGATTGTTGTAATAATTCTAAACTAGAACTTGATCATAAGCCTAAGGGTGTCAATCACATGAAAAAGAATCAAGTCTCTAAGACATTGGTCATTATGCTCCTAGAATTATTACATGCTTTTATTGCGGTAAAAAGGGTCATACGGTAAATACTTGTCGGGCTAGAAATAGCTCTAATTATTGTTGGAGACCTAAAAGTCTCAAGACTAATCCCAAAGGACCCAAACATATGAGGGTACCACAAAACAATGTCATATTAGGTACCGTGAAATAATGATCGAAGAAAATTCATACCGCTGAGAATGCATCAAATGACCGTTTCATTTGATCAAAGAAGGAGAAACTATTCTCAACAAAGCCAATTTCCAAGAAGAGGGTACAATCAAAAATGGGAAGAACACAATCCTTGGAAATGGCAAAGACATCATCAACAAGATGATTTTCAAAGAAGAAGAGACTTTCAACAATGGGAAGGCAACAAACCTTGGAAATGGAGTAATCAAAGAAGTCATCATCAACAAAGTGACTTCTCAAAGGAAGATATCATCAACAATGGGAACGACACAACCCATGGAAACGACGTAATTGGTAAATCAGTATCTCCCCATTTAAAATATGCATTTTATCTAGTTAGTATGCATGTTTTTATTTGTGCCTATATTGCAAATGAGTTTTCAAGTATTTATTCTTTAATTAAGGTCTTCAATATATTTGTGCTTTTAAAAATATTTTTGAAAAAGAAGACCTTATATGATGTTTTAAAACTCTTGTGCATTTTTGTAGACTAGGGTGTGTTATCATCTCCTATGGATTTTTATGGCATGAGCTTACTTGTGATATCTCTTAGCCTACACTTTTATCATTATGATTTGTGCTAGATTTGTTTTAAGAATTGTGTAGGATTTACATATTTTCACAAATGGCCATTTAAGTCAAGAAAGGCATAAATTATCGAGATACGTTTACTTTGTGTTATTCTTACTCTTATAGACTCGACATATATTGCCATGTGCCTATGTGCTTATTTTTCATAATATTTCATACAAGTGCCATTAAGAGAATTTTTAGATTTTTTGAAAGGCATTATTCGATATTTGATTGCACATATTTGCTTTGTCAACTTTTGTTTAAATACTTCTTTTAAATGAGGTCTCAACTATATGCTATCGGATTTTCAAATTTCAAAAGAGACCTTTTATAGCTTTCTTAAGCTTATTTGAACTTGCATGATTTATTAGACTATTGATGATCTTCTAAATGCATAGTATGTGTTTTTTGCTTCATGGTCTATATATATAGTGTCTATTTCTACTATGCTCTTATGCAAGATATTTTTGTGTTTGATGATTGAGGCATGTTTTTACACTTGAACTATTTTTTTCTTGCTTATATAAGCGATCTTAGGTAATGAGTTTGTTAAGTTGTGTAAATGAGAAATGAAGTACTCCAAATATTAGTTACCTCAAAATATTTGGATGTAAATGTTCTATTATGAACACCTTAGATCAATTGGATGCCCTATGATGATAGTGATGAAGAAGACAAAAAGGGTATTCCGAACAAACTCGATGACCAAGGCAACATTGGTCGAACTAAAGGCGAGGTTAGTAGCTCGAAGGTATTTTCAAGAAGAAGGTAATTAATTTTATTGTAACATTTGCACTCATAGCACATTTAGTAGCTATTTGCATTTTACTTGCCCATTCTTGTTTTAAAGAAAATTTCAAGTTTTACCAAATGGATGTTAAATCCAACTTTCTAAATGGTTTTATTCAAATATAAGTCTATCGGAGTTTAAAATTTTAGGCCAAATGATTTTTATAAAAGGCCTTGACGATTAATAGACTTAGCTATTTTTGCAAAATGATTTTACAAAAGGTAAAGTTGATACTACACACTTTGTTTTGAAAAGCGCAAGGTTGTTTACTTGTGCAAATTTTTGTTGATAATATTTATGGTGCTACTAATGAATATTTGTGCAAGATATGTTTTTCTAAGTTGATACTAGGTGAGCTTGAGACGAGAATGATGGGGAGCTCAATTTCTTGCTTGGACTACAAATTATTCAATGCCAAGAAGATGGTTATATAAGAACTCTTGAAGGAGTTAAGCATTAAAGGAAGAAGAACCATCCCAACCTCTATGGCTAAAGATTGACAAAGGTTAAGAGAGGCATATCGGCCGACAAACAAATTCGAGGTATGTTTTCTTGTATTATTCCTATAGACTCGACATTCCATATGCCTTATGTCTATATGCTCGACTTAAAAAACTATCCCAACGAATCTCATTAAAGTGCCATTAAAAGAAATTTTCAAATATTTGAAAGGCACTTCTTCTTATGACTTGTTGTATCCAAAGCTTTAAAACGTTCTTATTTTTTTTGGGATAACAAGTTCGGTATCTATTATACGGTTATTCGTATTAAAAATTTGGTTTGTCATAATCGAACTAAACATATTGAGATTCGATATATTTTTTAAGGGATTGTGATTTTTAACAAAAACTTGAGATGTGTTTAATCGTCTCAAGGATAACTCTGCGGACTTTTTGATCGTTAACCGCCGAGTATTTTACCTCATTTCGAGCTTGATCATGACATAATGTATATTAAATGAGGTCTACGTTTGCATTTTGCATGTTTTTAAAACTTAGGGGCGAAAAATCGGATTTTTGGTTGAAAATTCGGATTTTGGAAAAACTGAGAGACAAATGAAAGGGTTGAGGGCAACCGGTCGCCCTCAACGTCGACCGGTCGCCTCAACCTCGGCCGGTCGCCCTAGGCTATAATTTGGATTAAAATGGTTTGTCTTGACATTCGTCACTTTGACACATTTTGGCCATTTTTCGTCCCCTTTGCAAAATTCACACACAATTCACTTCAAATGAGTTTTGATGCATGAATTATATATTTTGGGGATTATCTAGCTCGACTATCATCATCATTGCTCGTCTTTACCGATTGAATGGTAAGAATTTCACTATCTTTAGCTCAATTGGGTTGAACCCTGAGTTTGTGGCTTATATGTATTTTTCTTGATGTAATTCATATATGTTTGTGATGAGCTTATTGATTGTTGATGAATGATATTTGTTAAATTGTATTTGGTGATGAAAAACTTGGCTTGATTTCATTTACAAGGGCTATATATAACTTTTTCTATTTTTGACGCCTTGCCAAGTGTTCGATAAAACGTTTCAATGAAAAATTCATCACATACATGACTCTCTTGTTTTTCAAAAGTCTTATATATTTATAGAGATCATGTTTCGTTTATCAAATGAGTTTTCATAAGCTTCTTCAAGTTGTATGATTCGACTTTTACCTCCTTATTTGGTTTATTAGCTTCAATGTTCAAATAGCTCGATACATCGGTTTTGTTGCGCACTTTGATAAGAATATATGATGTATTTATCGTGCTAACATTCTTTTTGATGATTCCAAAGGGGAGAAACAGGTTATAAGCTCATTAGCTCATAAAAGCTAAGATAAGCTTAACGAAAAGAAGTTATAAGATATGGCTTCATAAAGCCATAAGTTGTGGATCATATTTAGTCCACTTGGTGCATTATGGTTATGTATGAATCATGGTCCACTGGTTGTAGTATGGACTTACATACGGTTCTAATGATGTATCTTTGACAGGGGGAGTTTTTAAGTTATTGATACTTAAGCTCAATATCGAAAAGCTAATATTTTAGCTTATGTTTAAGTTGCTTCTATATAACTCTTGTTGTGCATGTTGATAGGGGGAGCTTTTGTAACATGAGCATTTGTAACATGTGGTTTAAATATCTCTACTCCCATTCTTGTGTTTATATTACATGGAATGTTGTCGCTCACAACGGATAGTTCTTTTTAACCGGTAAAATTGTTTTGTTTTCAAAATCGGCCTTGTCAAAATGTTTTGGTTTGTAATCATCAAAAAGGGGGAGATTGTTTGATAAATGGTTTTATCATGATTTTGATGATTTTGTTTTATACCAAAACAATGGTTTTAAAGGTTGTCCAAATACTCCTAAATGATTTAAAATGGTTTTAATATTTTCCGGAGTATAACTTCAAGTTTTATTTTCGACAAAATTGGACAACACTTTTAATGATTTTCTGTTATTGTATTTTTACACCAAAACAATGTTTCTAAATGTTGTCCTAATACTCCCGATCGGTCTAAAATGTTTTCACTATTTTTCGGAGTATTTCTTGAAGTCTATTTTCGATATAAAATTGGACAACACTTTTGTTTTGAGGTCAACCGGTGCCGTATAGGGCAACCCGCACTGAAAGTTGAGAAAAACAGAATACTTCATGTTTGCGAGAAAATGGTCAGGGCAATCGGTCGCCCTATAGGGCAACCGTGGCGTGGCGACCGTCGACCCCTTGGGCGGCCGTGCACTGGGAGCAAATATTGAAACAGAACATTTGCCCTTCGTTTTTTGAAGTTGTGCGACCGGTTGAAGTAAGGGGACGACCGGTCGAACCCTACGTCGACCGTGCCGCCTGTGTAAATTTATATTCTCTTTTTCAAACGTCTATTTGTGCGCGACGTCGCATCTTAAGTTTGACAAAGAAAAATATAACCGTTGCGCAGCAGACCATTCTTCCTTAAAATGTGGGATTGTTCTATAATCTGATTTTTGTATCCTTATGAGACAACCATATTTATTTTAATCTCTTTGTCTTATTTGTAGACAAAAGAAAACATGGAGGAGCCCATGAAGGAGCCTATGTTGGAGGAGCCTTTGGAGGAGCCTATGTTGGAATTCAAATTTGAAGGTTCTCATATAAATAGATGAAAGCTTGAGGGATCAAACACAAGACTTGATACAAACAACAAGAGATATCACAAGCACATAATCTTTGTTATTCATTTCAACATTCTTGTTGTAATAGCCTAAGTACTATCACTTTCACATCTTGAGGTCTAGGCTTTCATTCTTGATTACACTTGCACTTTTGAGTTGTAATATTTTTCAAAGTGTAATCTTGATTGTAATTCATCAACCAAACACAAGATATCCTTGTGAGTATTCTTGTGGTAAGAATACACTTGGGTGATCTAGGTGATAGGTATTTCAAGAGTGTGGTGCTCTTGAGGTGTTGAAGAATTTGGTATTCTTCAAGATTGAAGATTGTGGTGATCTTCAAAGGTGCCGTTGAAGGAAGATTGTGGTAATCTTCAAAGGGAGATTGTGGTAATCTCCAAAGGTGGTGTTGGAGAGTTCGGTGCTCTTCAAGACGGAAGATTGTGGTGATCTTCAAAAGAGATTGTGATAATCTTGAAGGTGTTGTTGAAGAAGAGTGTGGTGCTCTTCAAGGTGTTGTTGTAAGTTGGTGTTGTATTAATTTTTGGTAAATTAATAAAATCTTTTTCTTTTTGAAATCCATCCCAGGATATCTTGGGGTGGTAGAGGATTAGGCCCTAGGTGGGTTGAACCTCTTTAAATCGGCGTGTGTTGTTTATATTCCGCACCTTCATTATTTTGTTTGAGCATTCGGTTTGAAAAAGAGGGCGAAATCGAAAAGATGGAGATAATCTATTCACCCCCTCTAGATTATCGTAGCCGCTGACTTACACCAAAGTGGTGTCCATGGCCTTAAATGGACACAAACGTGAGAACGGAGGGGTTAAGACCTTCTTGTGTTAATCTTATTGTCTCGGTATACACCGTGGAGGAATAGTTCAAGGCATTGCGTCCACTAGCCGCCCGGTGTACCCGATAGTATTAACTACGGAAGGTTCAAAGCCACAAGCTACCTTTCCGGATGCAAGATTGTCTCTTGAGGACTAGTTGCGATATCGCATTCATGCATGCATTAATTTCCACTCATGTGGGGATTGTTGGAAATTTGGTTTTGATAAAGCGGGCGTCGACCCTATTTTGACCAAATTTTAGGTGGCTAAGAATTTAATTCGGAGGAATTAAATTGTGAATTGTTAATCTACTTTTTCGAGTAGATGTTCGTAGTATTTTATATTTCTCAAAACCAAATTTCGGTGATGAGTGAAAAATTAATATAAAAAGTTGGCCACGCAAATGGGCATAGTTTATCCTAGTATGAATACTAGAAGGTGTTATTGGTTGGATATACTATAACACAAGTGTATGATCACAAATGGGCCTTAGATCTGGACCGATCCTTTGGGCTTGGGTTCGAGGTTCGATTAGTTTTGTAACTTGAAAATGGGCTTCGCCCAAATTCAAGTAATTGTTGGGCTTCGATGAATCTAGACATTAGGGTGTCAGGTTCATGTGTGGATGAATCTAGACATTGGAGATGTCAGGTTCATGTGGCTTTGGAGTTTGTAACTCTCAAGTGGTGGTCATAAGAAGAGGTTGTAACTCATGGGAGTTACATATGGTTAAATGCGCACTCTCTTAATCTTTAATTCCCTACAAGTGTTGGAAATGAGGGCTTATATATGCTTAGGCGGTTCTTTGCATAGAGAGTGTTTTTGAAGGGAGTTAGGAAGGAAGAGATGGAGTTAGTATACACGGAAAAATCGCATATCTCTCGTATATTTTTCAAGTGTCGGTAAAAGTGTTGTAACTTTTCGACGAACATTTTCAAGAACACTTCCTTTTGCACTCGTGTCCAAGAACCGATTCCGCTCCTTCGAGTTCGAAATATGCCTTTGTGTCGGGGTGCTATCGCACACAAAGGAGGTAAAGCCGTTTTATCTTTGAGGACATTACGTCAAACCGTGAGCACTAGCCGGGACGTATTTGTCTTGCGGATAGAGTTCTACTCGACTCGGCTTTTGTTTTTCAAGTTTCGATTCATGCTTCGAGTTGGAATCCATTCAAGACTTGTAATAGTTTTTTTTTTTGAGAATAAAGACTTGTAATAGTTAGGTTTACATTTCTTGTAATTTTATGTTTCTTGTTTGTAAGCCATCTTGAAGGCTTTTCCCATTGTAACCATTGTTGTAATATTTTCCAACAATATATATATATATATATATATATATAACTAGGTTACATTTCTTGGGAGGAATAATCAAAAAATTAGACATCCTAAAAATATGGACGAAATCATGAAAAATATATATATAAAACTAGTAACCTAGTTTTCCGAAAGTCTAAAGTAACCACCCTTTGCGTAGGGGTTATTGTGGTGCGATTTTGCGGTTTTTTGAGTTAATTTCAAATCGAATTGCTATATGCGGTTCGGTTAAATAATATTTTCAAATCGCGGTTTTATGAAGTAAAACCGAACATGCGATTTTAAGCGGTAAAAGTGTTTTTGCGGTTTTAATTAACAAAAATATTATATAATTAATAAATTAATATAATTTTGTTATGATATTTAAAAAAAAAGAAAAATATTATAATTGAAAAGTGTTTTTTCTTAAACAAGATGTATTTTTACAAATAAAATGCATAAAGCAATATATTTTATTTCAGTTACATTCAATATGTAATGCAATGTATTGTTTTATCTACTTTGATGCAATACATAATGCATTGTAACAACAATGAAAGAATGTAAAATGCGTTGTGTTTAGAATACAAAGTGCGAATTTAATTATATCATTCATAAAATTAGTTCTTAATATATTTATTGTCTAACAATCAACCCTATATACTAAAAGAAAAAACAAACTGCCACATGTCTTCACCTGAGCAATTTGGTATACATGTCAACACCTTATTCTTCCAAATCCACGTATCACCTTCATATTTAGCCACGTGGTAAACCATCCCACCACCTTATTCTTCCAATTATAAATTGATTTACTATATCAATTTACTATCAATGTACCATCAACTTAATAATTAAATTTACTATTTCTGTATATAACTATTAAAATCCAATCAAACATTTAATCAACAAATTAAATAATCCCAAAAATCAAGGATATAAAATTAGGAAGTTATTTTTGAGTTTGTAAATTGATTATGATTTAAATATTATTATGATACAAAAAACAAGGATATAATTTCAATTATTATCTCTAATAGTTATTATACTTTTAACTGTGATTTAAATCATTTACGGAGGTATAACAATTATATTAAATATTTTTTTTAAGCATGTCAATGATTCATTATTTTTACCATAACTAATTTATTAGCTTTTGTGCAAAAGCAAACCACGACCAAGTATTTGAAATTAGCACAAATAAGCAATTTGTTGTTGTGACGAGGTTGTTACACTTTCAAATAGAACAAATAATGTAGTTTACAAAGAAGATTTTTAGAATTTGAATTGAACGATTGTATGATACTCTTCTAAATTTTGAATTTCTTTTTAGTATTTATTAGTATTTTGGATCTCTTATAACTATCAGAGTTTGCGACAAAAATTTTATTTTTTGATGAATCCGTGTAACACACGGGTGTTGTTCTAGTTTAACTAAATACTAAAGAACAATATTTTATTTTATCCTAAATTATAGAGGTGCGGTGCGGTGCGGTGCGGTGCGGTGGCGATTTTGGTGGTTATCTAAAACCATAACCACACCAACAAAGCGGTGCGATTTCTATTTAATATTTTAAATCGCGGTTTTGCTTATAAATTATTATGAATGGTGCGGTTCGGGTAGTCCAAGCGGTTTTTAAAAATTTCTAATCACCCCTAACTTTGCCTGTTGGGGGTTGCTTAGTAGTGTAGGGTGAGTTGTTGAAGTCAAAATGTCTCTAATTTAAATCCACATCTTTGCATCAGTAGGCCGAATCTGTCGCATAGGACTTGTCTAGTGCGTTTTTCCTGACTAGCGTGGTTTATTGGCTACTACATCCCAATGTCCATCCAAAGGGTAGTAGTTGCAGATTCCCGTTATAAAAATTGAAGGATACAAAGTAGCCTCCCCTTTTCCTTTCATGTAAATTTTTTTATGTTCACTCCAATAATTTTTGTGTGGTAGTTTTTGTAAATGGCGAGTATATATTCCAATGATGGCTCAAATTTCATGCAACCATTCCGAAAATCGCATCATTTCATTAAATGCCACATTTGAACAAAATACAATCTCCCATTTTATTGTTATTTTACATAATCTGTGCATATTCTTCAAGAGAGTCAATGTTACTCTAAAATAAAAAATTCCATATTTACCCTACATACAAATGATAGGAGGATTGTTATTTCTAAGTTTAACATAACATATTACTAAAATGTATAAAAACCACATACTAATTTGAAGCATAAGTCAAATCTAAATTGTGCGTTTTCAATGTGATAGTTTTATACACATCACAATCATCCGTATAATAGAATATGAGATGCACTCTTTGAAAAAGAAGATCTTATCCGTTGATTTTTCATTGCAAACTATATTACAATATATCATCGTTGTCACGTTTTGTGCTAAACGTGACAAACAATTAATGCAATGCAAAGAGAGAAAAAAACTTATAGTACAAATTTTGCATGCCAAATTGGAGGGACATATTACAAATAAGAACATTATAAGTGTAAATTTTCTATTTCACTTGTATTAATCTATTTTTTCAAATCTCTCTTTGTATGGGATACAAAATTTATTTATGTTTAAGGCAAGAGGTGTCAAATGAGCGGGCGGATCGACCGATGGTCCGCCGAACTAAAGGAGGAGTTCGAGGAGTTCGGACCGCCGTGCCAAACAATAATTGGACTTTAATTTCGAGTCAGTCCACCTGGCCCAGAAAGATAAAAATACATCGAAAACCCCGGACCGACGCGGGTTTTCGGCTGTCGGACCAGGTTTTTAGGCCGCTATTGTTCGGCGCGAAATATTACAGCCCAATCCGAAAAATCAGGCTAGTCGGCCGACGTTCGTTAATTTAGGACCAAAATTGACATCTCTATTTAAGGGTACATGTTTTTTCAATTTTATGCTACGACTATATAACCATCTCAAAGTCATGGTTGAATAATAATTAAAAATACCCAAAAATATATATATTTTTTCTCAAATATTGAAAATATAGGTTGGCTATAGATAACAGATTAGCTTGGATATAGATAGTCATTAGTATTGAGTACTCCTAATTCCTAAACGTCCATATACAAAAGGATTCCTAAACAAAAAAAGTAAAATAGGGCTATAAATCATACTTTCTTCACAACCCACACACACAGACACATACAAAAACTTCCTCAAAATACAGACGCATATACATACAAATTCTCTATCTCTAATCTCCTCTCTCTCTCTCGAACACACACAGATAAATCTCTTTCACTCGCCACATAGTACACGAAAAGAGCCCAGGAAATTGTGAACAACGCATAACAATTGGTTTTGGTTTTCTCTCTGGAAAGTTCGACGGCACACATAATTTAAGGAGTCTGGAACAACAGCGCCACTCGAGGCGGCGAGAGCAAAGGACTAGGGTTTGTTTTTCCTTCATACGGAAGAATTTTTGAGGGTTATTTGTGTTCGTTAATCTCAATCCAAAAAATTTGGGTTCAGTCTATTTTGTAAGTCATTGATACATATAGACTGTTTCTGATTTTTTTGGTAAATTTTTTGATGTTACTAGAGTGCCCAAACCCTAGGATTATCTGGGATTCTGTTTTTATCGTTGGATGGATTTAGGGTCTAGGGTTTGATTATTTTTCCTTAGTTATTTATGGGTTCTGTTTGACGAATTGCTCTGTTTTGCTGGAGACTGGAGTGGGGTAATTTTGATTTGCCTGTAATTGGTATATGAGGGTTGTTTCTCTTGAGCATTGAGAAGCTTTTTGTTAATGCTGTTTTGAAACAGCGGAATAGTGACAGAAATTTGGAATTTTCGATTAACCGACTTGAGGTGTTCTTAATTGACTGGACAGAGTATATATTAGTTGTACAGCGCGGTGGAGAGGGAAAAACCCTTGATAACCCAGTATAGGACAATTCAGATTCTTTAATTCGTCCGCGTGTTTATTGGAGAACTAATACGAGTTTTTCAGACTTTGTTAGCTGGCATCCTGGATATGAGTTTGGAGCACAAAAATTAGGGTATTGACACGAGACAGGTGGAATTAGTGTATAGGGGACTTTAGATTTGGTATAAATTCTAAGTCTAATTTTTATTTGAAGGAGCATTAACTCTGTTGAGGCGCAACAATAATTGGGCATTAGCACGCGGCAGTGGATGCATGGTCATTATTTCAAAGAAGACAAGTTGACTTTCTTTCCTCTTATTCTTTGTGTATGATAATGTTTAGCACTAGTTATGGAAAGAAGTGAGCCTACATTAGTACCGGAATGGTTGAAAAATGCTGGAAGTTCAACTGGTGGTGGCTCTGTATCACATACAGGTAATGATTTTATTTTTAAGCGAATATCTTGCTTCAAACATACAGTCATTTATCTGTAGCTAATTTCTAATGGATTTTCTTTTTTGTTGTTTTAGATGATCACACTGCATCAAGGGTTGTGAGGAATAAGTCCTTTGTGGATAGTAATGGTCATGATTTTGGACGATCTTCTAGTTCTGAGAGAACTACCTCTGCAAATTTCCGCCGGAGTTCTAGTAGTAACAGTTCTGGCAATTTCAGGTCTTACAGTAGTTTTGGTAGGAACCAACGTGACCGGGACTGGGAGAAGGATACATATGGTTATCATGACCGAGAGAAGTCAGCTGTGGGGGACCGTCGGTACCGTGACTTTTCAGACCCTCTGGGAAACACCTCATTAAGTAAATTTGAGAGGGATGGGTTAAGGCGTTCTCAGTCGATGATTTCTGGGAAACGTGGGGATACATGGCCTAAAAAAGTTGTAACTGACTCGAGTGATGCCAGTGGAAAGAATATGAATGGTTTTCTTACCAGGGGAAGTCCTGTTGGTGGGGTGAACAAAGCAGCTTTTGAGAGGAATTTTCCATCATTGGGAGCAGAGGAGAGATCAGCTACTCCTGAGGTTGGAAGAGTCCCATCTCCTGGTTTAAGTAGTGCCATTCAAAGCTTACCTGTTGGTACCTCAACTTTGATAGGTGGTGAAAAATGGACATCAGCTTTGGCTGAGGTTCCTATGTTAGGAGGAAACAATGGAACCGTTTTGTCGTCCGTGCAACAAGCCACTCCATCAAGTTCTGCTTCTGGGGCTTTGAGCTCAACCACCAGTCTCAACATGGCCGAAGCTGTGGCTCACGGTCCTAGTCGTGCTCAGGCAACCCCTCAGGTATATTCTGTCCTTAATTTTGGGAGATGTGTACAGTATCGAGCGTGTAATACCATTATTATTGTTATTAATTTTTTTTTTTTTTTTTTGTGTTGTTGTAGTTATCTGTTGGAACTCAGAGACTTGAAGAATTGGTGATTAAGCAATCCAGGCAATTAATTCCTGTGACGCCATCCATGCCAAAAACTTTGGTGAGAATGCAACTGTTCTTATTTGAAATTTGTGATACTCAGTATTCTAGTTTACCATGCCTCTGTTTTTTCCATGTAAGCATTTGGTTCGTTATATTTGTTAATTGTTAGTTTTTATGTTTCAAGACTTGTTTGATGTTTCATGTGGTTAGTGGATGGATTAGGAAATATAACAGCTTCTGTTATCAGTTGTTTGGGAACTGGTTTTCTTGTAGATTTTGTGGCTCATTGATATGGTTATTGGTTCACAACTTTGATAAGTTTTAGGCAAAACTTTCTGCACTAATAACCATACCATGATCCCTTATCAGGTACATATGGTAATACAAAATGTTTCACAAGTAACACTGGCTTACTTTGCAAATAAGAGCAATTTAATATGGGAGACTGATCCAGTTTATGTTCTCTGAAATGCTGGCGTCCATTATTTTCATAATGTGCTGATATTACTTGTAACTGTGGCCTCACATTTCAGTATTCGGTAGACCATCACTGAATATGTGCATGCTATCATTGTGGACTATTTTTCTGGGTTTAACATATCTGATAACTTTGAAGCCTGGGAGACCCATGAAGTTGGGCTTATGTGAGACTTTGCAATGGGAAGACGTATGGGGATTGCAAACAGTTTTCTCCCTGAATTCCCGATGTTGCTCATTCTCATTTTAGATGCTAACAAGGTTTATATCTTATTAGGGGATATAATGGAAATTGGGGTTGAAAACTTTTTTGTGAATTAGAGACGCATTTGGATTGGATAAAGAAACACAATAAACATATGGAGACTATGATTCAACATATATAGCCGTCACCTAGCAATGCTGGGAATATTTGAGTAGTAGTGTTCTCTGGAATCCATCTATGGGTGGACAATTAAACCATACAAGTGGATGAGATCAGAATCCGCAAGGAAACCTAATACATTTTTGATATGCTAATTCATGACACTTGCCATAATATATACATTCATCCCACTGCGTATGCAAAATAATTTGTACCAAATTTTAATGCCTGTCGCTCACTTTAATGTAGTTTGTGCAATTGTGTGCTGCTCGGCTGCTCATGGATTGTCTTTGGTTTCTGAAGAGAATTTTAATATTACTATTTTTTTCCTTCCAGCAGATTGAAACACTTACAAGTTACATGATCACAATTTAAATCATCTTAGATGCCTAATCAAATAGGAAAGAATACAAATACAGATTGGATGATGAAGGTATTTTTTATTATTTGCGAAGAAACCACATAAGTAGAGGGCAAGAGTTGTGAAATGCACAATTAGTAGTAAATTCAAAAAGATATTCAAGAAATAAAGCCTCTGTCCATGTGGACCTATTTAGCACATAAAGATTATAAAAGCTACTTTCTCTCACAAGAAATGGAAGCAATCTATTGCTTTTATCTTCAGCTGATAATCATTTTCTCTCCAATTGTGGATAGATGGGAATAAATTTCTACGTCTTTGAGTCTGGCTGATTGTGTAAGGTTAAAGAATACAAACATCCATAAATGTATTGATTTAAAGAAAGCTTGATAACTGACATTGATGACCTTGTTGTCTCCTTCCCTAAAGAGATAGCTGTCAAATGTCCTCATCTTTTTCATTCTTTTGTTGTTGGCAATAATGTCTTTGAACAGTTATATTTACACGTTTTCATTTGTCGCTGTTTTCTTATCAGCCAATATTTTCTATTCATTAGGCAATTCTAGGACATTGTCAGCATCTTTTTCTCTTCATATCCCATCAACCATCACAACTCACTGACTTTAACTATGCATTTTAACTTTGTTTATTCCTCCTCTCTAGTGGTTCATATGCCCTTTTGTTATATTATTACCATGTTGCAGTCACTTCTCCTTCATAAACACTGTCTGTAAGTTTATTTTGTCTTCTAAAACAAATATATTCCTTAGCTGAAATTTGCAAACAAGAGAAATACAAGACTTCTGTGTCTTGCCTTTTTCTTATTATTCAGTAATCACTTCAAGCGAAGGGAGCTAGAGATTAGATTTCCGGAAATGTGAATTATGGCAACACATAGGGTTTAAGAGATAAATCATTAAATAGACTTAACTTTCTTTGACTTTTCCTATTCCGGAACTCATGGGACGTATTTCGTGGTAAGGGGGTTTATCTGTGTATCTGTGAGTTTGTTGTTTCAGTTGGTGGTAACCAATGACCCCAAATGGTGTCATAACAAAGATGATATTTTGGATAGTGGACGACAATTTCGATCATGGAAAAGAGAATAATAGATTTTTTTGAACTTCGGCTAATATCAGGAGAGAAATTTGAAATGTTATACCCCTTTTTGACTCGAGAGCATCCCATCTTTTGTGGAAATTTTGTTTTTGTTTGTACAATCCATGATCTATGTCCTTTATTATTGTTTATCTTGTTTGATGTTAGCATTTTTTCCCATGTAAATGGTGTCTTCCCCTACAAGGTCTATGCAGCTTCCTTTTTATGACTCCTTTGAATGGATACTCCTGAAAACTCTTTTATTTCATAGTTAGAGGAAGAATATATGTGAATTTCTAGCTTTCAGGATTATCTTTGTTTTTCCTTTTTGTATAGTTACCCAGTTGAACAGATATTGTATGTCTCTGTTCCTCTACTGGTGTTTTAGGTTTCGGGATTTGCCATGTCCTGTGTCAAATAAACAAGTTGAGTTCCTGATCTTTTTACATGATCTGTTACTTGAAGTCACCCTTCAGTTACTTGATCTATTAGAATGACTTCTTTTGTGTCGTCTTCTTGTCAAAAGCGTGGCCGGGGCCTGAAAGTAGTAGACCTGCCTTGTGGGATTACTGATCCTTTATATTGATACATGGACGGGTTCATAACCAGTTATCTTTCATAATTACAAATATTTCCTTGAGATTTGTATTCACCTAACTACAAAAACTCCAGTTATCTTTCATAATTACAAATATTTCCTTGAGATTTGTATTTACCTAACAAAAAAGCCCCTCTTGATGCTACAAGTTGATAGCGAGAGAATAGGTCCCTTAGCCCAGCGTGCTACAACAGTTGTTTTTATAGCATGTGATTTGTGGTTGTATAAGCTAAATAGATTAAGTAGTCCCTGATTACTTTTCATTTTCTACCGGTTTGGCAGCATTAAATTGCAGATACTTTGCTAATACGTTGTTAATTTACACTTTGAACTTTTGTGTCAGGTGTTGAATGCTTCAGATAAACAGAAAAGTAAGGTGGGCCTGCAGCAGCATTCCATATCATCTTCACTTCCCGTTAATCACTCTCCTCGTGGTGGGCCCGTGAAGGGCGATGTATCGAAGGCATCCACTGTGGGAAAGCTCCATGTTCTCAAGCCCGTGCGAGACAAGAATGGTGTCACTCCTGTTGTAAAGGATAACTTGAGTCCAACAAACAGGACCAAAGCAGTAAGTTCTACTCTTACTGCTTCTCCAACTGTTTCTGGACCTGCAGCAGCTCGGGGCCCACAAAACACCGCAGTAACCGACCGTAAACCTGTTTTGACCGTGCTGGAAAAGCGGCCCACCACTCAAGCTCAAAGCCGAAATGATTTTTTCAACCTAGTGAGAAAGCAATCTATGGCGAATCCCTCTTCTCCTGCAGATTTAGCTATTATGGCAAACTCCTCATCTGCCCTGGACACTGGCACTGTTTCGTCGCCAGCTTTCTTGGATAAGCATGCTGAGCTGGAGGCCGTGCCTGCTACTACTTCTGAAGGGCCGTTGAGTGTGAGTGTGGGCCGTGCATCTGAGGAGAAAGCTGACTTGACCTGCAATGGTGATCAGAAGCACGTTAGCAATGGGAAAAAGCATCCTAGCTCCGATCCGATTATTTCTGAGGAAGAAGAGGCTGCGTTTCTGCGTTCTTTGGGCTGGGAGGAAAACGATGAAGAGGGTGGTCTTACTGATGAAGAAATTAGTTCTTTCTACAAGGATTTAACTAAGGTACTTCTTGGAGTTCAATTCAATTTTATATTGGATAATTACGAATACTACCTTTGGGGTTGAGCCTAATCACGAAAAAACCCAATTATCTTTCAATATTACAAATACCCCTTAACATATGTTTCTATTTTACAAATTGCACCTATTTAGGTGGGCAATTTGTATGACAAATACAAACCTCAGGGCCAATTGTAATACCTCAAGGCTTCATTTGGATTGATGGATTTGAAGCTAAGGATTTCAAATCCATAATAACAAATTCTTTGAACTTGTTTGGATAAAATGGATTTCAAATTCTTAGGCTCCCATTTTGAGCTCTTTTTTGAGTCTTTGTGGTGGATTTCAAATCCATCTCTATGGAGTCATTTGAATTTTGAAATCATTCCCCACAAATCCTCCCATCAAGCCCAAATCCTTCCATCCAAATGCAAGCTAAGGGGATTTTTGTAATAATAAAAAATAACTGCATTTTTTTTGAATTTGGCTAAACCTCAGGGGTAGTTTTTGTAATTATCCTTTTTTTCAAATGCAAAATTTGACACTTGTACTCCTTACTGAAAATAACCGTTCTTATGTTTTATGCAGTACATCAATTCAAAACCGCCCCTCAAAATACTGCCAGGTGTACAGCTAAAATTCTTGTTGCCGTTTGACTCACAAATCGGGGTGTTGGTGGTATTTCTTCTGGGTTGAGTTCGTCCGATGCTAAGCTGGAATCTTGACTTGCTGAATGTGGTAGGAATGGAGAAGAGGTGTTTTCTGATCTTGTTTTATTGTTTGATGCATTGCTGGGGGCTGAGTTAGATATAAGAAGAGATTGATTTAGTTTTGGTGTTTCCTGGATAGGAATAACTGATGTTGCCCTGTGTGGGGTTCTTAGCATTTTCTTTCAGTTGAAAAGTCTGAGTTAAAAAGAGAATAGAAATAGGTCTTTCATCAAGCTCTGCTCGAAGACATTGCTCGTCTGCAAAGTCTGGGTCTTGACAGTTTTGGTTTTTTTATCCTTAAAACAAATTATTTATCTTTTCTTTTGTTGATCCAGAGATAGGGGAAAAAAAGAAAAAAGCAAGAAGTTACTATATATGTCCTGCTTTCTCCATTTTATACCTCTTGATGTTTTGATTTTCTTTTATGACTTAATTACAATAACCACCCTTGAGGTTTAGCATAATTACAAAATTTCCAGTTATCATTTGTTTTTAGCTTACAAATTGCACCTTCAATTTGTAAGGTAAATACAAACCTCAAGAGGGTATATGTAATTTTAAAAGATAACAGGAGTTTTGTGTAATAGGCTAAATTTCAGGAGTAGTTTATGTAATTATCACTTCTTTTAATATTTACTTGAAATTTGTGGTCTGATTTGCATGGGTTTATCTGAACCTTGAGCATTATAGGAATCCTACACAAGTGCAGTTTCAACTAACCTAGTGTTTCTGAAGTAGGAGGTTGGCTCAACTTGAGAGCGTTTTGTTTAGTGCATCTCTTTAATTCCTTTTGACTTGCAATATTTGCTTGTTTGTTCTAATCACTAGAAGAAAATTAGAATGGCAAAAACTTGTGTAAGACGGTCACCAAGAAAGGGTTGACTTTTACTTTTGTGTAAAAAGAAAGATGATGCTTTGAGTGTAAAAAGTGATATTTTGTCCGAATACACTAAAATTAAGTGATTCTTGTACAAAAAATTTCAGTTATCAATTTGTTTTATACAAAATCAATTTGTTAGGTATTACAAAAAGATGGTATTTGTAATTTTAAAAGATAACAGGAGGTTTGTGTAATAGGCTAAATTTCAGGAGTAGTTTATGTAATTATCACTTCTTTTAATATACTTGAAAATTTGTGGTCTACCAAATTTCATGGGTTTATCTGAACCTTGATCATTATGGAATCCTACACAAGTGGAGTTTCAACTAGCCTAGTGTTTCTGAAGTAGGAGGTTGGCTCAACTTGAATTGGTTTTGTTTAGTGCATCTCTTTAATTCCTTTTGACTGTAACATTTGCTTGTTTGTTCTAATCACTAGAAAAAATTTAGAATGAAAAATTTGTGTAAAATTATAGCCATGTTATATTTTACTTTTTTTAAAAATTTTTTTGAGTATAATACACTAAAAATTAAGCGTATTCAAACAAAGTATCAATTTTTACATTTAAAGTATCACATTTTACACTAAAACCTATTTTCTTTTATTTATTTAATGATACTATGAAAATTGAATATTTTCTTATTTCACGAAGAACTTTTATGTCACAAATGCTCAAGAGTTTTGACACGTCTAATTTTGATAATGGGAATCGAGTTTTGATAGTTTGATGTCAATCTATAATTCAACTAAAGAAAACTATTTATTGATCAACAACTTGATCATCACATTAAATTTCCCAAATTATAGTCATTATATTTTACCAATTTTTGATTTATTTTGAGTATAACCGAAAATGAAGACTCTTGAAAAACAAAGTAAAGGCTTGATTGACTCAAATTATGGCTTAGAAAATAATTTTCTTGTTATATTTATTTAATGATACTATGAAAATTGTATATTTAATTTCTTATTTCACGAGAACATAAACAACTTAAGTTTTAAAATTTTGATAATGGGAAAGTTTTGATAGTTTGATGTCATTTCTATAATTCAACATTTGATTTCACATTAAAATCAAATATATTAGCCCATCATTTTCAACAAACTTAAAATTGGTGACTAAGAAGCCGAAAATGAAGACTGTTGTTTTTGTCAAAGTATAGGCTTGTATTGGGTGGGGATTATGGCTACAAACATAATTAGCAGCTCGTTATTTTTATTATTAGTGTAATAGAGGTAGAATCGTTAGTCTAGGATTATTAGTATCATAGAGATGGATTCGTTATCATTTATCAAAGGACGGAGACATAGCTCCTACTATGGCTCTATGTGGGCACGTGTTCCATAGCTTTTTTTCTCCTTTTACTATTTATTATTTATTTATTTTTTGACAATATTGATTAGGTTTAAAAGATAAATCGCGCTCTTATTAATTATTTTAATGTGATTTATAATTGTATTTACTTTGATCCCTATTATAAAAAGATTATGGATTCGTCTTTGCCATCCACTATCCTTTCATCCTTTTGGACGTGCATTAGATAAATTCTCGTAATTGACGCAGTAACCTACAAAACTGTGGGTAAATGTTGCACCTATTGTATATATACTACAAGAAAATTCCAGTTTACCAATAAAATTTATCGATAATATATGATTTTGACACTAAATTTTACAGTTACTTACATAATAAAATAATTATTTTTCCTAAATTATACCGACACATCACCAACACTAGTTTTTAAATTTACCGACAGAAATACTGTAGATATTTACCAACACATTCATATTCTATAGGTAAATATTTACATATAATGGTACCTACAATACCTACATTTTACAATTCTCTTAATATTTACATATATATTTTTCTGTAGATAAATTGATTTTTTCTTGTAGTGATATATATACTGGGTGGAGAATCTTAAAAACAATAAAAGATTTGACAAAAACGTTGTGGTTTATGGACTTACTTTTGTTATTTGTCCCCATCCCTAGAGTAGATTGGCCCTTGGTTGTCCCAACTTTATATTAAGCTTTATAACTAAAATCCATGTGAAGATAAACATGTGTGCATGCATGTGATTATTAATTACAGGTCGTATTTAATTGCTGTTGAAATATATGAAGTCTAAACATTGTATAGCTATATAATTCAACGATAATAAATAAACTCGACCAAATTTTTACATTTTGTTACCCTTAAGTCTACAAATTAAATGTATTTCATGAAAACCATCTACGCCATTATTATTTCCTCTTCGCATTAAAAAATGTTGCCCACTTTTTCCCAATTATATAGTCCAGTTTGACTTTTCACACAGATTAAAAAAAAATATTGAAAATTACAAATATGCAAAATGTTTACTTGATTTTCCCTTATTAATGAGTAATATAAATGAAAAATGAATATTAAATAGAGTTATAATAGTAAAAGAATGAAAAAAAAACACTATTAAATATAAAAAAGTGGACTATATATTTGGGATATCTCAAAAAGAAATAATGGACTAGATATTTGGGACGAATCAGAAGAGTATTATTTAGTATATATATGATCAAACATAGTCCTTTGCATACCAAAGAAACTACATCTTCACCAGTGATTATATTGTTTATTTAAGAATTGTTTTCAACTCTATTATTACGTTTTCATTAATATTATTGATCCAATTTGCACGAGTATATAAGACTAATTAATTACATATGATGTAAGTCATGTGTGATTTGGTCTACTAAACTCATATGGTGACAAAAAATCATTGAAAAAATAGGATACGAAATTGTTTGATATCATATAGAAAATTCAAATAATTCATAGAAGTTGACTGCAATAATTAAATATGTGAAAAATGTGACAATTATGGCAAGGAACGTGAAAGAGATTGAAAGTTTATATTATATGCACATGAGTTTCATTAGTCATCTTTTCACGTTAGGAATAAAAAAACAATAATATATATATAATGAAATATATCACATATATGTCATATATGTCTCATGGAATTGGTTTATATTTTTCTTTATTATAAATTGGGAGGAAATTGAGGTACTTTGGGGAAAGGAAACTTTGCAGTCCGATTTATTAGTTTATTAAATTCGGTGGATAATATTTCGTGTATTGATGTTAATCTATAATCGCAATTAGATTAAAAAATAGGGATAATTACAAAAATATCTCCCAAGTTTGAGCTAATTACAAAAAATCATGAGATATTTCAAAATTATAAAAAGGCCCATCAGTTTGATTCTATGCTAAATTTAAGGGAGTAACTGTAATTTTTCTACACATGATATGAGGGAGGTTTTTGAAATATTTATTGCTTATGAAGACGGAAGATATAAACGAGAATCAAACCTTAATAATTTTTTTTTATTGTAATTTCAAAAAATTTCTGGGTCTTTTTTGTAATTAGCCCGAACCTCAGGTTTTTTTCTATGTAATTATCCCATAAAAATATAATGAAGTGATTTTGGGACATTTAAATTAAGTTATAAGAAAAATTCAGAACCTAAGTCAACCAGATTGATACTGAAACAAGCTTTAAAAAAAAACAGCTTTAGCCTTTATGTATATAATTAGATGCAATAATGACTTATAAGTTATTTCACTCCATTGCTTAATTATATATTATTATTTTTTAATGTTGTTTGAAAGTTTGAGAGAGAATCAGCTGCGGCGACGCTTGCTCCGCCAGAAGTCCCACTTTGCCTTGTAAAAAGTCAACTATTGGATCTGACCAATCAAATTTAGAAGCTTGTATTTCAAAATAATTTAGGAATAATTCCAAATACGGCATTGGAGTCAAAAGTAAACAAAGCCAATTTTTTTTTTTTTTTTTTTCTGTTTTAATAAATGATTTGATATCTATTTTTTCATTTTAATTATTCAATATTATTATTACGTACGATCCTTTACAAATTTATGTCGTATCACTAACGTGTTTGCCATTTACGGAATTTATAATATCAACATATATATAATTATATATATTACCTAAAAAGAAAACATATATATCCATGTCACGATGTCAAACTTTTGTACATATATTTATTTACATAAAATTGGACTATTTTCGTCGAAATAGTTCATGTGTCAGCCCAGAACATGAATATACAGGACGAAAGTTGAGAATTGAGGTTGTAAAAGACTTTAAAACATTCTGAATTTGAGGGAATTAAAATTCCAGTAAATAACTAATTATGCTGGTATTATTTGTTCGCCATTTACGGAATTTATAATATCAACATATATAATTATATATATTACCTAAAAAGAAAACATATATATCCATGTCACAATGTCAAACTTTTGTACATATATTTATTTTACATAAAATTGGACTTATTTCGTCGAAATAGTTCATGTGTCAGCCCTGAACATGAATATACGTACAGGACGAAAGTTGAGAATTGAGGTTGTAAAAGACTTTAAACATTCTGAATTTGAGGGAATTGAAATTCCAGTAAATAACTAATTATGCTGGTATTATTTGTTCGTCATAATTATTTCTAACACTAATTAAACGTTTTATATATAATTTGCTAAGAATTATTAGTTGTACTTTTAGGTTTTATATGACGTGTTCATGTGATGAATAACATAATAAATTGCTCAACTTACAAACAGTAGATTAGGTTCGCATTAGCCTAGCAATTATGTAAACAGAATGTCCAAATTAATAAATTATGTGCAGACCTAACAACAGGCCTTTAAGCTTAATTTCACTCTAGCTCTATAATTTTATTTCATTTCTTATTCACTTTTTCAGTTGCCAAACAATTCATTTATGTTTATGTAAGAGTTATATATTCAAAATAACTCAGATCACATAAAAACTAAATAACATATTGTAGTAGTTAATTCAATTTGTTACATATATTTATGAGTTATATATATATATATATATATAGTTGCATTTTTTTTTCTCGAAACGATAGCAATTTCATAAATCTCCCAAAAGAGTCCAAATATTCATTACAACCCATTCATTTTGAAATCGAAAGATTTCAAAACCGAAAAAGTCTTCACAATTGTGAAAGACCAAGCAAGCTGAAACAATTCAGCATCAAAGACAAAAGAACCAGAAAATTGTTTGAACAAGAACCAAATGATGCTAACAGCTATAAGAAATAAAATTACAGCAGCAAAGTAGCCATAATCAATGAATTCCCATATCTCCCTGCATCACTTCATCTTCTTGATAGCAAAAGAATCAACCAATGGCCACACCAAAAACAATCATCCCCACTGGAACATCATTCCCTAGAGATCAACACCACAGGACACCAGCAAAACGAGCACCGATCCAAGGATCCTACTCAAAATGTCAATCCAGGCCAAAAATGAGAAAAAAGGAAAAAAAAAAGACCAAATGCCAAAGAACCAAAAAAAACATCAATGAAAGAACAAGGCTAGCAAAGCAACAAAATGACACTAACTAGTTAAATTTTTAAAGTTATTCCAAATGTAAACAACCACATTAATTGTAACTCTTTCCGGTTTCCAAACTTGTTGAAACTTCCAAAGATTCGGGTCTTCCAAAGCCACCAAAGAATATAAGTGGTTAACTCGATTCTAAAAATGTCCTTCTCTCCCCATCTAAACAACATACATCATGCCACCAATCAAAAAGTGAGTGTTTTTTCGAGAAATCCTCCTCACGAAACAGAGCTAATTTCCACACGTTTTAGCTCTTCCACGAGTTAAAAAATAAATGCTCCATAGTTTCTTCCTCCATGCCACAAAGTCGACAGATTATATCATGCTTGATCCCTTTCTTCAAGACATTTGTTTTCACAGAAGTATTCCATGATGACAAAGCATTTCCACATAAAAACTTCAATTTCTGGTTGGATCTTGAGCTTCCAAATGGATTCCCAAACTTTCAGTTTTTTTCTCTATAAACACTACTTTCAGCCTGTTCAATCTTAGCCATTTTACCCTGAATTAAGTTCGTATGCGACTTAATCGAAAAATTTCCTTTATTCTCAAAATGCCATCTCATCTTATCTACTTGTGTAGGATTTGAATTGGAATTGTTGAATAATCTCAAAGCATCCTCAGAGCTGAACAACTGTTTAATGAGAGCAAGCATTCCAAGATAGGCCATCATCGAGAAGAGTTCAGGATACAAAACATGACTAGAATTTGAGAATCGATTTTTTTGGGAATGAAGCCATTTATTTTTGGCACCATGGATGATGCAGATTTTAATATACTTACCATCCCCAACCTCATATCTCAATCCTTTTGCAAGCACATACCTAACCTCCATCCAACTTTTCCACACCAGGATGCACCACTTGGAACAATAGCTTCAAAAGAAATCACTTTTAGGATAGTATTTTAGCTTGAGGATTCTAGACATCAAAAGATCAGGTTGAGATATCAATCTCCATAAACTGTTTAGCAAGAAGAGACTCATTAAACAATTTTTAGATCATGGAAATCTAACCCACCCTCCCTGTCTAGGAATAGATAACAGCTCCCAGGCTTTCAATGCACCTTTTTATTACCCCCTTCGAAAATCCCCCCACCAGAAGTTAGAGGCTAATTAATCTCTTTGCAAGTTCAATCGCGTTTGAAGCATGACATAACAAAGACAGAGGAAGAGCTTCAATAATGACTTAATGAGGACATCTTTACCAGCAGATGGAAAGGAACATACTCTTACAGTTTTGAATTCTTTTTTGACAAGTATCAACAACATAGTTAAAAACTTTTTTGATCTTCCAATACCTAGAGGGAGTCCTAAATACCTACAAGATTTTTGCATTTTGATACCATGGAGGGTATTGCGGATATAAACTTTTTCCATCTCGGAGGTATTGAAATCAAGAACATCAAGATTTATCAAAATTCACAAGTTGCCCTCGAGATTTTATTATAATTATTCAGAATATCTTTCAAAATACTAGCTTGAGATGCCTTAGCTTCACAGAAAATGATTGAATCATCAGCAAACAACAGATGAGAAATGGGGGGGGGGGCATTTTTACACAATTTAAGACCATGAAAGGCTTTGTTGTTCACAACAACATTGATAAGACTTGAAAAAATTTCTGAGACAATGATGAACAAATAAGGGGAGATAGGATCACCTTGTCTCAACTCCCTTGAAGGATGAATGTAACCACAAGAATTACCATTCAAATTGAAGGAGAAAGAAGAGGAAGAAACACAAGTCAGAATCCAGTTAATGAATTTGAGATGAAATCCCATTTTGATCATAGTTTTTTCTAATACACTCCCACTCCACCCTATCATAAGCCTTAGCCATATCTAACTTAATGGCCATAAACCCCTTTTTCCGATCCTATATCATTAAGAAAATGCATACACTCATGAGCAATGACAACATTATCAATTAACCGCCTACCGGTATGAAAGCAGATTGATAAACATCAATACACCGATTCAAGCAACTTTTAAGTCTAAAAGCAAGTATCTTGAAATAATCTTGTAAACCACATTGCAAAGACTAATAGGTCTAAAAATGGGACATGGATTTTGGATTTTTAACTTTTGGAATTAGGGTAATGAGTGTTTGATTCATGCTTTTCATCATTTTGAGAATTAAAAAAATTAAACGACTTTACGATATCACTTGAACAAATTCCCAATAAAACGGAAGAAAAAAGCATTCATACCATCGGGGCCAGGGCCTTATGATGATGCAAATCAAAGAGGGCTTGTTTAATCTCGCTTCACAAATGGGAAGGATAAGCCCGTGATTCGATTCGGGGAGATTGATTGTGGGATCCCATGGAGTTGACTTGAAATACCAGTGACTCTAAGTAAACAGATTGGAATAGAATGATGTAACTTCTTTCTCAATTTCCATCTCGTCATCCACACAAAGCTTGACTCCATTCTCGTAAATTAAGCGGGAAATTCCATTTGTCATTCTTCTCTCGATTTGAATCGCATGGAAATATTTGGTATTCTTGTCCCCCCGCCTTAAGCCAATTCACTCTTGACTTTTGTTGCCAAAAATTTCTTCTTCATTATAAGCTTGATGAAGCTCGACTTTCAACCTGTTCCACTTGTCCCAATCCCTATCCCCATCCATGGCTCTCAAAGACTCCAAAGAAGCTGTTCAAATGAACCACCGAGAAGTTTAATTTAATCGCTAAAGCACTATTCCACTTCAAAAGCTCAATCCTACGCTTTTTCACCTTATGGTGGACTTGATACATTGCATTACCTCAACATTAATTGACCATGCTTTCTTGATCGAGATCTTGACCCCTTCCCGATCCACCCATCTCCTATCAAACTCGAATCATTTATGTCTTTTCTTGTTAACTTCTTCAAATTCATTCAGAAAATAAGACGGTGATCGAGAGGACATTCTAAAGAAAGCTTGGACAGTTGCTTTAGGGAACTTTAAGCACCATTCCACCGATCCAAAGACTCTATCCAATTTTTCTTCCACATAACCCTCACCACTTCTATTGTTAGCCCAAGTAAACTTCTCTCCTAATAAATGTATTTCCGCATTCCCATGTCTCGATGAAGTTGTTAAACCTTACAAAACTCCAGTCGACCTCACTCTACCTCCTCTTTTCTCCAAGTTAGAGCAGATATCATTAAAGTCACCCGCAAAGAAACCAATTTGCACCCCATTTAACTCTAAAGCATGAAGAAGATAGTCCCATTGAAGACCTCTCTCTCTTTCATTAGTACTTGCATATACAAAAACAACCCATCTTTTCTCATTATCTCCATCTCTTTTGAATTAAACTTCAATGAAAAAGGAATCGACAAGAACTTGGTGCATTTGAATACTCTCGCCCAAGCAATTAAGAGACCTCCACTTTTTCCTATAGGGTCTAAATTCTTCCATCTGTCTCTAGTTTCATTGCTTACAAACCGTCCTAACAAAAGCATACTTCTTTTTAGTTTCACACAAAAACCAACTCGGGAGGTGGAGTTTCAAAGACTCCTTTAATCGGGAAAGCTGTGAGAGGCCCTCCCGAGCCTCTCTACAATTCACACACATACTTTCATTGGTACCTTTGGGGCCAATTTGGTAACTGGCTTCTCCACCATATCCATGACATTAGTTTCGAGTTCTGCTTTTTACACCAGCCCACATTTCAATGAGCTCATCTTCCACATTTGGATCAAACAGGAGATGTTCATTTTTCCTCTTTCCTCTAACTTGAGAATTTTCCTTGTCAACAACCCTTTTCCCTCTCCCTCTCCCTCTACCCCTACCCCCTTGTCTACTCCAAGTTTTTCCTTTGCTAGAACTCTCAGATGACTCTTCATTCTCTTTCAGGATTTTAGTATTAGAAACATCCTGCAGAGGCTTTCTTTCCTTACTAAAATGATCCTGAGATTCATTCAGTTGCAAACTTCCAGTTTTCTCTTTTGAAAGTCGCTCTACTCAGCGATCCTTCAATCCCTTGCATTTTTTCCTTACAGAAGGGGATCAACAATGAGCCCTGTCTCTGAGTATCATTCAAAGAGGGTATAACATTAGGACCCGTGGGAGTTGGGTTCTTCCTAAGAGGTGGGTTGGATTGGATGATGCTAGTTTCCTTCCTCTCTCTATAATCAGCAGACTCCTGATCCTTGCTTCTACTACAACTAGCCACGATTTTGATGGAGAGACATGAGTTCTAGCTGGTGGGATTCTTACTCCTCTCATACCCCACTAAGATCTTGACTTTTCGACCATTCACCAAATCTCCTTCTCTCAAG
Source organism: Rehmannia glutinosa (assembly GCA_016081115.2). Taxonomy (NCBI): domain Eukaryota; kingdom Viridiplantae; phylum Streptophyta; class Magnoliopsida; order Lamiales; family Orobanchaceae; genus Rehmannia; species Rehmannia glutinosa. The sequence goes on from JABTTQ020001099.1 coordinate 267,755, forward strand.
TTGTTATGCGAGAATGTCAGCTTTTTCGTTCCTCACAAAATCTTTCATAATGCCTATCCAACCACAAAGAAAAAGCGAAGACCCAATCAAACTTTCATACTTAAAGTTGACCCAATATGATTCTCCTTTAAGTTTCAGGTTGATGCCTCTCATTAAGGGTTTTTCAATTTCAACAGAGACATTGATTTTAAGATATCTTCCCTTAATACTTCCTGTTTCTGGAATAAACACATCTTTAACTGCAGGGAACATTTTTCCAATCTTCAAACCAACTTCTGAACTAATCCACTGGGCTGGTAAATCCCAAATTTGAACCCACATATCAATATAGGAGAAATTCTCTTTTTTCATATCCACTCCCTCTTTCCATTCTCTTAGCACCAGAAATTGACTGTCAAAGGACCAAAGTTTTCCTTGAATGACTCTTTTTTTGTCACCTTGAGATTGGAAGATGAATTGAAATTTATTAAAGCCTATTTCTCTAAGAGTACAGGGTTCATCTATCGGCCAAATCCCATTCATTGTTTTTTTCAACCCAGTAAAGTTAACTTTTTTATTCCCTAACACTTTTCCAAACAAGCTCCTCAAACACTCTTCTTTACTGACCTCAACATCATCCTCTTCCAACTCTATCCCATTCTGTTCAGCTACCGAGAGAGAGAAGCCTTGCAGTTTCTTTGTCAACTCATGTGCCATCGCTGACCTCCCACAATCACCCTCCCCTTCCTACTCACACTGCTTGAACCTGAAAACAGACACGGAGAAGGAAAAAACCAGGGAGCAGCGAACAAAGTTGAGAAGAAAAGGCAGAAAAGAAAAAAAACAAAAACAAGACTTAAAAACCAGGAAAGAAAATCAGAGCATCGGTTAACTAGGGACTAAAAATATAATAAGAAAAAAACAGTAAAAAATAATGCGGTTTCACAGTCAGATTCCAAGATACCAATAGATTTAAAAGTTTTACCAGTACAGGTCAATGGGTGAGTTATTTTTCCATCGCTCATAAATGTGCATTTATTAGGAGAAGTTAATCCTACCAACCATGCTAAGAGCGAGAATAACTTTTGAAGATGAACTGTTGCATTGAAAACTTTGAAGAAGCTCTAACAGACAAAAAGCGGCAGAAAAAAGACAAAGACCTAACCAAACCTAGACACTCTTCAAAGAGAGAGAGAGACACTCTCCTAGAGAGAGAAAAAAAGCTCAAAATCCAAAACAAATAGTTGCATTTATTGAGAGAACACAATTTTCCCTGTAAAATTATAAAAGAAATTACAGTACACGACACCATTCAAGAGTCTTAACATGGATTAGGTTCACATGAAGTGCACACTATCTCTTGACTCAATAATGCCACTTGTGTGATTACATAAAATTACAAATAGAGCCATTTTGTAAAAATGTACATAATCAAAAGCAAGAATTAAAAAATCCAAGCCGTCATCTCTTTCTCTATCTTTTTATCTAATTTCTCCCCTCATTCCCCGTGGAGGATGAGGGGAGTGATTTTCAATATTTTTAGTCTCCATTTATGAATAATCTTGTCCCAAAGGTGGCTTTCGTTTGTCCAAAATAAGTGTTCTTGTTTTAGTTTTATAATTTTGTCCCCCAGTATCTAGGCTTTTGTTTAGATGGTTCATACGAGCGCGCGAGCCATTATCTGATGATTAGTTTACAGAAGCAAAATCAGTTTCATTGGTACATGTTTTGTCCATTAATTTCGTTACGATTTTTTATATTCTACGGATCATGTGGACCAATCTAGATTTAAAATTTTGTTGGATCTGTGGGCCTTGCAATTGTTTCTTACTCGATGAGTTTCTTGATTGAATGAAATTCATTTTGACACTAAAAATAAGTGTTTGTTAGCTAGGTAACTTATTCTTAAAAAATATCTTTTAAGCTCTCAAAATAAGATGTTACGAGCTTATAAATAGTTTTTAAAAAAAGAAGAGGGATCTCAACTTATTTTCAAAATAAGATCTTATTTTAACAACTTCATTTGATTTTGACCAATTATATTACAAAATTATCATTACACTTTAACAAATTATTTTCATAATAAGATCCAATATATTATAATTTAGCTCCAAAAACATCTTATAAAATGTGAGAGTTTATAGTCACTTTTAAATAAGTTCACACTACAAGAAAATTTCAGTTTTCCGATAGAATTACTGACATAAATAATTTTGTCACTAAATTTTACAGTTACCTATAGAATACCGACATAATAAAAACAAATTATATTTTTCCCAAATTATACGAACAAATCACCGATATTTTTTAAATTTACCGATAAGAATATTGTAGGTATTTACCAGCAAATTTAGATTCTGTAGGTAAATATTTACCTACAATGATAATACCTACAACGATTTAACTTACATTTTACAATTATTTTAATATTTTTCTCTATGTAAACTGATTTTTTCTTATAGTGAACCAAATCACCTTATTAGTCTATTCGCTCTAACCTAAATAGCGAAGGATTATAATTACTAATTGGGACCACCCAATAAGCTTAATAATCTGTTATTTTTTCCTTTCAAATGTTTACGTCTAGATCTAAGGTTTAATGAGACTATGAGAGAGGTCCATAGATTCAGTCCAATTCATCAAGGTTGAGTTATTTTTTTATGGGATCAATACAAAAAATATTGTACCAACTTTTGGAAACTAGTGACGGTCCAGGACTCACTTTCAATTTCTAGCAAGTCAAATTTTATTTAATAAACTATAAGCTATAGCGTGAAGAAATGAATGAAGAAAAAAGTATATAATTTACCGTGATCACCATGGTCAGAAGCTAATATAATATAATTTAATTTAAAATGTCACGTCCAAGTTAACATAGGAGTGGTGCTGGAAAAGTTGATAGACAAAAATATAATTAATTTCAATCCGAAAGAGTGGAAATTGGAAAGGGGGTGGAGGGTCTTCGAGTTGAGAATTTCCAGATCTGATCCCTAGGGTCTTTTTAATTAATTAATTAAATAAATAATTGTTTTTTCTTCAGTTTATTGGATTTCGTATTGGGCTCATATTCCACGATCAGATGATGTCAGATCTTTTTTCTTTTTTCTCCCATTAATATAAATAATTAATTATTCTTGTAATGTGTTTTGAGTTGTGTAATTACCATTATTGCCCTAGTTTAGGTTAGGTTAATTAATCACAAAATTCCCCTAACTTTTGGAGAAATGGCCAAACCCGGCCCGTTAATTTAATATATCATTAGTTCAAATCAAATTTTGCATGTGATTATCAGCACCCATGATTTTTTTTTTTTTTTTTTTTTACGACCCAAAGTATATCCTCATTACCCATGAATCATGATACTATTTATGTGACAATCATCAATTAGTTATCAGTTATATTTTTTTTTGAGTTCAATGGAGGAAACTTGGGGAGGGGACACACGCACTCGTATGAGATCAAACCCGGGTCATTTACCCTTACAACACATGTCTCAACCACTAGAGCACAAGGTTAATCCCTAGTTATCAGTTATATATGTACGTAATATATACAAAGTAGGAGGTGAATAACTGCAATGTATATTGCAAAAAAATGAATTATCAGTGGAATAAGAATTAATATACACTTTATTATTTTCTAGTAATTAATGAAGTGACTTCGCATATAAATCATATCCGAATCATACCAAAATTGGAATTCTATACATATGTAATATTTTGGAAAATATATATTTTTCAAATCCATTCAGTAGATTTGTGAGACCAACAAAATGATAAACTTATACAGATGTAAAACATAAATATATATATAAACTTAACTGGTCCGGTAGAATCAGAAAATCGCAATAGCGCTGGCAAATCACGTAAACACCCGCATTCGTTTCTAAACTTATGATGATTTGTTATCTGAATCTTCTGCACCAACCGTTGATCACTAAGGTGATAATTTATTTGACAAACGAGAAACGTACATACTAAATCCAATGTTATAAAAAGCGTTAGGCGCTAGTAGGCTGGCAGGCTGAAAAAGCGCTTAGGTGGAAGATGTAGTATCAATTAATATAAGGGACTGGACGGGGTTAGGCGGGGCCTAAATCACTTCCCATCTTCCCATAGGAGGATGAAGGAAGAAGAGAGAATAGGCTATGACTCTTAGGGTTAGGGAGGAGAAGAGAGAATAACAAAAGTTTTTAGATGGAAAACAAAAATTAAAGAAGAAGAATATTGAACTATTGATCAAGGGAAGGGGCTGAGCTATTTTCTGATTAGAGTTGTCAAAACTAGTCCGATCCGATGACAGGGTCGGGTCGGGGTCAATTATGATATTGTAAACTCGAAAAGAGTCAGACTTATTTGGCTCGGTATATTAGACCCAAAATCCCAGATTAGCCCGACCGGTCCGACTTTTCATACCTATTTTTATGGACTGGGCCGGGCTTAGGCCTCCAAAATGACGAGCCGGTGGAACTTTGATCCAGCCCAGCCCATTTGACAGCTTTACTGCTGATCAATAGTTTAAGGTCAATATAGTCAATTTCCCAATAACCAGAAAATATAAATAAATTAACAGCCGCAGACCACGGCACTGTTCATTGGATATATTATCCTGGCGCAATTAATCTTAATTAACAAGTAATTAAGGATCCAACGATTAAAGTCAAAACTTGGATGCGTCCTTAATTGCATCTCTAAATTAATTCTACTACTGCTGTTCCTACTATTATCTTTGTTTTAATTTCAGACGAGGGATTTGACTTCTGTGCCTCAACACTCATATATAGCATAACAACACAAAAAAACAAAACCCTTCTTTTTCATATATTAATTTCTTGATTATTTCAATGGATAGAGAAGAAGGTGAAACTATGGAAATTGATCTTTCCCTCAAACTAGATGCACAAGACCAAGCAAATAACAATCCCCAAAAAGAAGCAAAATTTCAATTTCAAGAAGCTGATCATCAAAATACTAGTCTTGATGAAAATTCTGATAAGAGCTGCAAGACAGAAGAGGTAGAATTTAATTCCTTCAATTTTTATTCTTTTTTTTTTTTTGTATATTTTCATGCAATTTTCTTTTTGGTGTATGTATATTTTTTTCTCCAATTATGATTAATAGTGAAATTAAATCATTTTTACTCACGGATGATTATGTTGGACAATCGCAATATAGATTTGTTAGTTAGTTTTGATTTGTGTTTTTTGTTTTTTTCGATTCTGGTTTTGTTCGTACATTATTTTTTGGGGTACTTTTTTTCCTCCCAAGTGTTTTCGAGGGTGGGTTTTAATACCTTGGGAGGTTTTAACGAGGCCTCAACTTTCAGCTACCTATCGGCTTGTGATCAGGATTTTTTTTTTTTTATATATTTTCCATTTACTTAAAAATAATAACAATAATAATGTTCCGATTATTAGTTGTCTAGCCTGCAGATGAAGATGAATCAGATGAAGGAGGAGAACAAAATTTTACGGACCGCGGTGGAGAAAACTATGAAGGATTACAGTGATCTGCAGGCAAAATTTTCCATCATTCAACAAAATAATCACAACAAGGTGTTCAATTTGATCAATCTTACTATGATTAATGTTATTTTATAGCCAGCTAGCATATATAATTCTGTTCAGTTTTTCCTGAAAATAGCTTATTTTAATTGGTTATTTTAATTTAATTTAGGATCCCAATAATACAAGTCCAAGAAGTAGTACTACTCATCAAATGATCAGCAATCAAACAGTACTTTCAGTACCAAAATCACACAAAGATGGGGAAATTAATGACGACGACGACGAATTAGGGTTGTCTTTGAGGGTGCAAAGTGGTTCGAGCAAACCAGAAGGCGAAGACGGAAGAAAATTAATGGAGAAAAATAATAAGGATGCGGAAATGATGGGATTAATTAGGCCGATACAAGGCCAGATACACAGCAACAATTTGCAAGGAATTATGAACAATATTACTTCTCCACCCAATAAAAGATCTAGGGTTTCTGTCAGGGCAAGATGTGAATCAGCCACTGTGAGTTATTCAAATTTATAAATTCATCTTTTTAATTTTCAATTCATTAATTTATATAATTGTATATTGATTAAATTACCCGATCAATTTTATTTATTTATTAATTTATTTTTTTGTTAATTAGATGAATGATGGATGCCAATGGAGAAAATATGGTCAGAAGATTGCTAAAGGGAACCCTTGCCCTCGAGCCTACTATCGTTGCACCGTAGCTCCAGGATGCCCAGTGAGAAAACAGGTACATGAAATATCGGCTTAATTGCAATTTTGGTCCCGTAAGTATAAGGGGTGTAGTAATTTTGGTCCTGTAAATCTAAAGGGGTGACATATATTTGGTCCTGTAAATCTAAAGGGGTGACATATATTTGGTCCTGTAAGTATATTATATAGCGATTTAGATCCTGTAAATTATATTTTTTGCGCTTTCGGTCCCATAAGTTCTATTTTTGTGCAATTTTAGTCACAAATGCCATATATTACCATTCCATGATCAAAATTGCACAAACTTAGAACTTATGAGACCAAAATTGCAAAAAATAAAAATTTAAGGGACCAAAATTGCTACATATATAGCATACTTAGAGGACCAAATATGCCAATGTTTTATACTTACGGGACCAAAATTGCTACATACAATAATTATAGAAGTAAATATGCCACTTTCTTATATTTTGAGGACCAAAACTGCAATTAAGCCTAAAATACATCCCTAATTAAGTATTCCCTCCATACCAATAAGATAAGCTACCTTTTTTTTTTTCGTCCGTCCCAAATTATAGGCTTGTTTCCTTATTGAGAGTATTAATTACACAACAATAGACTAAACTACCTCTATTTAATTCATTTTGTTTGGGACTAACAATAATATACTTTCATTTAATACAACGGCAAAGTAGGAAGCTAGAATATGCAAAAATATTACGATTCCAATTATTTTTATTATGTTTTTTAAATCTATGTGAAAAACTCTACTTGCCTATTTTATTGGGACGGAGGGAATACTTCATAATTCTTTGTGTGTGTTTGTGCGTATTTGCTTGAAATTTGATAAATTAATATGTCGTTATTGGCCTAAACTAAAATGACCGAATTGAAATTGAATAGGTTCAAAGATGTCTGGAGGACATGTCGATTCTGATCACAACGTACGAAGGAACACACAATCATCCACTGCCAGTAGGCGCGACTGCAATGGCATCAACGACATCGACCGCCTCATTCATGTTGTTGGATTCGGGCAACCCATTTTCCGACAACGGAATATTATCCTCATCATCCTTAAACCAAGCAAAATTTCCTTACAACCCTCATTTGATGATAAACCCCTCTTCTCCCTACATGCCAAACCTAAGAACCCTAAACCCTAGTTATAACATTCATGACCCTGCCAAAGGCGTTGTACTTGATCTCACAAACAATAATAACATTAATGCCACCTCTTCAAATTCCAGTCTGGCCTATTCTTGGATGCCTAAGCAATTGGGCAATTTCAATGGAAACCCTAATTATAGACTAGTACAAGAGATGGGGCCCACCACATTAGGTGATCAAGATAATAATAATAATAATAATAATAATAATAATAATAATAATAATAATAATAATAATAATAATAATAATAATAATAATAATAATAATTTATTGTTGGCTGAGAATGTGAGTGCAATTGCTTCTGATCCTAAGTTTAGGGTTGCTGTGGCTGCAGCTATTTCCACACTCATTAATAAAGAAAGCCAAACAGCCCCTAGAGATGGAAATGGGAGCCCTAAAGAGGACACATGGGTTCTAGAATCTGGTAATCCGATACGATGACCCGACCCCGCCACTGGCCTAGGTAGGGAGGGGGGCAAAAAAAATTAGTTAATATTTATATGATTTTTCTTTTAGTTTTTTATCTGGTTCACCCCAAGTTCGTGTATTGGCCGATCTCGATATATTTCCTGGCTACGCCACTGGACCCGGCAGTCTTCCATGAAAGGAATCTTAAATATTTTGTTTCAGTGATAGATATGTTTAATTACTTGTAGATTATATGTGATAGTTATATGTATCATTAATTTGGGATTGTTATTTTAGGCTTTTTTGTCAGATGGGAGGCTCCATGTGAAGCCTTGACTGTTGTAAAACTCAAGGGACTTGGGACATTTAAAAAGTTAGTTAACTTATTTTTGTTAGTTAGGTTTCCGAGAAAAATATGGATCTGAGACATTTGGTTGTGTAAATTAATACCCATTTGTTTGATATACAATGTGTTTTGGTTTTGGATCATATCTGATAATAATCACTATTCTGTACATGCATGCATGTAGAAATTAGTAAAGTGATTGTATATGTAAATTTATATTAAAATGGGGAGTTAATGGTTGCTATGAAATTTAATGTTGAACTCTGCATCTGGCCTTGCATATTCTTTAAGTTTTTGAAATCAGTAGTCATTTTATAGAGTGTACTACAAAATAGTAGACAAAAGTCCCGGGGTAAGGTTTTTATTTCTTTACTTTTTTTTTTTTTTTTTTTTTTGAGGGGAAGTCCCGGGGGTAAAGTTGACTGTGACTTATGATAATGATAATTGCCCATCTCAGGCAAAAATAAATTAAGTTATAGTTTTTTTTTTGAAGTGCGGAAGGGAAAATGAGATGTAGGAGGAGATGAGATTCAAACCAGGGTCTACTTGCCCAATAACACACCTTTTGACCACTCGGGCATTACATTTGAATCCCAAATTAAATTATCCGTAATTGTGCTTGATATCATAATTTGGTCATATATATATATCATGTAAATTATATATTTATATGTATATCAATAATTTCTATAGTAAATATTTTAAATATGATGTTCTTAAATTATGTACATCAACTTTCATTATTGTTGCTACTCACTATATACTAAATTTTTAGGTAAAAAATTGCGAGTGCAATTTTGGAAAAAATATTTTTGATATTTTTATAAATAAAAATAAGTTTGCTTCTGACATTCTTATCATCAAATTTGAAAATATATTATTGATTAATAATAAGAAGAGTGTTTTGTTTTTATATCCAAAAACTCATTTTGAAACAATTTTTTTTCCAAACACGATCTTTTCAGCTTAATTTTAACTTTTACTTGCAAATACTACCAATTTATAATTCTTAGGGTTTATATTTGTTTTTTCAACTACTTTTAAGATTTGGGTTTTTAGGAGTTTTTTTATAAATTTTACTTACTCTAAACGTAGAAGTGTTTATAAACACTTTCTGAATAAGATTGAGCCATAAATAAGAACAAATAAAATATTGAACAAAATCTAAATTTGTTAAACTTTTAACTTAGAGCGTATTTCACACTCGAACCTATCAACAAAAACAATAGGTTTGCTATACGCTCATAGAACACCAATAACTCGCGCTTTGATCAAAATTTAAATCCAACCAATGACTTAAAAAAAAAAAAAAGAGATTTTGTGCGCACTATCTATTATAGTTTTAAATGGGCCGGGTCGGGCTGATGCTGGTCCTATCGGGCCAATTAGAAAAATTAGATTGGTCCGGGCCACAATTTAATTAGACCGCTGGAGTTCAACTCGGCCCTTGCTTTGAAAAAAACAACACAAAATGACTGGTCCACTAAGGTTGGGCTGAATTTTTGGGCCTACGAAACTGTAGCCGAACCTTGCCTAGATTTGTTTTGACATCTCTATTCTCCGACTGTCTATAGAACGGAGTTACAATCCAACATATGTTTCCCTCTCTCACCTTTTCTTGCCTTCGGCTGAGAAATCAATTTACATGTCAAAGAGAACTTATTAGGGTAGCCCATTTGTGAATTGTTAATAAATATTTGAGTGGATGATAAATCGAGTTTGAATTATAAATCGAGTTAATAAAGTTATACATCCATCACATTCTTCTTAATGGGTGCTGAATCCAAATAAATGGATCCTCCCATCGTCAAGTAATCCAAGCCCAACTCCATACAAATGATTTGTCATTTGAGTTGGGCTTGCAGTGAGGAGTTTGTATTGTTACGTGGGCTTACGATTTTGGGCTGAACTTTGATTTGCTTTGGAACCTAAAATTGAAAGTTGACATAGCATTGTATTGGGCTCTTGGGCTCTATTTTAATTATAAACTTTAGTCAGATTATTTTTTCCTGACGGGGAAGTTGCTTCAAGCCTTCAACCAGTATTTTAAATACCGTAATATACCGAGCGGTTGAACTGATTATACCGGATACTAGTGGTCGGACCGGCAAGGACCAGTCAATATCGTCCAAACCAGATTTAATTACTTTTTTGATTTTTTATTTTTTCAATTTTTTTTATATAAAAATCGAAATTATAAACTTAATATTTAATATATAATATATTTATGTCATAATTCAAACCAAACAAGAATTCAAATCAATTATTTAATATTTATGTTATGATTCAAATCAATTATTTATATTTTAACTAATTCAAACAAGAATTCTAATTAATTAAAGTATTCTAAATTTGGACGAACCTCAATAATATAGGCCTAGACAATCAATCAAATAATTATATAATAAAAAATAAGAAATTAAAAATATATATCTTCTCTTTTTATATCAATATATCACATTAATAATTTATACAATATAATTAAAAATATAATTTATTTTATTAAAAATGGTAAAACCGGCGGTTGAACCGATCCGACCGGTTAAACCACTTACCGATAGGATTGGGCGGTTTGATCGCCGGTACGTTATTTAAAACACTGTTCAACAATCAACATTGCGTATTTTTTTTTCTTTCCCAAAATTATATAAGAGTAATTTTGGGTTAAAAATAATTTATATTCCCTCCGTTCCAATTATATAGTCCAGTTGGACTTTTCACACAGATTAAGAAAAAGTATTGGAAATTACAAATATGCAAAAAATTTACTTGATTTGTCCTTATTTAATGAATAGTGTAAATTACAAAATACATATTGAATAGGGTTATAATAGTAAAAGAATGGAAAAAGAGCTATTAAATATGGAAAGTGGACTATATATTTGGGACATACCAAAAAGGAATAGTGGATTATATATTTGGGACGGAGGGAGTATAAGTTATTAACCTTTCTTTTGCCTCCTCCATATAATTTCTTGGTCTACAAAGTGATAGTTATTAATTACTGCATTGTCCATGCCCAGGCTTTTGCCGAATTTAAATATTATTCCGATTGTACTGAACAAAAAAATTGAATTTTTCCATGTATTTTCTGAAATTAAAAATTGTCCCATATCCAACCCGTACCATTTCGTCATCTTTTACTCAGAAGAATGTAAAAAAAATAGCTTTATCAACAAATAAACAAAAGTTAGAAAAAGAAAAAAAAACGCTGGAAATTACACAAATATTGACTCGCAGCCGCAGGCTTGCAACTCTAAGGGTTTTGGAGCGCACTCTCTCTCATTCTCCCATAGACACACACAATGGGGAGCACAGTGGTAGCCGAAAAGACAGAGGAAGAACTCCGCAAAGAGATCGATGAACTCTATCGCCAACAGCGCGAGGTACGTCTTTATATTTATGTATTTCTCTCTATGCATACATCATATATCTATTTACACGAACTTTTGCTTGTTCGATGTGTGTTTAATTGTACAAACGCCCTTTTTATCCTGTGCGGCAGATTACGGAGCGGCTTCGCGATCCCAGGGGGATTCGCCGCGGTGGCCTGTCAGGCGCCGGACCTCGCAATTTCGCCGCCAACGGCGGACGCCAGCGCGGCTTTGTTCGACCTGTAAATTTTTTTCTTTTTTTTTTCTCACGCATATAGACTGATTATATCCAGAATCTCTATATTTGCATCCTCTATTTCCTTTATCACTTTATTTATTTCATGTTTAGGCGGAGAGGAACGACGCAGAGGACCAGCCACCGGCAAAAAGGAGACTCTCTTCAGCTGTTGTGAAGGTGTGTAAAACCTCTGAAGTTCCGTTGATAGTGTTTGGCGATTGGCATTAAGGAATTGAACCCCAAAAATGTGAATTAGGAATATTTCCAGTTGAAATTTGAGCGGATTTTTATGTAGCCCTAAAGTGTACTTTCAATGGGTTATAAGTCAAATAATGTCTTTAATTTCGGATTGAAGGTTGAGGATGGGGAAATAGCGGAGGAAGGTTCTGAAGCTGCAACTGATGAGCAAAAGGATGATTCGGCCATTCAAATAGGAGAAAATGCAAATGCAAGCCGGGGTGAGGAAAAGTCATCCAATTGGTCTGGGAGGGATGGTAACCAGAGGCCATCTAAAATGGTAAAAGAGATAGGTGTTTTTGCGTAGGTTTGTGAATTAAAGTAGTGTTATATTGGTTTACTCATGAAGCTGAATGAATTATTGTTCTGGTTTGTGCTTTGATTATTTTTAGGACTTTGAAATCCCTCCAGTGGAACATGTACCAAGGGTGTTGCCTAAGAATGAGGACCCTAGTTTGGTCAGCAGGAATAAGAGGATGTTAGGTCAACTTCTTGGGACTTTGGAGGTATGACAATTTCTGAATTTCTATAGGCTTTTCATTTTATGATATTAAAGAGTTCTGCATGCTTTAGTTTTCACACTATTTGAATACAGCCAGTACACTAATTATGCTTGTTATGACTCATTGTTTTTGATTTCGAGGATCTGACAAATATTGTAAAGAAAAAAGTTTGCAAATCGTTCCTTGTTCATTGCATGAATTTATATTTGATGGCTTCTGTAGTGTATTTTAATTTCTGAAGGTTTGGCTTTAAAGAGACTCGTGGAATTGTGCCTGTGCTATTTGACATGCTATATCTTGTGTTCTAAGGGCAGTGCGTTATGCAAAAGAGAAGAGCTGCATCTGTCCTGTTGGTACTTAACTTTACAATTAGTGGAATAATGAGAGTGAGTTGTGAAAGTGTGAATAATTGTGTCATGGAGGTCTTGAGTCTTTGATGGGGGATCCGCTACCTAATTGTGCTACTATCAAGCTATCTTGTGTTGAGAAATAGCACATTCGCACATTTGTTGCTATCAATTGGCTAATGTTGTTATAACTTGGACTTCGATTAGGTTATATCGTCGTTGAGTCAGATATTATATCTCTGTTCGAATTTTCCTCATTTTAACTTATGGATGGTAAAATGGTGCTTAAATTGAGAAAATTTGTTTGGATTTTCTTCTTCTTCTTCCTCTTCTTCTTCTTCTTCTTCTTCTTCTTCTTCTTCTTCTTCTTCTTCTTCTTCTTCTTTTTTTTTTTCTTATATACATGTATATATATTGGATCAGGGATTGGTATTTTGTCCGTTTCAAATCATAGGCAAAGTTTCTTTTGCTATTTACACTAATATGATCGTAGAAAATAATTGGATACCATTATAGTGACTTGTATTATTGTATATATGTTTTCAGCATATACTCAACACATTTCTTGCATTTGCACTTGATCTGGGAGAAATAAGAATTTATGATTTAGAGCAAACAAAGGATGATCAACTTTGCAGTTCTCTTGATTTTATCATGTTACCTTTTGAGTGCCCTTAATATTTTTAATCTTGAGAACTCAAACAAGCTTCTAAACCTATCTTTTCAGAATGTCCATATTGGCTAGCACTTTACTTTCTTGACACTGTAGTCCTAACCCTTCGAATTCATTTTTTATTGTTTGATGCACATCCAGAGGTTCAGGAAAGAAGACATGCAATTGTCGGGCACAGAAGCATACATGAGGAGATCTGATTCTTTGAAAAGGGTGAGTATTTTAATCTCGTTACTCATTGTTGTTTATTTCCAAATTCTTGTAATAAGTGTAGAAGTTCAAATTTAGCAGTGAAGGGACGGTAGTGGTGTTAGGTAACCTCCTTTAAGGGGATGGGACTGCCGACGGCAGGGAGGGGGCATTGTCCTTATGAGAATATACAATGGATTGGAGCTACTTCTGTTCCTATTTTTATCTATTTTTTGCCATTGAGTTGCTGAAAGTCCAAAAATGTGTGTAACTAACTGTTGTGGTAAGGACACTTTTACAGAGAAAAAAAAGGAACACAGTAGGTTTCGTATAATAGGTTAGCTGTCTGTATGTGTACAACTATTTGCTGTAGATTGATAGATAAACTTAAAAAATTCAGATGAAAAATGCCTTTACTCTGAAACTTATATTTCAGCTGTGAGTATTGATTTCATTATATTAGGGACTGTTCTGTTCCTCCCATTGCTCACTCTCTTTGCTGGGAATTGCATACAGCGTAGACATAACATGCAAATGCTTGTATGTTACTTGAAAGTAAAGCTGAGAGACTTGTGTGCCCGTGTGAATTGTAAGGATTTGCTTGTGATCATATTTAACTAGGAATTCATATGTTTGGGTAGGCTGAGCAGCGAGCACGTGAAGAAAGTGAAAAGCTGAGGCAGCAAGAGCGTGAACAGATTGCAGAAAAGCGGAAGAGAGACTTGGTTTGTTGTTTCCCTGTCATTAGCGCATTCATTCCTTACCAATTAGGCCTCTGTACTGAAGTTTTATGTTATTCAATCTGCTATATGCAGAATAAGTTCAACTTCTGAAATTTTTACTTCCTGTGTTGCCTGTTTCACTGTCAGACTCTCAAAGCGCGTATTGCAGCAAAAGCTGAGGAAAAGAAGTTGGAATTGCTTTTTCTTCGGTGGAGTGAGCACCACAAAAAACTTGGAAATTTCATAAGGTATATTGTTGTGGACTGGGATCTATTTTGGTGATGTGCTCTAGTGTATAATAACTTTGACCATTTTGCTTTTATTCTGGTGCAGGTTATTTCTAATTTTGGTCCAAAAGTGTCCATATTCACAATTTTATTGACATCAAGATAAGTGTCCATTCATGTGCAGAATGTTGAAGCAGCTTGATGACCTGCAGTTTCCTGCTTTGACGTTTGGTTCCTCTTGTGAATTTTTATTTAATATGTTTAACATTTTTCTTTTACTCCTATTGCTTGTGTATCTTTCAGGACAAAGGCAGAGCCTCCAATTTATTACATGTTCGCCAAACCTCTGGATCAAGAAGCAACTTTGACGGAGGAGCAGAAAGAACAGGTGAATTTCTCTTCACATACCAGGTTTCGTTTGGCTTCTAGCAGCATATGACTGAATTAGATTTTAAAATGCTGACTGGAGTTTTTATTTGATGTATAATTCGGAAACTCAGAACTGTTTCTTTGTTAATTTATTTAAACAAGATTTGCTTATCTGTGGACAGTGCTGTTTCTTTGTTATTTTTCTAAGGGTTATATACAAAAGATATCCTTGAGGTTGAGTATAACTACAAAAAAAAAAACCATCTGTCAAAATTACAAGTGCCCCATTTAGGTGTTACAGACACCCTTTGAGATTTGTATTTACCTAACAAACATCCCGCTTGCTATTTGTAAAATAGAAACAAATGTCAATGGATGGTATTTGTAATCTTGATAGATAACTTGATTTTTTTGTAGTCAGATTAAATCGCAAGGGTGGTTTTTGTAATTATCCCCTTTTCTAAACTGGCTTATCATTAGCTAGTGTTTACCATGTTTTGTCTTAGATGTTTCAAGAATGGAAGGCTGCTAGGAGAGAGGAACTATCACAATATCAAAAGCAGATCGCGGAGCAATATGTTTCCAATGTCGACAAGGAGCTCGAAAGATGGCAAAATGGAAGGAAAGGTAGAAGAGGTAATAACGTTATGGCAAACTTACAGGAGACAATGGACAAAGAACTTGAGACCCATCAACTTGAGCATGGCCCAAAGACTAGAATAATTCCCGGCCAAAGCAACAACGAAGATGAGGATGACGTGGAAGATATAAATGTTGCCGAGGATGATATGATGGATGATGTGCTGGATGTTGATGAAAATGCTAGAAGGATTGATGAAACGGTGAAAGTAGAAGCAGGTAATGGTAGTCCACTTGAGGACAAGAAGGATGAATAGGTCTCAAAATGCTAAAAATATATTCACCTAGTTTGTATTTTCGTTTACGTTGCTGCCTGGCTATTGCATCCTTCAGAGTGTTCGGTAGGTTAAAATTATTTCGAGCGCTTAGGCCCTCTATGTTTTATTCGTGAAATCTTATGTAGGAATGGAAGGCAAATGTATTAGAATTTCTAGATTTCATTTTCTGGTATTACAAGTTTTTGTCGATGACATTTTTACATTGTGGGACTTTGTTGGTTCGTATGGTTGTATTGAAAGTGAGATAACAGATGTGAATGGATTATGAGTTATGAGTTATGAGTATTTGCAGTCAGCAAGAGTTGGGGCTGAAAAATGTGAATTTTATTTTGCCCCTTCATAATGGTGTATGTTGGGTGTCTCTTTCTCCATCGATAACATATACTTTATTATCTTGGTTTACTCTCTTTTTTAATATTATTGAAATTTTAATTTTTTATTTGTTTTTAAAAATATAAAGGAATTAATTTAACTTAAGGAAATATAAAACGGACAGTTACATTTTATACACTAGTTCACTATTAATAAATAGGGCAATTTTTTGTTTTAGCGCAAATAGTCGATAAGTAATATTTTGAAGAAAAGTTCAAATTTTCTTTTTTAATAATGATGATTTTATTCATACAGCAACGTAATAACAATATTTAGTGTTTAGACAACTCTTTTTAAAGAATAAACTTGCGGTGATTTTCCGGAATGAATAATTACAAAATCTGCATCAAGACCCAACAACGCATCGCGCATACATCAAGACCCAACAACGCATCGTTTTCAGAATTCATCACACGAGAATGACAATTTTAACATAAATTTCTTCAATCCAATACGCTGTTATTTCGCAAACTTTACGGATCAAAGTCGTATTAGTGATTATTCCTTGATCAAGACCCAACAACGCATCGAGGCATCCCAATTGATAATTTCGATCCAGACGCAAGTTTTAGGGTGCAGTAATTATTCTGACTTCGCATCCCCCGATGCGTTTTAGGTTGGAGGAAGGTTTGGTTCAAAACCCTAATCCCATATACACAAGTAACGTGCATGGGACTATCACTCAAACTTTCGCTCAAATACTATCCCCAGGGGAGATTTTGAAACCTGTGAAAAAGGGGGAGTATTTTTCGGTCACTATGGATGAAGAAATTTACCAACAACGGGTGGCAGAATTACGGAACACATTGATTGGTAGATTAATGTTACCTAAAGGATCCAAACCTTTAGGTTTAGAAGATCTTAAACGAAGACTTTCGGAGGTTTGGCATATTGATGGTTCATGGCGCCTTATACCCCTGGGAAAAGGGTTATTGCAACATACAATTCTCGAACGTGAATGACAGACACAAAGTATTTGGGAGGCCTATCTGGAATCTGAAATCGGACTCAATTCGTCTCAGTAATTGGGTTTCGGATTTCAATCCATACCGCATAAATTCGTCAAAATCTCAGGTATGGGTTCGTATATACGAGTTGAGTATGGAATATTGGCATCCTGCATTAATTATGAAGCTCACAAGTGCTATTGGCACGCCCATGCAGATAGATGGTCGTTCCCTTACGGGAGAAGTGGGACATTTCGTAAGAGTTCTTGTGGAATTGGATTTTAATTCTCTATTGCAGGAATTTATTATGGTAGAACGAATATGCCATTGTTCATTCGTGTCGCTCAGTTACGAAAATTTGCCAGAGTTCTGCTCTCATTGTCGAATTGTTGGACATTCGGGTGCTAATTGTAGGCAAGCGAACCATCAAGCGTTGAAGCATAATGCAGAATCCAAAACTGTGGATGATGCTAAACCAGGCTATAGTCCCGTGCGTGGCCGAGCTCCAGTCCGAGACCATGCTACTACCACTAAGGGAAAAGCTGTGGATTCTGAACTGTGGGTGCAAGTCAAGAAGCGGACAACCTGAGCAGGTCGTTCTCCGGAATGGGGTACATCTAATTTGCATGTTCAAATTAATAATCCTTTTGAGGTTCTCAAGGACGAGGATGAACAAATTTCACATGAAAAGATTAATTCGGAGCAAGTTCAAACTCGTGGGGAGGGGTCAAGTCAGAGATTAATTGAGTTTTTTAAAAGTTTGGGGGGGCTAAATTACTAAAAAAATAAATTCATAAGTAATAAAATTAATATTTGAAAACAAAATATATAGAGATTAATTGAGTTTTTTAAAAGTTTGGGGCTAAAGCCCCTCATCACACTCTGAGGGGACGTGATTGCCGGGGTCAAGTCATAACGATCAAAAGTATTCCGTAATGGTGATTGCATGGGAGATACTAATCATGCGGGGGCAATAAAAACGATCAAAGGATAGTTCTTCATAAAGGGTAAAACCATTAATTTAAGAAAAATTTTCAAAAAAAAGAAGTGATAACTTTTCCCCCAAAATTTTCCAAATTATTTTTTAAAGGTAAAATAAATGAATTAATATTTTCCCCAAAAATTGATAAAATTTTAAAAGTTTAGATGATAAAGGTAAAGAGAGCTTGCAACGAGCTATGGACGTAGTCTCACACAGTATGTCTATTAATGACTATGAGTTTAACACTGACACTCTGTCGGAGAGTTTCCAAGCGATGGAGGCAGCCGCACGAAAACGGTGGTCAGATATGGCGGAAGAGGAGGAACAAGAAGAAGCTTTAAAGACAAAGATAGGTGACCCCTCCACCACTCCGCTTGTCTTTGCCTCATGTGATTCTTCAGAAGCTCTGAAGTCTATGGCAATTGTGGCTCGTGGATCATGGACCGACATTCAACAGGTTACACTAGACCATCAAGATGATACTCGAGCATGTGCTAAAAAAATAACTAATTATGTCATTCGAAGATCTTCTAGAAATAGACGCCCTTCGTTTAAATTGCATTTTTAAGTAATTTTTGTTGTTTCCTTTTCGTGAAGTTTAACATTTTTTTCCTTTGCTACCTGATCGGTTTGTGATCAGGACTTTTTCCTTTCTTTTATATATTTCTATTTATTATTTTTAATAATAAAAAAAGTAGAGCTGTCAAAACCATATCGACTCGGTCTCTGTGACAACTCTAGATTTAAGTGACCATGATAGAGCAATTAGTGGACTATTTAGCCAAAACATGAATCTTCACATTCGCTATGTTATATATAGAGCTGTCAATTTCGGCCCGACCTAGGTCGGGCCACGTTTCATAGGCCCAAAATGAGCCGAATTTTTTCCGCCCGGCCCATTAGGCCAGAAAAATCGGACCGGCACTACATTTTCTTTGTATTTTCTTTGTATTTTCTTGGACTGGGCTACAAAAATAGCGGTTCAATTATTGTGTTGGCCCGTCCCGTCCGACCCGATTTTTTGCTTTGGCCTGGTGGGCCGGTACCGTCCCGACCTGGCCCATTTGATACCTCTAGTTATATAGGGTGGTTGATGCCATACACTACCAGTGATGAGTGATATCATGTGCATGTAAGCCTTGATCCAGGAATGCCGGCCGGGATATTATTATTATTATTATTTAATCTAAATTAGGATAGGATTGTCAATATATGCTAAAACCAGATAATAATATTACTAAGTTCATAGTTAATTGAGGTTTCAAATAAAATAATGTCCGAATTGGTTTATCATAGCCCTAATTTGGACTAGGCTTAGTCTAACATTGGCTGCGTAATACAAATAAAAATAGTGCCAAAATTTGAAGAAAAACAAAATGGTGTCTTTACATTTGAATGTACACCACGCATTCATATATCAATTAGGAATCATTTCAAAAACTGTCATTGAGTTTTGGGATAATTCCAAAAAACCTTAAAGAATTTTCATAATTACAAAAAAAAATCTATTTGATTTCGTCTTACATTTTTCATATTAATAAAAGAAATTCAAAAATTCCCCTCACAATTAACCATTTAAACATAAGACAACGCCAAATTCGAGGATAATTTTGTCATTTTCAAATTTGTCTATATTTTATTGTAATTACTCCAAACATTAGGGTAGTTTTTATAATTATCCCTATTAATTTTTCATCTTGTATTGTCGACTAAACGTCTAAACCTCTTTTTATTGGAATTCTAGTCTAAAATTTATAATATGCATAAATATAATGTTGGGATTACAACCAAAAATCAGAGGATACAGCGGGGGATAATTTGAACTAACATACCAAACATTATTATATATTTTATTTCTTTTCTTGGTGTTTAACTAATATATGAGTTTTACTTTAAAAAAAAAACTAATATCTGAATTTAACTCGTCCTCTAATTTCTTTCTTCGTAGAGTCCAGCAAGTTTCAGGAACTCACCACGTACTTGAGTCGTAAAACAACTGACGTGTTCACTTCCCATTGGTGAAATTACGTGGAATTTCAATACGTTACATGGGTAGAACACTGAATCCTTCTACATGCCCATATATGCATATCTCTCTCTACCACCCCAACCTATAAATTACTATAAAACCACATTTACCTCTACGGAAAAAAAAAATATACTTTCATGCATAAGAATAGTAGAATCATGGGTTTCAAACAAAGCTGGGCTTTCTGCATTCTCCTTCTCTTTGCTTCAGGTAATTTAATTAATTTTTGTGTTATGCATGTCGATATGTTCAGATTTTCCTTGAAACTTTGGATTTTTTTTAAAAAAGTTTCGTAGTTTTCCATGGTAGTTAGTACAATCAAGATGAATGAAATTATGATTGTGTTTAGTTATGTAATTTGCTTTGCATGAATATTAACTCACAACTAGGGCGGACGCAGAAATTGTAGCATAAGGAGGTGGAAATATTTGAAAGAGGGGTGACGAGATTAGAAATAGTTAGGGAAACAAATAACTTATATATATAAATATATAATATATAGATATATTTACTACATAATATAAAAATTTGAGGGGGCGATGGCCCTCCAGCCTCCCTATCGGTCCGTCCATGAGTTACAACCCAAATTTATATACTCGAAATTTTGCACACATAATTTGCTTATCTATATATAATATCATGTTTTATATTTAAGTTATACAAAACTTATGATTTGTTTTTGTGTTGATCTTGAGTTATAGTACCCCTTTTCTTCATTATTTGATAATTAGCTCCGTCTGTGACTTTTTATGGTTGAGACCGCAGCGTTTTTCTATGTTTTTCTTTAATTTCATGAGTATTTTTTTTTTTTTTGTTTTTATTATATATATAAATCTATTTAATTTCACTGAGTGAATTTATGGCTTAATAGCAAAATATGCCCTATAACTTAGGCCGTTTTGCAGTTTCGCCCTTTAATTATTAAAGTTGCAATTTATGCCCTGGACAATTTTGCCCTTATAGCCAAATAGCCGTTTTGGTCCATTTTCTTTTCAAAGGTAGCAATTATAGCCTATAACTTTCGAGAATTAGCAATTTCAATCCTTTCATACCATATCTATTTTCAATAAACTCAAATTTCATAGATTATGAAAATTTAAATTTTCTGATACCTATTTTGTTCGTGGCATTGTTACACCTACTTAGATCCAGTCTCTATTCAGAGGTTTTAAGTGGATCATGTCGGAGGTTTATTTATAAACTCAATAGGACATCTTCAGTAAATAATTCATAATTCTAAACAAATTTGATTTCAGACTAAGGTTTTGATAAAACAGATATAGTCCATCACGACCATATCAGGCCCAACATGCTTCCGTAAAATTAATAAATCCCTTAAAATTCACACCTCTTTTGACCAAAAACAACAGGGTTAAGTGGTTCGCAACGCCATCATCGGAAAATTACGCCCCGGATCGTTTGACAAATGACTCCTCACTGTTCAACCTCACCTCGGGGAAGATGATCCGCAAGTGTCCCGACTCCTTGTAAACATTTCAAAGCCACGGCCTTGGTTCGTTTTCTACTCCAAGGCGTAAAAAGTAATCTTTAAACGGGATGAATTAATGGAACATTATGAAGACATGTTGAAAGCAGAAAGCCCCTTTTTATTAAGAACTTATTGAAATATTTATTACATTAGTAATCTCCTTTTGGGAGGAGAATCTTTGGTTTAGCCTCTCATAGATGAGGCTTTCACTGTAAATACATAAAACTTAAAACGAAATACTCAAACTATTACAAATTTATCACTCAGATTTTATTGTAAGAAAACTAAGGAAAATGTTCGATGTCCCTCGCCTTCCTTCAAATCCTTCAATTTATAGAGGTAAGTCCAGGACTTGAAAGGCGGACTTCAAATCTTGTTGAAATTAATGACGCCATAACTACGTCATATCTTCGCATTATTGCCTCGCCCGTTGTTTTTCTTTTCTTTCGCGTGACTCAGCCCATGTGATGGTTGTCGGGGAATCTTTTAAAAGTCGTCTGCATGGTCCCCCGAGGAAAACGCGTCTTGTGAGTTTTGGGCCCTTATCTTTTCCGGATTGTATGGTCTTGTCGGTCGGGTTTGGGTGGAAACCTTTCCCAAACTTGGGTTCCTTACATTCGGGGCATGCTTGACAGATCCGGTCGATCCAACGACCAACATGTGCCATATCGAAATTCCGGTAAGTTTCTTTGCTTCGGAATCTTGTTTTCCCAGAGAATTCTTCTTTTGGTCTCGAAGAGTTCCTCCGCAAATCATGTGGTTGACCGGTCATCGAATTCAAAAGGAAAGATCCATTCGCCGATTCGGAAGAACTTGAATGGATATTTGACTTTGTCCATTTGATTAGACAAACCCAAAGACCCCATGCTCAAATGCGGTAGAAGCTTCGCTTCGTCTTAAAATGCTCATACTAACACCGGTCCTTCTTAGGTGAAGTTTGTTTTAATGTATTTTAAAGCATTTCCATCCGGTCTTCTTAGCTTGATGAAATGAAATGCTTCATTAAAGCCTTTCTTTCTTTGGTTCAGAGCCGCACCGATAAAATACGGTTCCAAAATATCCCCGGGCCAAGTGTGGATTATTTGCCTGGTCTCGTAAACCGCTTCCCAATCCATTTCGGTAATTTTGAAATTTTCGGGAATCCTGGTGACACAAAGATAGATTGAAGCTAAAGCTCCAAAAGTATTCCATTCATGTACTTCATTTGGATGACTTAGGGTTTCATCCGAACTCTTGGATACTTGCCGAGATATCAACCATTGTTTTTTTCGGGTTAATACCTTGTCTTGTAACTAATTTCTCCCATTGCGCCGATATACTGCATAGGAGAAATCTTAATCTCGTCAGTTTGAACCTTAGATTTGCACATGCGTGCGTGGCCTAAGATTCAACTCTCCCTCTTTACCCCAGGTGTTGGGTTGACTTGAAGACTCGGGTTGTGACACTGGAGCTTCAACATTCGTTCTGATTTGTACACCTCGGGGGATGCATCACCGCAACACTTGTGATTATGGTACTTGAATCCATAACCTCCGGGTTAGAGCCCCGTACTCTCTCGGCCCCTTTTTGCAAGTAGGAGATGCGGCTGGAAGAGAGGCCCTTGCAGTCTTAAGAACAATTGTCCTTGAGCGGCGGCATGCTCGTATTTGACTAGAAACAGTTGGTCACTGTTGAAGTCGTCCAAAGCAAACACGCATTGAGACATAACGTCCCAAAATCTCGTTCTAGACTCTCCAGGTTTTCCCGAGATGCCTTACTCGTTTAAGGACCTCGTCAAGGCAATCTTCCATCTCGTGTCAAGAAATCGCAAGAATATTTTCATGAGATTTTATAATGACAATATCATAATCATAATATTGACATTCAGCTTGCCATCTAAGTAATCAAGCCTTTTCGGTTTTGATTCAATTTTGTTTTTCGGAAAAGCCTTGACACTTGAATTATCAATTTTTAAAGTAAACTTTTTTAGCTTGATAAAAATAAAGGCCATTTTTTAAAAGCCTTTCTGACTGCAAAGAATTCTTTTTCGTTAATATGCCACCGAGTTGCTTCACTAGGGGTGAATAAACCGCTGCAATATCTGCATGGCACTTCCTCGTTTGGTGTGACTTTCGTAGAACCGCGCCCACCAATCATCATCGGCATCCGTGTAAAGAACGATTAGTCCTCGTCTTGGAGATTCGCAAGCTTTGGAAGCTTTTTACAAACTTCTTTAAGTTGCTTAATTCCTTCTTGATGTTCATTTTCCCATTTGAATACTGCATCTTTTTTAAGCAATGGGCTAAATACCTTCCTGTAGTATGCCAGATTGTTAATGAACATTCCAGCAAAATTAACAACTCCAAGAAAACTTTGAAGCTGCTTCTTGTCTTTCAGTGTATCTGGAAATCCCTGTATCTTTTCCACAATATGATTTTGTAGAATAATTCCAGATTCATCGATTTCAATTCCGAGGAATTCAATCTGTCTTGTTGCGATTACCGTCTTCTTCTCTGAAAGCACTAATCCTTCTTTGTGACAAACATCTGAAAATATCTCCAAATATTTGAGATGTTCCTTCATGTTCTTTGATGCGATAAGTATGTCATCAATATATACGAACATGAAACTAAGATAATCTTTGAAGAGATTATCCATTTTTCTTTGATATATTTGGGGTGCATTAGCCAATCCCATAGGCATCACGTTCCAAATATAGTGTCCCTGTGGTGTAGAGAAAGCTGTAAACTTCTTACTTTCTTCCTCCATCTTAATCTGGTAGAATCCAGACTTGCAATCGAACTTTGAGAATATCTTGGCACCTTTGATGCAGTTAACCAGATGTTCTCTACTTGGGATATAGTATCCGTCGAATTCCAAAATGTTATTAATCCCTTTGTAATTAATAAGTCTTGCGCTTTCCTCTTTTGATTTCTCCATGGTTTCGACTAAGAATCCGATTTCTTTGTATGGAGAAACTCCGGTGAAATCAACTTAAGGTCAAGATGTTCCTTAAGTATTTTCTTGCATATCCTTACGATCTTCCTGGTTCATAAGGATTGGTTTGAATCTTACGAACTCGTACTCCTTTCCAGGTTTAACCTTTAAGGATGCTTTGAGCTCATTCTTATCCCACCATGCCAAATGATCTTCATTATAATTCCTTTGGATCTTCTTCTTGATATCCTCGAGTGATATTTGTTCATCAACGGTTACGTCACTCTGTGGATTCTCTATTAGACCCATCCATAATTCTGCAATGGCTTCTGGAGTAACTCGTTCTTCTCCTTGCACTCTTAATGAATACAAGTTATTATCCCAAAGCTTCTTATCCTTTCGAGAACCGAATTGTCTATAGGATAATAAAGCTTCACCAAATTTCCTTCGATCCGCCATTTTTGGATTTTGAGTTTGGCTTCATCACCACGCACGCGAAAATGAATAGGCATTTTTTCGTAAAATGCTTCATGATCTCGGACAATGATCTTATGATCAAATAAGGTTGTGAAAATAAGTCTTCTTGTCTCATTCTCTGTGTAAATCGCTTGAATGTTTGTTGGAAGTTGTTTCCTAGCAAAACATCTCGCACTGTATCATGGAAATAGATTGGTGGCGTCTTTACTTTGTACCGGAGTCGCCCGCGCCTCCAATCATTATTTTACGCTTGTTTAATTCCCCTGTTAAGGATAAGAATCCTTTTAGAGAAATCTCTTCCTGCAATAATCGGTAAATTTTCTCCAATTTCTTTAGGAAAAACATCCGCTGCGAGTACATATTCCTAAGACTGAATCAATATAGGCGAAGACTCGACCTTGTATTGACATATAACATTCCAATAGAAATATATATGGAGAATGGACTAGTGGTCATCCGATTACGTATCTTTTATTAGCCACTTGTGAACTCCATTCCGTCTTGTAATCTTTCCCAAGGTTTATGATCCTCAAGAAATTCAATTCCCAGTATTAATTGTTAAGGATCTTTTCCGCAACTCTGTGATAGTAAGCTCAATTTCTCCTATCTTGGGCTTCCTTAATATCTTCCAACAATTGGTTGTTGGAGATAATATAGAACATCACAAGGAAAAATGTTATCCTTTTGAGTGATGTCGAATATTACTTCAACCTCTCGCCATCATGGACATTTCGGCTCTCTGTTTGTTTTAAAAACATTAGGGATGCGTACGAATCGCAGTCTTGGTCTCCTTTCTTCCATGGCCGCTACTCACCATTCTGTCT
The DNA here is from genome assembly GCA_016081115.2 of Rehmannia glutinosa. Taxonomy (NCBI): domain Eukaryota; kingdom Viridiplantae; phylum Streptophyta; class Magnoliopsida; order Lamiales; family Orobanchaceae; genus Rehmannia; species Rehmannia glutinosa. Next base: position 293,708 of record JABTTQ020001099.1, read on the forward strand.
TCTTTGGAAAGACATCCTTCAAGCTCAACTACGAGACTCGACTTTTGTTGAAGAATGGTTGATCTTGAATTATCATATCAATCTCCTTAATAGTTGGAGGTTCAATGATTTCGGTAACACCACCCTGGCAAAGTCCTCAAAGATTCTTGGGACTTCAATAAATTCCTTTCTCAAGAATACTTGAAATGATGGGTATTCGAGAGAGCATAGGAAATCTTGTATGTGATCGAGTAAGGCATGTTTCTTCTTTCATCAAATCGACTCTTTTGAAATCTTGATGAAGGGTTAGGACTCTCTCAAGTCTCGATCTCCCAAATTGTATGCAATTCTAGGATAGACATTAAATGCCAATTTCCCGCATACAAATTTCTCAGAATCGCTTCAAGGCATGAATCCTTGATATGCGAGATTTGCTTGTCAAAGATAGCAAGATTGAGAGGCGAATCTATTCCTTCTTTGAATGCTGCTTTAATAATTACTCTTATAGCTCCGATATGAATCCATGAGAGTGCATTTGCAACTTCTCTTTTAACTTTGCTTTTGATCTCTTGTATTTCTCTAATAGGGACCAATTGCATCTCGATCAGGTTACCGGTAAACTCCATCGGAATAGCAAATTCTCCGGTTGTTACCCTGTGGATAATTTGGTGTCTTCTATTACGAAAACCAATCTTATCCAAAGCCTTTTCCATAGCTCCAATTGTAAATCCATCATAGACTTGAAGCTTTGGATCTTCCTTCATGATTCTCATAAGAGTTTTATGAGAAACCGTCGTGTGAGAGAGAAATCCTGACATATCCTCTCTGACTGTTTGTTGAAGAATTTCTTTTTCACTCCGATTCTGAGCTGGAATCACTTCCATCGTCGAATAGATCTCTTCTTCATAGATGCTTTCATCGAGGGGATATCCTCAAATTGATACACTGTATAAGATCTTGATAATATGCGAAGCCTTCTTCGATTTCGGTGTAGCCCGAATGCGATTCCTCATTTACGGTTTTTTGGACAATCGGTCGAGATATGTCCTCTTGCTCGCATGTCAAAGAATTACTGATCTTTGAAACTTTCATTTGCTCTGGTGTGGGCACACCGAAAGTTCTTCTTCCTGGATTTTCTCGTACTTGCTTGATTAGAACCGATGATGATGCTCTACTCCTCGCTTGGCCTGTCTTTGTCCGATTTATAACCGGGCTTTTTGTTTTAACGAGAACCTTCTAGGTCTCCATGAAGACCTACTTTTTTGTTGTTGCTCCTCGGCGGTATGGATGGCTTCTCTCCTTTCTTCTTCTTGCGCGCCTTGGTTGACCTCCCACTTGTTGGGATATCATTATCCACGCAACATAGAGGAACCGCTTTGTTAATTCCTCTTAATCTCTTCTAATTCTGTGCGGAAGTGCTTGATAGCACCATCTAGATAACTTGGCCTTTAGGAAAGACATTTTTCGGCCACAATTTCTACTTCATCTCCACCCTTGTATTCCCCGATAAGCATTTCTCTCCAGGGACTGGGATCTTGGCAAAGAATAGCATGCGGCCTTCTTTTCTTCAATCTTGGATTTCCACGGTATTCGGTGAACAACTTGATATATTCGTCAATATGACAAATATCCAAGAACTTCGAGGATATAGAGGGCTTGTTTATATCTCTCTTTCTTTTTTCATCCTCTAATCCTCGAAATAACTGTGTCGATGAACTGGATTTTGAATAATTTTGCCATACCATCGACAATTCCTTTAAGTGATTCACGATGTGGCCAGAACTTTTCGTACTAGCATCGGTCATATCCTGCAATCTTCACCAATCCTTCAATACTCATTTCAAGGAGTAAAATGAATGAATCCTTTGTAAGATCGAGGGTTCTCTTTGAAATTCTCATAGTGAAGCCCATTCATCAATGAGAACTTCTGCATTTTTAAAATCAGGATGTCGATTTAACATCAACCCATACGGATGTATTGGGTCGAGGGTGCGATCTTCCATAAGGCCTCCGATAAATATTTGGCCTTCCGGTAGGTTATGGTTCTGCAAAGAGGGTTTCGTCCTCCTGTCCCTAAAAGTGGATCACTCCCGGTCGTGAAATCCCCGGCATGTGGCATCCTCTCGTCCCGAGCTCCATGATGCGAACCCGTACTTTCTTCGACATTAGGATTTAGTGGTGGCGGTGGAGGAATTGGTCTACCTTGTGGGTCATAGGTAACCAAAGCTGATTCCTCACCTGCGTTCATCTTTAAATCTATAATACCTAATCCCGAAGGATTCGCCAGTCATGTAGATCTTTAAGATTCATCTTTTCAATATCCATCTTTTTTAATTTTTGATGGATTTTCCTTTGATTAGAGCAATGAGTTTTCCTCATCCGTCATTTTTCGTATGACTTCGGTTGGTTTCCCCTTTTGGTGTAAATAGGGTATTGTCCCAAAATCAATATGTTTCCTTCCTGCGGATGAACTTGGCCTGTCCTCCAGGTTCTTGACTCGTTTCTGCATATCATGAAGGAGATCAAGAGTTTCCTTATGATATTTCACCATCGTCTCCATCTTGCTCTGGATCTGATGAACTTGTGCTGGTAGATGAATATGACGGTTGCCATAATTCTGCACCGTCTTCTGGATTTCTCTAAGATCTTCGGAAATCTTAGATTTATCGGAAGTATCTCGTTCACTCAGTGCGACATCGGAATCATTGTTTCGATGGGAATTTTCATGAACCATTTCTTGAAGGTTCATCAAGTGAACATATAGTGCCTGGTTAAGCATCCAGAAGCGCCTATAATATTCTGCTCGCATTTTGCATTGCCTTAAGGTTTCCCGTCGGCTCTGCTTTCTTTTCTTCATATTGGTATTCCCAATATGAAACCTGGTCAAGGTGTTCTTGTGCATACATCGTCAATATTTGACGATATGTCTGTAAGGGTACATCTCGGACATCGGTCCGGATCCATATTCTCGGAGAAATTCTCCTCACCAATTGTCAATTACATAAATATAATAAATATAACCAAAAAGTTCTTAAGCTCTGATACCATTTTACGCAAACATTTAGTCAAATCAGCCATGTGTATGAATAAGGGTATAATTGGTATTTTGAAAAATATGCAATTATTCCGCTAGACCAATTTTGCATCAACTCAAGACTTATAGGACACCAATTGCTTCGGTATAAACTTGCAGGACCAATTTTACAGAACATTATAAACTTACAGGGCATATTTTGCAAAATTTGAAGAACATACATGGCATATTTTGCAAACCCAATAACAAAAGTCCGAAAATGCATTTTACCTCAAGTTATAGGATATTTTCTGCAATTAAGCCTGAATTTATAGTGGAATTCGATGGGAACTCCTTAATAACCGCGTTGAAAAGTTTAACAAATTAATAATTGCATCTATATTCAAATTTAAAAAAGCACGTATATAATGTTACAGCCATATGTAGTTCCATTTGTTAAATTGAAGTGATTTGAATTTTTTTAGCACAATATTTATTGTTTTTATAGCGACTTATAATATTAGGATGTTTTTGATTGCTGAAATATAGAATCCCCTGGAGAACTCACACAAATTTTCAGTTTCTTGGTTATATAATGATTTATTACACTACACGAAAAAACCAAATTACCTACAGAAAACTTTATATGGGTAAGTATTAGTATGTGTAACATCTTTCAATGTAAAACAGTTGTACTGTTGTACATAGATATTTACAAACAAAATCTAAAATTGTTGGTAAACTTAAAAACTGTTTGTGATTTGTCGGTTATTTTATATTGTGTTGGTAAACGTAATTCTGTCTGGAAGTTTTTTTTTGTAGTGTTAAATATCCTCCGAGCTAAATGTAATTGAGATTTTTGTCACTTCCACATGCAGAATGTCTTATAGGCATAGCAGTGGCTGAGAGGAACACTGATACAGTAATTGGGATTGATTTGGGCACAACATATTCCTGTGTGGGCGTCTACAGACAAGGCAAACTCGAGATCATAGCCAACGACCAAGGAAACCGGATCACCCCTTCGTGGGTTGCGTTTACCGATACAGAGCGTTTGATCGGAGAAGCCGCTAAAAATCAAGCAGCTCTGAACCCTGACCGCACGATTTTCGACGTCAAAAGGCTCATCGGACGAAAGTAAGTTTCAATGTACTAATGTAGTTAGTGTGTTTAAATAATTTATGAATCGTTTCGGAATGTTATGAAAAATAATTTAATGGCGTGTTTGGTAGGTTTGATGATCCGGAGGTCCAGAGAGATATGAAGATGTTGCCGTATAAAGTTGTGGATAAAGACGGTAAGCCTTACGTGGAAGTGAAGATGAGGGATGGTGAAGTTAAGGTATTTAGTCCTGAGGAGATAAGCGCTATGACTCTACAGAAGATGAAGGAAACAGCAGAGGCGTACTTGGGCAAGAAAATAAAGCGCGCGGTCGTGACAGTTCCAGGTATGCCTTGATTTTGGGATTGTTTCGTTTGCAAACGGTTTGAAAAAAGTGATTGTCGGCTTTTGGCTGGAAAACCAAAAATAGTTTTAGTGTTTTCTACGATAACTTTCTGCATAATTTAATCAGAATTTAAAAGTAGGATGACAGATGTTTTAGATTTATGATTCTATTTTTGGTTTGACTTTTACGCACAAACAAATCACTTTTACAACTTATTCACATAACACTCTTCTTTAATCTATTCAACTTTTAGCTTATATTTGCAAACCTGCAATTTGTGCTTCTGAACTACTTTTCGCTTGTGATACCTTCTTTTTAAAGTATAAGTTTTTGCAAACATTCCTCATAATGGTTGTAGTTCTATGTTCCAAATAAATCAAGGGATAATTACAATGAAAACCTGAGCTTCAGGCTAATTTACAAAAAAATCCAAAGATTTTTGAAAATTGCACAATATCCCTTGAGATTTAATTCTCTTCATAAGCAAAAAAAAAACATTCCAATAACCCACATGAAATTTATAGAAATATTACAGTTAATCCCTTAAGTTTAAGATATAATCAAACCGGACGGGGCTATTTGCAATTCTGAAACATCTCTAGTTTTTTTTGTAATTAGCTCAAACCTCAGGGTTCTTTCGTAATTATCCCCCATAAATCAATGTAAAGTCCCCATTTTATGTTCTTTTGCAATTTCTAAATTTGATTGTAAGTAACAAGTGCATCTTCTTTTGTTGCTTTTGCAGCTTATTTCAACGATGCACAGAGACAGGCAACCAAAGATGCAGGCACCATAGCAGGGCTACATGTCGAGCGCATAATAAACGAGCCGACCGCGGCCGCAATCGCCTACGGCCTCGACAAAGAAGGCGAGAAAAACGTACTCGTTTTCGATCTTGGTGGCGGCACATTCGACGTAAGCGTACTAACCATCGATAACGGCGTGTTTGAGGTTCTCGCCACAAGCGGGGATACTCATTTGGGAGGCGAAGATTTCGACCACAGGGTCATGAACTACTTCGTCAAGTTGATCAAAAAGAAGCACAACAAAGACATAAGTCACGACAAAAAAGCTCTCGGGAAGCTCAGAAAGGAATGTGAACGAGCTAAGAGGGCGTTGAGCAGCCAGCACCAAGTCCGAGTCGAGATTGAGTCTCTTTTCGACGGTGTTGATTTGTCTGAGACGTTGACGAGGGCGAGATTTGAGGAACTGAACGTGGATTTGTTTAAGACGACGATGGGGCCGGTGAAAAGAGCGTTGGAGGATTCGAATTTGAAGAAGTCGGATATTCATGAGATCGTGCTCGTTGGAGGTAGTACTAGGATCCCGAAGGTGCAGGAGCTGTTGAAGGAGTTTTTTGACGGGAAAGAACCGAGTAAAGGTGTTAATCCGGATGAGGCCGTTGCTCATGGAGCGGCCGTTCAAGGCGGTTTACTTAGTGGGGAGGGCGGGGAAGAGACGGAAAGTAATGATATTGTTTATTCTGATAATTATTTCTCAAAATTACAAATACTCGTCTGCATTTTCTTAATAAATGACGGAAAGTAATGATACCAAAAAAAATCTCATTAATTTTCAAAATTACAAATACTCCATTGACGTCTGCATTTTCTTAACAAATGTCCCCCGTTGAGGGTGCAATTTGTAAAACGGAGCAAATATTAAGGGGGTATTTGAAATTTTGAAAGATAGACGGGTATTTTTTGTAATTAAACTAAACATCAAGAGTTTTTTTTGCTCATTAAGGTTGTGGTTTGACATTGTTCTTGAAATTTTTGTTTTGCAGAGGTTGTTTTGATTGATAGGACACCTTTGAGTCTTGGGATTGAGACAGTGGGTGGAGTGATGACAAAGCTTATTCCAAGAAACACAGTTAAGCCAACCAAAAGGTCACAGGTTTTCACTACTTATCAAGACCAGCAAACCACTGTGTCTATCAAGGTATGAAAATTGTTACTTGTAATTTTTTTTGTTCATGAGATGAAAAAGGATAAATTTTAATTAACTTTCAGAACAGCTCAATGCCTGACTGATAAATTTACTGTCCTGTTTTCAGGTTTATGAAGGAGAAAGGGCGTTGACTAAAGATTGTCGTGAACTTGGGAGCTTTGAACTATCTGGTATTTCACCTGCTCCAAGGTAAAAACACTATCATTGTGCATATCTGTATGTGACCGTGTGTTATCGTGTCGTGTTCGTGACACATGTTTTCGTGTTATATATTTTATTGGATCTTAAATATAACAATAACTATAATTTTAACTTAATTTTCAATTTCGTGTCGTGTCATATCATGTCATGCTTTATTGTGTTTTTTGTCTCTGTAATCGTATCTGTAATCGTGTCGTGTTATCGTGTCATGTCATTCATTGCCAGTCCCACACAATACAGTTTGTAAAATACAAACAAATATTAAGGGGTATTTGTAAATTTGCAAAATAACTGTTCTTTTTAAGGGATAATTTTAAAAACTACCCCTGAGGTTTGGGTTAAATACAAAAAGACTAGAGATGTTTGAAAATTACAAAATACCTCTTTATTTAATTATGTGTTAAATACAAGAGGATAATTGCCAAAATTTAAAAAATGTAAGGGGGTGTTTGAAATGTTTTTGCTTATGAATGGGGTAAGTTGTAATATAAAATTAAACCTGATCACGAGGTTTTTTGTAATTTTTCAAAACCTGTGGGTTTTTTTAATAGTTAACCATAAGGTAATTTTTGTAATTATCCCTTTTTTTAATAATTAGACTGATCTAACCCTTAAAATTATTACTAAATCTCTTGACCATTTCAAGTATTGGTTCACTTCAACATCTTACCATACATGCTCCATTTTTCTTACAGAGGAGTGCCTCAAATAGAGGTCACATTTGAGGTTGATGTAAACGGTATACTCCAAGTAAAGGCAGAAGACAAAGCAGCCAAAAAGTCCCAATCCATCACGATCACCAACGAAAACGGGCGTTTGAGCGAAGAAGAAATCGAAGAAAAAGTACGCGAAGCAGAGGAGTTTGCGGAGGAGGATAAGAGGATCAGAGAGAGAATTGAGGCACGAAACAAACTCGAAACGTACATTTTCAGCACGAAGAGCGCGATCAACGACAACGACAAGTTGGGACGGAAGATCGCGTCTGGTGACAAAGAGGCGATCGAGAGCGCATTGAAGGACGCGATGGAATGGTTGGACGATAACCAAAACGCGGACAAGGATGAGTTGGATGAGAGGACGAGAGAACTGGAAGACGTTTGCGGTCCGATTATAAAGAAGGCGTACGAGGAAAGTGGCGCGAATGGTTCTGATTTTGAAAATGAGGAACCAAATCATGATGAGTTGTAGGTATAGTAATAGGACTATTGTTTTTCCTACTAGAGAAACCTTTGATCTTCTTTGTTTTTAAGTTAGGATGTTTTTTAGTTTTACCTTTGATCTACTAGTGGTAGATTTGCAGCATTCTTATGATCTAAATACTTTGTCATTGTTTACAAATTACAATCATGCTTCTTTATATGTGTTTGCTGATATCTCATGTATTGGGATCTTATTCCTGTCATGTTGAGCATTGTATTAAGGGATAATTACAAACAAAACTTTGAGGTTTGGGTATTTACGAAAAAACTTTGAGAAGTTCTAAAATTGCAAGTTTTACTTATCAAGGGGTAAACTTAGACGGAATCAAACTTTAGGGTGTTACTTTTAAATTTCTTTTTTTTTTTAAAACACCCCAAACCTCATGTTCTTTTTTTTAAGTTATCCTTGTATTAATTCACTGTACTTCTGTAAACAAAACCCAGGACATAATCTTCTTCAATCTTCATGAATCATGATTGAATCCAATTCCCGGGAAAACTTTAGCCTAACCAAAATGTAGGATTCTGGTTTTTTGATTACTTCGATTTTAAAACTAGTAAGTTGCCCTTATCATTTAACTATTTATTAGTTGGGAGATTTCTTTGCGTAAAAAGTCTCCAAAGTTTTGGACATTTTTCTGATGGACGCCAAACTGGTCTTTACTCCATTCGCTCAATTTGGGATCCAAGAAAATCATGATATGTAACTTATGAGTTAAATCCTTATGGTTTATTTACTATAATATGCATTTAAAGGTCAAAAAAACAAGAGCCAAGAAGTAGACCAGCACAAATATTCCCTGTAAATGAATCAAGGTATAAGTGTTCAACATTCCTTTATTTCCTTCATTAATCAACTTATGATGCTGGGACTAACTTATCACCAAAACAATCAAACAAAATGGTATATTTACGAAAAGTCAAAACCTAGCATGAGGTCCAGTCTAATTACAAAAAAATTCCAGTTATCTTTTAAATTTGCCAAAAAAAAGACCCTAAAGTATTACAAACATCCCTTCCCTTGAGGTTTATATTTACTAACAAATATTCCCACGAGGGTGCAATTTGTAAAAGAGAAACAAATGTCAAGGGTATTTGTAAATTTGAAAGATTATTGTATCTTTTTGTAATTAGTGTAAACCTCGTGTTAGCTTTTATAATTAACCCTTCTTCTTTTTTGTTCCCGGAAAATCAAAAAATGCATCAGGAAAGGCCAAAGCAGAGAAGTTGAATATCGTAAGTGATATGGTATATAATTTAGTTTGTTACCTAAATAGGTTATACTAATTTAGACAAAACACACTCACCTATGTTACAATATGGATTATTGGAGTCCAAAATTGAAATCTTCAACAGGTATATATATTATTAATAATTGTATTATGCGATTTAATTCAATTTTAATTTTGATTTTGATCAATACAATAAAGTAATGGGTGCTACTGACAACTTTCACCCCTTGGGAGTTCTTGCAGGTTAAGTATTTGCTAATAATATGCTTTGCTGCAAACTTTTCCTAGATAATACATATACGCCAAGAATGTCTTTTACTATACATTGGTTATTGGTGTCTATTAGTCACATACCAACATAGTTTTTCGTAAATAGTTTATCAATTTTTTTTTGTCGAATGATAGTATTTTATTATAACAACTCAAAACCTAAAAATACAACTATAATCATAGCCAACGGGCTAAGAGCCGACAAGACTAACTAAGTTCACAACATGGACTAAAAAAACTACCCACCCCAAACTAAATCACTCCACGCCGGAGACTTCAGCACTCCTTAAAGGAAATTGTAACACACCAAAAAAAATGAAACCGGGCACGAGCAACCACTACATACTGCAGAACAGAAAAAATTGATCCGCCTACGAGTTTCGCAAATCAACCGGGAAAAGAAAATACAAACAAAATAAGAAAACAACAACAATAGCTAAAAACGAGAGAAAAAAAAACAAAAAATTTCATCTCCCTCACCCAACTTTATGGTTGTGCCCAGCCATCATCATCTACTCAAACTAAAGAGACACCTCCGTGGAGTGGAGCTCGACCCATTTTTACCCTGGAACGAAAATATCGGTCACCTCCGAATATCACAAGGAACCGACATCGTCTGCCCTCCAGCAGAAAGCATGGAGGGGGAGGGGGAGGGGAGAAGGATGAGGGTAGCGGTTGTGGAGGGGTGAAGGAAGGGGAGAGGTCCGAGAGGATATTAGGTTTAAGTTTTTTGGGTTAGAGATAAGGGAGAGGAAAATGGGTAGAGAGAGAAGGAACAACCCTCATTTTTTTAAAATAGTTTATCATTTTAACTCTATGATTTTGTTGATCCTAAATTAGATCGAGTTATTTGAAAAAGAATTGAAGATCAACATATATTGTTTTCAATTACTCCCTCTGTCCCAATCATATAGTCCAATTGGACTTTTCACACAGATTAAAAAGAAGTATTGAAAATTACAAATGTGTAAAAAATTTACTTGATTTGTCCTTATTTAATGAATAATGTAAATTACAAAATACATATTAAATAGGGTTATAATAATAAAAGAGTGGAAAAAGTATTATTAAATGGGGAAAGTGAACTATATATTTGGGAAATCTCAAAAAAGAACATGGACTATCTAACTGAGACAGGTGGAGTAAAAAAATTAGTACAATGATATTTATTTTTGTGAGTGTGCTTTTGAAAACAATGTCCATTTAAAAAAAAATGTTTTATTTTAAAGACGCATAAATTTTGATGTGCCTATTATAGCAGTTCAGATACACTATTACAGTTTATTTGGTATCTTTTACCCCACTTAGACAGCGCTATTGTAGTTTTTCTTTGCTTCGATTAGTTAAAGAAACACGATGTTTGTCCTTGAAAATTGAATTGTGTATTTTCATTCTTTTTTTTTCTCCATAAAGTGTAGTTGCATTAAATTCTATAGCATCATCTAATTCTACAAAACCCTGTTAGATTAGATCACCACCTTTTGTATCATTGTTACCTAAATAGTTAAAAAGTAATTTTTGGACCCTAACAATTAACTACAATAATGATGAAACTTCCCCAAAGATCAAATAATAACTAAAGTAATCAGATTAATAAATAATTTCACACCACCAAATCACTGTCACATGCTTCCTTTTCCAATTCCACGCAAAAACCCTCTCTCTTCCCTCTCTTGAAAAGCAAGCAAACACAGAGAGAGAAAAAAAAAAAACAGAGTGTAAAAAGAAAAAAGTAGCAAAAAAGAGGGTCGCCATTGCCGTGGGTGGTGGTGGGGCTAAATTAACCTTTTCACTATTTCCCAATTCTCCATCAAAACGAAAAAAAAGAATCTCCAAAACCCCACCCTAAAATGACCTCCAGACCCATCACCACCACCGCCGCAACCAACGGCAACCACCACCATTACTACCCGCCGGCGTCCTCCTCCTCCTCGTCCTCTTCCGCCTCCTTACGCGGCTGCTGCTGCTGTCTGTTTCTCCTCTTCTCTTTCCTCGCCCTCCTCGTCCTCGCCGTAATCCTCGTCATAGTCCTCGCTGTGAAACCCAAAAAACCCGAGTTCGTCCTCCAGCAGGTCGGGGTCCAATACATGGGCATCAGCCCCACCACCGCCTCCTCCGCCGCCGTTTCCCTCAACATCCGCATGCTATTCACCGCCGCCAATGACAATAAGGTGGGTATCAAGTACGGCGAGTCCAGGTTTACTGTCATGTACCGCGGGATACCCCTTGGGCGGGGCACGGTCCCCGGGTTCTATCAACCCGCCCACAGCGTTAGACGGATCGGGACCACCATTGTTGTGGACCGGGTTAGCTTGCTTCAAGCCGATGCCGCCGATTTGCTGAGAGATGCTTCGTTGAATGACCGGGTCGATTTGCGGGTCGTCGGTGATGTCGGGGCGAAGATCCGGATTCTGGGTTTCACTTCACCCGGTGTGCAGGTTAGCTCATTTTCGCTTTCTTTTTCACTTTTTTTAATTTGATAATAAATATTTTAGTTGATTTACTTTGGTCTTGAATTCTGTTTTTCCTATTTCTTCAATTTCTATATTTGTTTTGGGGGCATGGACTCTGTTTTTGCTTTTTTTTCCCCTTTTTTTGTCGACTTGTCCACCACTGGGGTCTACCATGCGCTTTGGCTTACATTTTCCGCTAAGATGCGCTGACAGGATACCCTTGTGCAGTTGTGCTATGGACCTATGGTGTTTCTATATTTATTTTATTTTCCTTCTATTTCTGGTTAAATGGAATTATTTATGGGTTTAAATTATTCTTATCTTAAAAAAAAGTATCCAATCTGCAGTTAATGTCACTAATCTTTGATTGGGGTTAGGTAAGTTGTTACCTCTGCTGTGAAGGTGCCATCAGAAATAGTACACTGTCAGTTTCAAGATTAAATGATTGCAACTTTTAAATTTTCTATTTTCAAGCAATTATTTTTTACAATGTTCAGTAATTTTTACATTTTTACATTTTTACATAGGCCAATTTCAACCCAACTTCAAATCCCACTTCAAAACACCAAATATCTAAAACACTCCTTCCAACTCAACTCTAAACATTACACCAAATTTTGGTGTAAAGGAATAGTGTTACACCAAATTTGGTGTAATACAAATATTCCATCTTTGCCCTCCAATTTATTCTACTTCAAATTTTTAATTCCTATTGTATCCTATATTTGATATATAATTTATTTGTAACATGGTTTTAGTTATTTAAATTTTTTATATAGTTATTATTTTAGATGAACAATTATAATAACTAATAATAGTTAATATTTACCAATAAATTATTGTAAACTAAATTTAAAATTTTCTATAAACTACAATAATTAATATGATCCTTTTTTTTGTTTTAATTTCTGAGAGATATGGCCATGTATCTATACATGTATTTCCATGTCTGATTTCTATATTTAGTGTTGGAAATGAATTCTGAGAAATTATTAGTTTTTGTGTGAATTAAAATGAAAATATGTTTCCCTTGTTGAATTTCGGCTATTCAAATTTTTTGAAATGAAAATATATTTAATTATAGTCTTTGAAATTTATTTTTCACATAATTTTGGGTTGAGATTAGGAAATGAGCCGAAAATAAAAAAAAAATTAATGGTGTGTGGTTTTATGTTTTGGGGAACATTACAAATTGTAAATGTCTTGTCAAGTAATTTATATCATGTGGGTTATTAGTGATATAATTAGTCATGAGAAAGTTTACGTGACACCGTCTCACAAATTTAAATTTATGAGAGTAATCCAATTCACATTACAAATCAAAGCAGATTAGATTCAAATTGAAATGGGTCACATAATATAGATCATATAAGATTCGTCTCATAAATTTTAATCCGATCCGTGAGACCGTCTCATATAAATATTTGTCATTGGTTATAGTGTTGTTTGAATGAATAAATGATTGGTAATTGTTTTTTGAGGGAATATAATAAATCTTATGCCCAAAATCTTAATCTCCAAACACACTTTCAATCCTGGAATGAACGAAAATGCTTTTGGGGAACACAAGACATAGTTAAACTCAATGTTATGTTCTCTTGTGGCCTGGAGCAGAATATAAGGAATGGATGTTACCCATGTTTTAAAAATCGAACCACCCGGTTCAACCGGAAACCTGTGGTTAGACCGATAGGGTTAACCTACAAAACCGTTTTAACTGTCCAACCGGCCAGAACCGGTAACAAACATTTTTTATTAATTTTTTTATTTTTTTTTGGAATCATAAAAAATCAGAATTTAAATTCAACAATTTATGTGATTTATTTGAATCTTGGACTATATTATCTATGAACAACTTGTTAAATGAAATGTGTCACATGCATTGATGCCAAATTATGTGATTTGTTGGGCAGGTATCGGTGGATTGTACAATAGGGATTAGTCCAAGAAGGCAATCCGTAATTTACAAGCAGTGTGGATTCGATGGCCTTAGCGTATAACCTGCTAACTTCGTCAAACACACTTTACCCAAACCACCTTTTTTCTCTTTAGCTCTTTTTTCCTTCTCTCCTTGAGATAAAAGAAAAAAATGAAAAAGAGATTGGGAATTTACAAAGTGAATTTCCCACTGTCAAGCACATGGGCTTTGAGCTGCTCGAAAAGCAAAAAAAAACATGTAAGAATTGCTGGTAGTAGAGAAAACATGAGTTACTATTACAGAGGGGGGATTATTTTGCAAGTTCTGTTCCTCTGTTGTAAAGTTATTTTTGGACTCTTGATTGATTCATGATTTTGCTATTTCCACGTTCATTTTCGTACTGGTTGTCATTCCCCACTTAACTGATTGTCAGAATCTGGTACCTTTTACGTATGATGATTGCCTTTGACAGCTTGAGTTGTGCATAACATGGCATGTCTTAAATGGGCGTATTTCTTACCAAATACCAGTTTGAATTGGATTAATATTCATGTATTGGCCATTTATCACGTCATGAATTGTAGAAATCTAGGCTAATCAACAACTAAACATTGTGCCAAATAAAAAAATAAATAAAAACCAAACATTACATTAAGTTTCTCATATACATCAAACTCCACTTCCTCCAATCACCTATTGTTTTACAGAATCATATGCCACAAGGATTTCTCAAATTGGGTTTCCTTTTAAGGATTTCGATAAGTTGGTTAGCCACAACTATAGAAAAATCCTATGCCATTTTCGATCAATCAATTAATGCTCTTACAATTAAGTTATCAAGCATGCAAATGCATATGATCGGAAAATATAACATTTTAATCATAATTCACACAATTACATGCCTGTAACAAAAAAAACATACTTTTCTGTAGTGTTTTACCATAATGATGTATTTTCTTAAGGACCAGCCCAAATAAAAGAACCCCTAAAACCATCCTCCACATGCATAACGAATTACCAAGAGTTTTTTCAACGAAACAAGATGCATGGAAACATGGAAACAAAAAACATGCTATAATTCATTAGGGTAAAGATTGGCAATGAAATGTCACACAACAGAACTTCCAAAATCAGCATACAGTTGAACCATAAAAAAAGTCTAGAATAAAATTTAGCTGTCTTAAGACTCATGCAAAAATGGTTTAAGCAAATATAAGCTAATATTCCAAATGCTACTAAATGGAGCTCTAGGCCTTGAGCCGACCATAAAACTTCTGCTTCTCCTGGGTTGTCTGGAAGCGTCCATGTCCAAACTTGGATGAGGTGTCAATGAACTTGAGCTTAATCTCTTCAAGTGCCACACGAGAAGTCTGGTTGAGGAGAGTTTGACGAAGAGTAACGACCCTTTTCTTGGGACCGACACAGCAACCTTTGATCATCAGGTAATCATCCTTCACTACACCATAGTGAGGGAATCCACCCATTGGTGTAATATCTTTCTCAGTCCTGTCATCATTTCACTTATAAAGCATTAGCTATGACGAGAACAAAATCATCTTTATGCATTTAAAACTACATAATTTCAGTGTAATGTACTGAAAGCCACCTAAATATATCAACCCAGAAGCATGCTAGCAAAATTTAATTCAAATATATAGTTAGAGTAATTAATCCAATATTAGATATACAAGAAACTCTTCACAAAATTCATACAAGTGCAAGCATTAGAAAAGGTGAAATTACCATTTCGAGCAAACAGAAAGTGGAAGATATATTAATGACAACTTAGAATATTTTTTCAATTTAAAGCAGCCAAATACATGCAGACACAAATATAGTGGAATTTGCGCATCCCACAGATGCACATTAAAGAATAAAAATTATTGAGTGAATAATGTTTGAACCTGTCAAACTCAGTACTGGCAGTGTGCTCTTCGTTTCCTGCCTTTCCAAGCCTGTAGATCTTCTTGTTCATTTCAGTACGGTGATGGTATCCGTTCTGTCCAGCCCTAGCAACTGTGAAGGAAACTCTAGCAGGGTGCCATGCACCAATACAAGCTACCTTACGAAGACCCCTGTGGGTTTTGCGAGGAAGACGGGTGACACCCCAACGTGTAACCACACCTTCATAACCTTTACCCTTGGTTACACCAATAATGTCTATCATCTCATCCTTCTGGAAGACAGCATCAATTGGGACCTGTTTCTCAAAGAAACCATATGCAAAGTCAACCTTCTGGGCAATAGTCCCACCATTCACTTGTATCTCCATCAAGTGTGCCTTCTTTTGTTTAAGTCCCTTCATCTTCCTTATCTGCATGTTGGCAAATAGCATACAAGTAAATAACTCATGGGTTAGGCCATACTGCCAAAAGTCAAAAGTTCTTGGCACTAGTGTTGAACTCAAACACAAAACTATAAAAAGAAATAAGGAAAGTAAGAATAAGTTGATACCTGAGTGTGAGCCAGCACACGAATAACAGATGAATATTTCTTCAGTTTCTCCAGCTGTGACTGGATATCCTTCTTCCCTTCATCAGTATCCAGCCTCTTCGAGTACTTGGAGAAGGCCTTCTTCTTGGACTTGCACCAATTCTTGTAAAACCTCCTCTTTACCTCCTCACTCAGATGCTGAGCCCAAACTGTGTTAAGGCAGCGAAGACCACGAGGAGTTTTCACATACCCAACCACACCAACAATAACCATTGGTGGAGTTTCAATTATGGTAACAGCCTCACAAGTCTCCTTCTTGTGAAGTTCTGCAATCATTATTTTCCAGATGAGTCAGGCTTCCAATTATAAGAGAATTCAAAGTTAACTAGACGTAGTATCACGATCCAAGCAAACCACAAATTTAGATGCTTTTGCTACTAGAGAGACAATAAGATATGAGAAGCTACTGGGAATTGCTAAGCAAGATTGAAGAAAGTAAATAAAAGTCAATCGCGAAGGAGTAACTCCGGACAAACAATAAGGTACGAAAAGTCAATCCCAATTGCTAAGCAAAAGTGTAATAAAAAGTAAATAAAGAAATTAATCATAAAGATAACTCAAGAGATCACAATCTTGTAAAAGAACTATAAAGGAGAAAACTTAGTGTTTCAAAATTTAAGGATGGTTGACTATAAATGAAACATGGAATTGCCTTCCACAAAGTGATATTTCAGAGGACCTCTTAGAAAGGAGAATCAATACTAAAAGGAGAGGCCTCCGCAAATGAGAATTTGACCAAGAAATGGAAGACAAAACTTATGCCCTATATATACAGCACACGGGAATGGTGCAGCAACACAAGATTTATATCTATTTTGGCAGACATGCCATACAAAAGTTAAACAATATGCATTCAGAGAAAGAAAACAATGGCAGAACACTTTACTTGATCCAGGTTTTTCCACTTCTCTGACAATGTGGGTCATTCCAGCCTTGTAACCCAAGAAGGCAGTTAACTTGCAGGGCTTGGTGGGGTCATCCTTGGGGAAAGCCTTCACTGCATTATACAATGAAGTTTTCAAGATTAACAATAAAAGACTGGAAGGAAAATTTAAAGGTAACAAAATTGATGTATTGCATTGTACGTATGAAAATACATCTAAATAAGCTACACGATAAGATTCCACCAAAAATAAAAGGAAATGAAAGAAGGCAAAACAGTTAAGACTGATTGCTTTTAAATTTTCTCTAGGTATTGGTACATATTTCCTATCTCTACTAAATAGACAGAGAAATTGTCTTCGAATATGGGTGGTAGAAGCTTTGAATTTTTCACATATATTACTAAAAAAAAGACTAACAAGTTGAGAAAGCTTTCTCTTGATAAACATCTATCGACAATTCAGCATACACATATTTTGAATATTTCTATATCCCCTCATTTTGAAGAATAATAACAAACTTATACCGCATACAAGACCTTTTGAATATTTCTATATAATAACAAACTTACACCGCATACAAGACCTTTTGGAGCAATCAATAATCATTGAATTAAAAATAATAGATCATTACCCTTTCCCCTGTGGCGAGCTGCCCTCTTCCTCGGGAGGAAACCAAGGGACCCGTGCCTTGGGTGCTCAAACTTCCTGTGCGACATTTTCCACCGCCTTCAATCTGAAACAACAAAAAGTATTATTGAACAGTGAGAGGAAAAAAAGGAAACAAAAGACCGAACAACAAATCCTTTTTCCCAACATACATAATGTAATCATAAAATTATTCATTTAGTTCATCAATGAGTGTTTAACACAGGCACCTATACCTAACAAAGAAGCGGTTCTCATGGATAATGTTTAACACATTACAAGCTAAATCTCGCCAATCATGGAGACAAAACAAAGCTCAGAAAAGTTAATCAAACATTTATACGCAAGTCGATGAAACGTACTGCAATGGGAAATATCTAAAATTTGGCTAATTTTAACATGTTCACAATTCGAATCAATTGCGCGTATATCACACATACATCCAAAACCTAAAGCTTCAAAAAATGGAACCAATGGAAATGCAGTAGGAATGGTGAGAGAGCTGAGAGAGGTAACGGCGCGTACCTGAATGCTGCGCTCGAGGTTGAGGCTTTACCCGTGAGAGAAAAACCCTACTACACCGGGCTGAATGAATTTATAGCATGCAGATTGTCAACTAAAAATGGTTTTCCGGATTGGGCTCCAATACAGCGTTTGCGGACATCGCCATCTTTGGGCCCATGTCTATCAAAGCCCAATTTCCCTTGTCGCCTGTTAAAAAGAGAGCAAAATAAATTATAGCTTGTTGTAAATTCTCTTTCTTATATCTAATGTTATAATATGTATACTTTTATATATATGATATAAGATTGTATAAATTAAGCAAAGCAAAGAAAGACTAATTGCAATGAAAGCCGTGTATCCCATTTCTCCATTCCATGAGCTATATTTATACACAAATTTTACAAGACAAGCTACTATGCAACTTGTGATACCTATTAAGCTATTAGTGCTAAAAGTCCATAATAGGACAAATTAGTCATAACACTCACCCTTGACGTAAAGATTTATAGTAAGTTGAATGAGTATGCATCGTTAAAAACCTTGAGCGAAAAACCCCGTGGGAAAAATCGGACAAAGGGAAAAAAAAGTACATTCTCAAAACTGACTTTGCGCATAATGTTCGCCTCATTAAAAACCTTAAGTTGGAAAAACCCAATGGGATAAAAACCAGACGAGAAGGGAAAAGAGTACAACGCACAATATATATTTGCTCCTGGAATGAAGAATATTAGCGCATAATTAATTTAACAATCTTGCTTTGTATGGACTCTTCTCATTCCGATGCCATAAACCAACTTCTCGAATGTAGATGTTGGTAAGGATTTTGTAAACAAATCGGCAAGATTGTGACATGAGCGAATCTCTTTGAATATCTATCTCTCCATTTTTTCGAGTTCATGTGTGTGGAAAAACTTTGGTGAAATATGTTTGGTCCAATCACCTTTTATGTAACCACCTCTCACTCAACATGCTATACATGCCGCATTATCTTCATAAATAATAGTAGAGTGTAATCAGAATCGGTTTCGGTTGACAAGCGTTTCGTATATGAGCTATAATCGATCTTAACCAAACACATTCTTTACCACCGTGAAGAGCAATAATTTCTTTAATGATTGGAAGAAGTAGCAACTAATGTTTGTTGGGTAGATCTCCATGATATAGTGTATCATTATAGCAAAATACATAACCAGATTGAGATCGAGCTTTGTGCGGATCGGATCTATACCCAAAGATCAAAGATAACCCACTAACCCGAATTAGTGGATTTTTGGAGTAGAACAACCCCAAATCAGAAGTACCACCAAGATATCGAAAGATGTGTTTAATACCATTACAATGTCTTCGAGTTGGCTCTGAGCTATATCGCAAAGAGATTGACAAAGAAAAGAAATATCGGTAGAGTACATTGTGCGGATACATTAATGCTCCAATAGCATTAAGGTAAGGCGCTTTCAGGACCAAAGTCTCTTCACCGCATTCTTTTGGTCGGAATGGATCTTTCTCGGGATCTAAACAGCGTACAACCATAGGAGTACTCAAAGGATGAGCCTTGTCCATATTAAATCGTTTGAGTATCCGTTTAGTGTAAGCAGATTGATGGACAAGTATTCCATTATCTTTATGCTCTAATTCAAGACAAGACAAAGTTTAGTTTTTCCAAGGTCTTTCACCTCAAACTCTTTCTTTAGATATTCAAAGAAGATTGGATAATTCTTCAGGGTACCAATCAAATTCATGTCATCGACATATACAACAATGATAGCAAATCAGATTCGATTTTTGATAAACACACATGGGCAAATGGTATCATTTTTGTAACCTTCCTTGAAAGGTATTAATTAAGTCTATGATACCACATGCGACCGGGATTGCTTCAATCCATACAACGATCTTTGCAATTTGATCGAGTATAATTCATGGGAGTGTCGACTTTGGCATTTTATATCCATCGGAATTTTCATATAAATATCGAATCTAATGAACCATATAGATATCGTCACTACGTCCATTGACGCATGTCCGATTTTCTTGGACAACCATAATCGATAAGAAAACGAGATGTGATTGTATCCATCGGGTGAATATGTTTCATCATAATCTATCCCAGGTCTGGGAGAATCCTTGAGCCACGAGTCGTGCTTTTTTTTTATATCTCACGACTTCATTTTTCTCATTTCTCTTTCGAACAAATACCCATTTGTACCCAATAAGCTTTACATTGTTTGGAGTTTCGTAATTTGTCCAAATACATTTCATTTTTCTAGGGAAGCTAACTCGGATTTTATTCTTCTTTCCCACATGTTAATCGGCCTCGGCGGCATTCCATTATCGAACGTGGTTCATTATCATAATCATCATTTATAATTTCTTGAGCAACCGAGAATGCAAATTTATCATCAATAATTATTTCATTTCAATCCCATATTTCATTACAATAGCTCATGGGATTCTCGTCTACTTAATTTTGTACATTTTCTAAGGTGTTAAGTTGGCAGATTCATCCGGAGCATGCTCATTATTGTCAATTTTTCCCTTTCTTTTTTCGAGAGCAGATATCTTTTGAGCCAATGGGTCTACCACGTTTTTGTCGTGGGTTATCATCATTCATCTTCTTATTTTCATCTGGAACAATAATCCTGGCTGGAGCATTTGCAACCGGAATATGAGACTTCGTGACCTTACTAGCATCATTAAATGCATCAGGAGTCTATTAGCAATATTTGGCAAATGAATGATCTATTCACCTCACTTTCACATTCGTAAGACGTGGATCTAAATGAGATAAGCTTTGTTCATTCCAGGAGATAATCTCAAGCTGGTTTGTGTTTATTTAAAATATCATTGTCTCTTCCCAATGATGGAAATGTTGTCTCATCAAAATGACAATCCGCAAATCTAGCGGTAAATAAATCTCCGTCATCGGTTCTAAATACCGAACAATTGATGGAGAATCAAATCCAACGTATATACCAAGTCACGTTGTGGACCCATTTTTGTCCTTTGAGGAGGTGGAATCGGCAAGACTAACAAAGACACCCAAAAGTGCGTAGGTGCGAAATATTTGGCTCAAAACCAAGAGTTAATTGCATTGGGAGTGTATATGATAAGCAGTGGGGCGTAATCTAATAAGTGTTGATGCATGTAATACTGCATGACCCCATGCTGCACTAGTGAGCTTTGATCTCATTAATAATGTACGAGCAATGATTTGAACTCGTTTAATCAGGGATTCTGCCAATCCATTTTGAGTATGAACATGTCTTCTTTTGGATGTTCAACATTAATTCCCGATCTTTGCGCAATATTCATCAAAACTTTTTGATGTAAATTCTCTGGCATTATCCATCCGTATATTCTTGATGGGATAATCAGGAAAATGTGCTCGAAGTTTAATAATTTGCGCTAATAATCGAGCAAATGCCACATTTCTAGTAGATAATAAGCATACGTGTGACCATCGACACGATGCATCTATTAAGACCATGAAATATTTAAATGGTCCACTGCGCAGAGGATGTATTGGTCCACAAATATCACCATGAATACGTTGTAAAAATGATGGTGATTCATAACCAACCTTTTCCATCGGAGGTTTAGTAATAAATTTTCCTTGTGAACACGATTCACAGAAATAGTCCTTGGACATTAGCATCTTCGTGCTTTTCAATGGATGTCCATTAGTGTGTTCAACAATCCTACGCATCATAGTTGTTCCTGGGTGTCTTAGGCGATCATGCCATAACCCAAATATATCAGGATTCACCAGCTTCCAAGGCATGGTGGCATAAGATTCAAAAGCTTTAATTTGGACACAATACAATCCTGATCAGGAAGCCGTTCTTCAAATTTCTCATGGGCAATTCTTTTTCCCATTTTATAGGATGTGATACATAGACACTCTTTATTATTTTCATTTAGTGTCTCCAAGTGATAGCCATTATCACGCACATCCTTAAAACTTAGTAGATTTCTTTTTGATCTACTAGATAACAATGCATTCTCAATATTCAATATTGTACCATTAGGCAACACCACAGTTGCATTCCCTTTGAGCCATCAATAATCTCAACGGGACCAGATATAGTTGTAACTTGTCAGGTTTGACAATTTCACACTCGAGAAATATACTTTATTTCTTAATATTGAGTGCGTTGTTGCACTATCAAGTAGACAATAGTCTCTTTTCTCGGTGTTTCCCATGTGTACCTGGTATAATTATTATCGAATTAATATTATACGATAAAAACATCTATGCATAACAAAAATTTAAATAAAGTGTTTTATTCGACAATATAGTCATACATAATCATCTAATTATTACAACATGCTAAGATAAATTGCTATGGCTAACAGAGGAAGAATTAAGACAAGAAGATCAATAAAAATCCAAAATTCTCCCGGTGTATATTCTCCAACAAAAATCAGGATAGTGTATATGAAGACCAATGTAATGATAAATACTAACATAAAGTTAACCATTTTTGGAATGTGAGAAATGTGGAGTTTTTAGAAAGATGAGAGAATATGTGTGAATTTGTTGAATGAAATGTTGGTATATTTATAGATAAAAGTTACTGTTCATAGCCGTTTATTATAGCCGTTGGATTTTGAATGTAAAATTTGTGAATAGTTTGGTAGAAATTTACTTGATATTTCATTATCGAAAGTATTAAACACAAACATATTTATTATTTCATGGTAAAGCATAAAACCGAATATATATCCGGGAACAAGACAAACATGGTACAACAAACTTAGTCTCGTGAATATATCATCCGAGAAAATAGCATACAAACATTGTGTTTATTTTTCAATTTATCCATCGGCACTTGTGCCTCATTATCCTCAAGAAAATCGGATATATCAAGTGGTTTCAGTCCTTGGACAGATTTTGATCGCGTATAATTTGGATGTGTAGGCCTCATTGATAGTAGGTGGCTCCACCGCCTCAGAGCATGTGTTTGAACATTTTTTCCTTTATTCTTCTTTGATTCCTGGTATAATTTTACCAGTCTTTGAAAAGCGATTCGACATGTTTGGCCTAACGACCATCATGTCATACCACATCCGTGACACATATCATCACCAGTTATTTCCATATGCATTTTTCCCTTATCACGATTTGGTTGATTTGGATGCCCTTGTTTAGCATTATAATCGTTTTTGGGTATAGCAATAATTATCTCTATTATAGTAATTACGACCGCCACGATCATATCTGTGAGTATTTTGATGTGGACCACCAGGGCCACGACCCTGCGGCCCCCACGCACGGGTTTATACTCACGGCCTCTAAATCGGCCCCTCCTCTACCGGAGTTAGCATGTGCTTGATCGTGCATTAGACCGGAAAGTCGCAAATCGTGATTTCTCAACAAAGAATTCATTGGTTTCTCACCGTGAGAAGAATCAAATTAATTCAAAATATGTTTTAAATGGCGTTGTTATATCTGCTTTGTTGTAGCACAATATTTGATTTATGCATAGTGGAGAATGTTTTCTCCAATTTGTCATATTGACAACTTAGTCCCACAAAGAGCAATCGGGACTCAATTTTAAATAATGCCGAATTATAGTCAAGAACGGACTTAAAGTCCCGCAACCTTAGATGTTGCCAATCATATTGTGCTTGAGGGAGTATTCGTTTCGGGGTGTGATCAAACCTTTCTTTGAGCTTTTGCCATAGCTCGGAACGTCTTTCAATTTGTATATATTCATTTTTTAAATCATCGGATAAATGATGGCGAATAAATATCATTGCGTTCGCCTCATCTTTCACAACGGCCTCCTCGATTTTTACGAGGCTTCAAGGATTTTGCGATTTGACCCTGAAGGTGCAATTTAACATCCGTGACACCATGATAAATAATTTTCGCCAGGTGGTGTCGAGGATCCAAATTTTGCTTTTCAATTTTGGCCATTTTTCTACAAAGAAAATAAAATAAATTAGTACACAAAAATTCAAACTTGAAATATACAAACCTTTTCTCGAGCAATAACGCGTCTTACGATAACGTGTTGTAAATTCTCTTTCTTATATCTAATGTTATAATATGTATACTTTTATATATATGATATAAGATTGTATAAATTAAGCAAAGCAAAGAAAGACTAATTGCAATGAAAGCCGTGTATCCCATTCTCCATTCCATGAGCTATATTTATACACAAATTTTACAAGACAAGCTACTATGCAATTTGTGATACCTATTAGGCTATTAGTGCTAAAAGTCCATAATAGGACAAATTAGTCATAACATAGCTATAGTTATTAGTTATTATCAACATCTTGCAATAACTATTACTTTCTCTGACGCAAATTAATTCTTTTTGGCTTTTTTAGATGGAAACCTTTTAAAAAAATTATTTCTCTGACCCAAATTATCACGGACCGATTTTGCAGTTTTTTCAACAAATTTCAAACCGAATTGTTTTATGTAATTTTTCTGAAAAATAATTTCAAATCGTGGTTTTATTAAGTAAAATTGAATGTGCAATTTTAAACGGTGACAGGAGGTTTGGCGGTTTAATAAACAAAAAAAATATCATAAGATTAATAAAATAATATCCATCTTTTTGGACATTAAGACTTAAGAGAAATTCCCAAAAAATATAAATAGTTGAAAATTAATTTGTTTAAAAACAAGATATTTTTGCAAATAGAATACACTTATATCTTAACTCAATCACACTCAAAACATGATGCATTTTAATAGTATGCTAATCTGAATGCAAAATATATTTGAAACATTAAAAGACATTTACATGCATTTTATTTGAAACTCAAGATACAAATCTAAGTTTATTTCATCGAATCAGTTTTAATACATTTATTGTCTAATTATTCACCTAAAGACGTAAGAAAAATCTTTTAATTTACCCCTCAATTGTAGAATGGCGGTGCATTTTTAATTCAATATTTTAAATCACAATTTTAATCAAAAATCACAATAAATGGTATGGTGCGATGCGACGTGGGCGGTTGGACAATTTTAAAAATTTATGATCACCCCTACATATGAACAGTTATATGAAAACCTTGACCTAGTATCATATTTAAAAGAGTTAAGGATATATTTGCCCTACATTTCAGGAAAAAAAGATATTATTTTATGTTTCCGGGCTTTTTTACGCTCCCATGTTTTTTCCAAGGTTGCAGAAATCGCTAGCGCGTCAAGGCAGCAAGCGCCTAGAAACACCGAGTTTTTTTTTTTTTTTTTTTTCATTTTTTTGTATTTTGACCGATTTTTGCCGATTTTTGGCCGATTTATTCCGACTAGATCGCCTAGACCGATTTTTTTCCGATTTTTTGGCCGCCTAGGCCGATTTTTGCCCCGGATCGATTTTTTTGCCGATTTTGGGAAAATCGGATCGGCTTTAGGCGCCTAAAGCCGATTTTTACAACACTGGTTTTTTCGGATAATTTTACACTCCACCAATTTTTGTGGATTTTTTTACGTTGTTGTTTCAAGATTATTTCGAACTTGTTTCAAACATGTTTAATCTAACAAAATTTCAGTGAAAAAATAATTTTTGCCCCCATTAAAATAAAATAATCAATTTTTTACTCGAAATCTTATAAGAATCAAGAATATACACTAAAACAACGCATATTAAAACCAAACAAATTTAAAATAATATAGAAACAACAAATGAATAAAAAAATCAATTCAATTTTCGATCCAATACATTAAACGTCAAAAATATGGTAACAACCAAGAAACAACAAAATAACATTGAAAACTATGCATAAACAACCCATAAACAACGAAAAACAATTTAGAAAACACCAAATGAACAAAAGAAACTTAAAAATAAGTAAAAATTGCATTGAAACATCGAAAACTATATGGAAGCAACAAAAAAATATCAGAACAAGATTAAAAACAGTATAGAAACAACCCAGACAACGTAAACAATATATAAAACATCACATAAAGAAAAAAAAAGCTTAAAAATATGTAAAACGTGTATTGAGACATTAAAAAGTACATGAGAAAAAAATTAGAACAACATTAAAAACGTTATAGAACAAACCTAGAAGCAACAAAAACAAAATATAAAATAGAGGTAGGATGAAAATAAAGAACGTAAAAATAGGTGTAAAAGTTGTATTGAAATTTCAAACAACATAGTATAAACATAGAACTAACCAAGAAACAAATATAAACAACATCGAAACAAAAAAAATAGTGACATTTTTTTCGGGATAAAAACTCATGTCGACGGCCTAATCCAGCCAAAAAATCGATTAAACGGATCCTAACCCAAACCCGGTGGTATTTTTGAAATATTAAGCGGTGACACATAAGCAATAGGACCCAAATAAAAGTACTAGTCTTCCCGCGAAAAGATATTAGCATGCCTTTAGAAAAGTATTAGTAGTTCATTGAAAAGTAATTTTTGTAGTCCTCATGAAAAATATTAATTTTTTCACACAAAAGTATTAGTAATTCTCCTAAAACATATTAGTAGTCTCTTCAAAAAGTATTATATTTTTGTATTGGGTTTTTTGATTAAATGTATTTTAGTAATTATCCGAAAAGTATTAGTTTTTCTCACACATTGGCCATTGTAATACATTTTAGGAGAGTTGGTAATCTTTTTAGGAGGACTACTAATATTTTCGGATGTAAAACTAATATTTTAGAGTCTTACCAAATATTTTTCAAAGGATATTGATCGATACTTTTGGGGAAGAGCTAATATTTTTATGGGAAACTACTAATACTTTTATGAGAAAAATTAGTTTTTCTCCCAAAAAGATTAGTAGTTTTCTCCCAAAAAGATATTAGTAGTTTTTCTCCCAAAAGTATTAGTAGTTTTCTAAAAAAGATAGTAGTCTCCAAAAGTATTAGTAATCTTTTTAAAAAATATTAGTAGTCATCTGAAATATTTCAAAGCTGATTCAATCAAATCAACAAACACTTGGGTGGCATGAAAAAAATACATTTTTTAGAAAATAGTTTTTTTCATCATCACTGCACTGTTTTAGTTATTTTTATGTCAATTGGTAGAACACATTCAACATTGAAGAAATTGATTTGGTCTTTATATCCCTAATATTAATTTTCATATTCCAATGATTTTGCAAATTACCAAATGCCCTAGACATGGAAATCTTTTCAATGTATGGAGTAGGAATCCTTACTGAAAGAGCATATATATATATATATAAAAGTTGAGTCGTGACGCAGAGTGTTTTATTCCTTTTCGGATTGACGCCTCGGCTGAGGGTGGAGGCGAAGGCCATTGTCTGAAAGGAGGAGTATATTCCGTTGATGGAGATGAAACTGTACCAGTTCTAAGTGCTGGATTTACGAGTGCCAAAATTTGGCGAGGAAAAACTAGTCCCTTAGGCATTGGTAACTTCATAAGGGAGTGCAATCATAATTCATACCGGTCCTACAACACTTTTTTAGAGGGCAGGGAAACTCAAAGCAATCATGTGCGAGACTTATCTGTGAGTTTTTTCATTAATTGTATTGGTACGAGAGTGGGTCGATGGGTCAGGCCGTCTGACAGGAGACCTCCTCTTTTTTCTCGAGGGTAGGGCAAGTGCGACCATTTCTCTATTTAAAAGCGTTAATGGCCAATACCTCTCGGGCCAACGGTTGTTGACACCATCCGCCCACCAGCCCATATACGCAGCATATCACAATCACACAGTCACGGAGGACTCGCGGGAGTCGGTTGCTGAGAAGAAGAAGAAGACGACTGCATATGAGATACCCTCATGCTTCTGGTCAGTTGTACAAACTTTCGATTTACTCATCTTACTCCATTACACCTCCAAAACCTAATTTCTGTCACTCTACACTCTCTGCCTATTTATACATTTAAGAGTGCATCTGAGGGCATTGTTTTTGGCGACGAATTGGATTTTTACTCCATTCATCTCATTGGCCACATCTACATTAAGGACATGTAGTTTTTATCCTGTGCATAATTTCATGTAAATATATTTTGGGTTTTAACTTTTGGAGGTCTCTGTAGACTGTATTAGTCACTATTAGCCCATAGCTTTGGATTGAGAGTCTGAGACGTACGTAGTGTGATACTGAATGTATTGCATGTTTTGTTGCCATTTGGCAGTGAAAGAGAGCCCCCCAATTTGGGTAGAGGCTGTGGACAAAGGATTATGGGTGGTGTTCATGAGGCCATTCCTGAGTTTAAATGAAGTATTGTTGCTGCTTCCTTAGGTAATTGCATATGAACTTCAATGCGGTAATATTAATTAATGAGAGTTATTGTTCTTTCCTATATCTCCCCCTCAATTATTGAAGGTTTCCCAATTTAAGACCCTGTAGTATATTTAAATTCAACTTGAGCTTGATTTGGTGTTGGTATACTTTCTCTTGTGTGGATAATGAAGGTGAAAAGATCACTGAGGAGGATAAAGGCTTTTGGGATGTTTGGTTTGTGCCTTTGTGCTGCATGTATGAGCATAGCGCGACTGCATATTGCGATAACATATACTTAATTCCTGGGGTGCATCTGTGTATGCAATGTGAATTTGTACTCTCCAAGTGTTTCTTTTCAGACATTAACTGAAAGAAACTTACATTGGAGCATCAAACGTATCAATTATGTGCAATCAAATGATCAGTAAGATTGAGAGGGTCATCTAATGTAAAATTGAAGCTAAGATCCAATCTAATAGAGAAGTAAATCTCCATTTGTTGGTTATTCTATTGTTTCATTGGTGTTATCCTATATAAAAATTTATTTACTGCAGTTGTTGAAACCGTGGTGAACACTAGATGCAACTTTTGCATCTACAATGCATCAGTTTTGTGTATGTGTTAAATGATAATGGCTGCAAGTTTTTTGTGCAAAAAGGAGAATTGTGCGACTAAACCGATCCCAGTCGTTTGCAAATGGCATATCATTTCATATTTATTTTTATTCTTTGTTTTGTGTGTATGTGTCTAAGGTTGATTAATATCGTATACCTTGTTTTGTATATAAATTTAGCTTATGAACAAGTGTACTTTTCAAGTGGGTAACAAACTTCAATTAGTTAAGCTATGTCAAAAAACTAGGACATCAAAGACTTGAAAGATCCATCCATTTTGCTATCCACAAGTTATTTGAAGAGCATTGAATAGGATATGGACTAGAGAATGCACAGTGTGCCTCTTGGAGTGTTGCTCTATCAATGACTTCGCAAAGCTTTCTATTTTTTTGTCCCTTCATTCGTTTTGTCTTGTCATTTGTTGATGCATATGAATCTATAGCACTGGAGTATAAGATAACATTTTCTTTTTATCATTATATCTTGTTTATTCTTTTGCTTTTGACCAATCGTGGAGAAGTTTCAGAAGGCATTTAACTTGCCTTTATCTGTTCTTATTCAGTTCTATTGATGTATTAACTATGACGCCTATTACTGCAAAATTAACTCTACACTGAACGGATGTTTGAATTGCTGCTCTGCATGTTCAACAATGAGAATTTGTGAGATACGGCTCTTTTCCTTGGAACGAATGAAAATGTCGCAGCAAACTGTAACCTTCCGTCTTTTCTTATATAGATTGTATCCTTAAAACCTATCTGATTTCATGTGGTATATCGGTTGCCTATCATATTGTACGAGCTATATTGGTTATGAGCATTCATAAGAAAACTGACATCATTATCTTGAAGTGGTAACTTCGTGAAGGAGTGCCATTTTGTTTTTTCTTAGTTTCCTTACTTCATGGATGTGGTTTAGTTAGGTATAGATTTATATTATTTAGAGCACTAATCCCAAAAGGTCGAATGCATGCATTTAGTTCGATAAGCTCTTCAAATGTTTTTTTTTTTGATACATCTTCAAATGTATCTTTTTTTTTTCTTCTGAGGAAATATCTTCAAATGTATTTGATTGTGATGTAACTAGCAAAGTAAGATGAAAGGTGTTAAGTATATCGAGTTTTTTCTCCGGACCTCGAGTTGTTCAAAACCTATGGAATGGAGTGACGAAGAAACGAAGAATAGATCAAATTGACAATGATTTGTAATATGCAAGAAGTGTTTATTTTCAGTCACGTGTAGGGGTGTAAACGAATCGAGTAGTTAAGAACGTAGTATTATTTAAGTTCGTTTGAATTTTTATCGAGCTTTAAAAAGTGCGTTTGAGTTTGGTTTATTTATTAACCGAATCAAGCTTGAACAAGTTTTAGTCTTTCTAACGTGAATCGAGCTCGAATATTTTGATTTATTCATACATATTTTATTATTTTAACTAACCGAGTCGAGCTCGAACCGAGTTTTATATCTTATTGATCGGGAAAATGTTTTATTGCTAGGTTTGTTATGTTAGTGATCCGTGCTAAAACGAGCTTTTAATGATTAATATCGAGTTAAGTATCGAATAGTTTGGTTTTTTTTTTTTTTCTGCTATAGTCTATAGTCATGCGAGATAATATTCACCAGGTGTAAGTTAGACTTATTGTACATCAAGTGTACATCATTAGTGTTAAACAGCTGCGGTGTATTCACTCTTCTACAATGAACAATCGCCTGCCTTGAGCACTGTATTGACAGGGGATGGTTCTCATTGAAGTGCCAGTTTCTAACAGCATTATATTATGATATAAAAGAAAGGTTCTAACTGAGATTGTATTCACTTTAAATTACACAAAGTTATTGAATGATTAAATTTCCAAGAGACCTTAATTCTCAGAACAAGAATATGCTCGAGGAGAGATACATAAGAAGGTCCCAAGCAGCACAAAAAAAAAAAAAAAAAAAAGTCAGATACACAACGAAGGTCCCAAACGGTCTAGTAGATGATGTTCGAAAGAATTCATTAAGTGTAGTATTTATCGTAAATTTACATAATCACCAGTCCCAAACAGCACAAACAAAAGCAGTT